>SJYT01024577.1:207089-276938 GCA_006410635.1 Cephalophus harveyi
TGGTGTTGGAGAAGACTCTTGAGAGTCCTTTGGACTGCAAGGAGATCCAACCAGTCCATTCTGAAGGAGATCAGCCCTGGGATTTCTTTGGAAGGAATGATGCTAAAGCTGAAACTCCAGTACTTTGGCCACCTCATGTGAAGAGTTGACTCATTGGAAAAGACTCTGATGCTGGGAGGGATTGTGGGCAGGAGGAGAAGGGGACGACCGAGGATGAGATGGCTGGATGGCATCATGGACTCGATGGATGTGAGTCTGAGTGAACTCCGGGAGATGGTGATGGACAGGGAGGCCTGGCGTGCTGCGATTCATGGGGTCGCAAAGAGTCGGACACGACTGAGCGACTGAGCTGAACTGAACTGAATGAATTTTTGTCTTAAAGTCTATTTTGTCTGATATTAATATAGTTGCATACCTCTTTTTCTTTAATATGTCCCTGTTAGAAATCTTTTCATGTCCTTATGTTTTAGGAATGTCTTTTACAAACAGTCTATTGCTAGAGTTTGTATTTATCAAGCCTGTTTCTGTCTTTTAACTCATGAGTTTAGTTTATTTGCCATTATTATGATTGTTACTCTAAGCTTTCTATTTTTCCCTCCTTTTCTGCACTCTTTTCTCATTTTGGGCCTTTGACAGGGGCAGTATTGTTAGAGTTTCTTTTATATTCTTAGTGCATCTTCTTCTAGTGTCATATTTTATTCTTTTAGTGGTTATTTTTGAGATTTTTACCATGCAAACTTAATGAAGTCGAAAATTAATATATCCTGAATAATGCAAACTTCTCTTGAATATCTCAAACTTCTCTTGAATAACACTTGAGCTCTGATAGTTGCCATCCTGATATGCATTCTACATTTTTGTTTAGTGTTCTAGTTTTGATCTTTTGATAGCCCCACTAATTATATGCAGTCAAAACTAATTTTTTATACAGGTGATATTTATTTAGAAGGACCTACATATAGAGTCTCTACATAATTTTCAAGGTCCAGCACAATATGAAAATGTGGAGCCTCTTCATAAAAAGACAAAGAAGCTTTTCCTTTCCTTCACCATCTCTCTCTCAACTAGTCATGGTCTTTTTTTGTTTATTTGCTATTGAATCTTGTGCTCCATTGGGCACAGAGAAATCCCAGCATGGCTGCAGGCTCTCACAGGCACCAGGGACCTGCTGCAGACTCAGCAAATGGGACACAGTTAGCAGACACAACTCTCCCCTGCCTGTGCCCAGGCCTGCATTCTCACTAGAAGCAGAGGATGGCAGGAGGTGGGACTATGTGTGAGCCAAGATTCCAAGCCCCTAGTACATGCCTGACTGTCCTATCAGACCTCACTTACAAAGCACAAAGATAAAGTTAACTGCTCAATGGTAAACACAGAGCATTAAACCTGAAGTGCAGTCTCCTTCAGCATATAGGCCCTATGCAGCTATCCTGATCACACATCCAAGAAGCCCTCCCTGCCTGTATGTTTGCCAGTTCCTTTGCTCACCATTTTTTCTTGATCACCTGACTTTCCTTCTGAGATCATATTCCTTCCTGCAAAGCATATTTTTTAGCAGTCCTTTAACTGTCAGTAAACACAAGATTTTATTTTTCTGAGCATATTTTATTTCAGCCTCTTTCTGAAAGATAGTTTTGTTGGGTACCCTACTTCAGGTTGATGGTTATTTTCTCATGGGATTTTTAATGTTGTTGACTTTGGCCTTCCTTGTTTTTACTGGAGAGTAAGCTTTCAATATGTTTGAGTTCCTTTGAAGATAATGTTTTGTTTCCTCTCCATCTTCTTTTGAGGGCTCTTTAACTTCAGTATTCTTCATTTTCACTATCAGGTCCCAGATATGAGATTTGTTTTTATTTATCATGCTTGGAATCCTTTGGGCTCCCTAGATTTGTTGTAATGTCCTTCCTATCCTTTTCTCCTTCTTTTACTTCTGAAATGAAAAATAGATAAATACTAGATCTTTTCACTCTGTCCTCCATATGTCAAGTTCTTTTTTATTTTACATATTTTTTACTTCCTGTACTCAGTACAGTTCAATCACTCAGTCATGTCTGACTCTTTGTGACCCTGTGGACTGCAGCATGCCAGGCTTCCCTGTCTATCACCAGCTCCTGGAGCTTGCTCAAACTTATGTCCATCGAGTTAGTGATGTCATCCAACCATCTCATCCTCTGTCATCCCCTTCTCCTCCTGCCTTCAATCTTTTTCAGCATCAGGGTCTTTTCCAATGAACTGAAACTCCAGTACTTTGGCCACCTCATGCGAAGAGTTGACTCATTGGAAAAGACTCTGATGCTGGGAGGGATTGGGGGCAGGAGGAGAAGGGGACGACCGAGGATGAGATGGCTGGATGGCATCATGGACTCGATGGACGTGAGTCTGAGTGAACTCCGGGAGATGGTGATGGACAGGGAGGCCTGGCGTGCTGCGATTCATGGGGTCGCAAAGAGTCGGACACGACTGAGCGACTGAACTGAACTGATGTACTATGTACTTATGTACTGTGGCCTTTGGGAGAGTCACCAACTGTTGTAACATCTTAGAGTGTTTTCAGCCTCCCAAGAACCAGTTTTCACTGTCTTGGGGACAATATCACTCCCACTGAGAATGCATACCATACACTAAAGCCAGTTTTTAAACCAGGATTCAAACCCAGTCTCATAGGAGGTTAAGATTCCAAGAACTATTTCCCCACCTTTCCATCTGAAATGCTTCCTTCATCAATTCATTCTTTTGTGTTCATCATTTTCTATTCTCATCCTGTCTGTTTTCTAAGTAGCAACTATTTTGAAGACACAACATATTAGGAATACAAAGCATCATTTTAAAAATTAAAACACAGGACCCCTGCTAAGAGCAGTATGGTTTGCTGAACATGAGGAAGAATTGAGAGTTGAGTCAGCTGCAGGCTCATCTCTCAGAGGAGTTCGGAACTGGTGGGACTAGAGCAATGGGTACAATAGAGAGAAGGAAGGTGGATGGGGAGATAATTAGTGTGGGTTGAAACCTCAAAGTGAAAAACTGAAACACTCTGTTATCACCATATCATTAAGTTTATTCAGTCTTTCTTCTGGCAAGAGGAGAGAAAAAGAGGACAAAGCAGATAAGTTTGGATAGGAGAGATGTTCATTGATTCATTCATCCAACAAACATTTATTGAGAACATGCCATTTGCCAGGTGCTGTGTTAGGGGCTGATACAGAGACTCATTGTAAGGCATTGAGTCTTTCCCTGCATGCCCATCCTTCTCCTGGGGAGGATGGCTGGGGAGAGTTAACATTCCAGTGATAACAGCAAAAACTCCTCTGCTTTGTCAGTCCCTGCCACACTGGCCCCGGCATCTCCACTCCTGAAACAAGTGTTGTTTCCTTTCTCAGCCGGGGCTGTCAGCAGCACAGTAATGAGCCCAGCACACAGTATAGCAAGCAACCCGGGCTCCCCTGTGACTGCCTGACAGTGCTTCGAATCATTTGTCACACAGCCGAACATGAGCTCCAAGCCTTAGCAAGGTGGCAACTAGGAAAATTCAAGCGTATCTTCATTTACTCCAGTGCAGTTCTTTATTCTTGACAGTTTGTGAAATTACAGTGTTAAGTAAAGAATGTTCTCAGCTTATTTGAAAACTCGTTAACTAGAAAATAATGCAGTAAATTTGTACACGTAAATGATGTTTATAGTTCTGTGCCATTACTGAAATTTCTTTTTCCTTTCTTTCTGTCATTCTCTGTTATGTTTTGTTTGCTCTCTGAATTTCAGGAGTTTTGTTGTGTTTTGCTTTTATCTTTGATTTTGAAACCATGTTATGTTTGGTACTGTGTAAAATGATTTACCTCCTGTATAATCTGAAAGAGAAGTTTATGAAAAGTCTAAACTTTGGGTCTAGGCTTTGCTGAGGAACTTTGCCTTTTCGTATTCCCACAATTGCAACTGATCTCTTGTGGGGGTAATCTGCAAAGCCTTTCCAATTAGTTTTGGGATAGAACCTAACACAAAATATTTAAACCAAGGCCTCTATGCCTAAATGTTGTATGTTATTCTTTGTGTAGCTGAATTATATTTTGTTCATTTTGTACCAAAAAACTGTTCTCTGAATAAGGACTAGGGCTTAAATCAGCTCTTTTTTAAATTTCTGGGTTACTGTATCAGTCAGTATAGGCTGATGACGCTGCATTAATGAAGGACCTCACATGTCAGCTTACAAAAGAAAAGGTTTATTTCTTGTTTCAGTTCAGTTCAGTTGCTCTGTCGTGTCTGACTATTTGCGATCCCATGGACTGCAGCACTCCAGGCCTCCCTGTCCATCACCAACTCCTAGAATTTACTCAAACTCATGTCCATTGAGTCGATGATGCCATCCAACCATCTCATCCTCTGTTGTCCCCTTCTCCTCCCGCCTTCAATCTTTCCCAGCATCAGCGTCTTTTCCAGTGAGTCAGTTCTTTGCATCAGATGGCCAAAGTATTGCAGTTTCAGCTTCAGCATCACTCCTTCCACTTCAGGGCTGATCTCCTTCAGAATGCACTGGTTGGATCTCCTTGCAGTCCAAGGGACTCTCAAGAGTCTTCTCCAATACCACAGTCCAAAAGTTTCAGTTCTTCAGCACTCAGCTTTCTTTCTAGTCCAACTCTCACATCCATACATGACTATTGGAAAAACCATAGCTTTGACTAGACGGACTTCTGTTGGCAAGGTAATGTCTCTGCTTTTTAATATGCTCTCCAGGTTGGTCATAACTTTTCTTCCAAGGACCAAGCGTCTTTTAATTTCATGGGTGCAGTCACCATCTGCAGTGATTTTGGAGCCCAGAAAAATAAAGTCTCTCACTGTTTCCACTGCTTCCATATCTATTTGCCATGAAGTGATGGGACCAGACGCCATGAACTTAGTTTTCTGAATGTTGAGTTTTAAGCCAACTTTTTCACTCTCCTCTTTCACTTTCATCAAGAGGCTTTTTAGTTCTTGTTTGCATTGCTCCAAATTGGGTGTGGCTCTGCCTTGCTTCTTCCTGAATCTGGAACCTAAACTGAATAAACAGTTCCTGTTCAGTATGCTATTTGCTTCATAGAAAGAGGTATAGAACATGATAGAACCACCTGCCACCTCTTCAAATATCTACTGGCAAGTGGCACACACCATTTCTACTCATGTTTCATTGCCAAAGCAAGTAACATGGTGAAATACTATAGCAGAGGAGTGAAGAAATAAAACTGTTCTACAGAAGGCTGCAGCAAAAGTATCTTGAAGAGTAACAATCTAAAAGTAACTATGGAAGGTGTTAGACTTCAGCTTCCTCATTTAAAAACGGGAGGATGAAAGTGAAAGTAGCTCAGTTATGTCCAACTCTTTGCAACCCCATGAACTATACAGCCCATGGAATTCTCCAGGCCAAAATACTGAAGTCGGTAGGGATCTTCCCAACTCAAGGATCAAACCCAGGTCTCCTGTAGTTCAGGCAGATCCTTTACCAGCTGAGCCGCCAGGGAATCCTAAAATGGAAGGATAGTATTGGTTATTTCTGAAAACCCCTTGCTTCTAATAAAACGAGTGTGTAACATTTGAGAAGCTGGGAAAGGTGCATATTGGGAAATCCAGTCAAAGATTAAATATCGTCTCTGGAAGAATGTCGGAAAATAGCTAACTCCTCTGGACAGTACAGTATAGTGTCTGTATCATATGAGATAAAGGAGTAGCAATAGTTGTTTGATTTTTGGAAGAATGAAGTAGGTAAGTAAGCCATGCAAATGTCATGATCTGAGGCGTGCTAAATCCTTCCCAACAAAACCTGCCATTGTCTGATGGACTAAGGCGGCAGGGAAGATCATATTGCTTCAAGACCTTGGGAACCTGATGAGAGGTTTGGTAGGTAGTTTGCTTGCTCTACTGTCTTGGTTACCAGCAAAGCGGTCATTGTCCACTGTGTACAATATGAAACAAAGTGTACATCAGATTTCTTGAGGCATAAACAAGCCATATTTGGGCATGTGATGCAATGAATTTTAGCACGTCTGTTTAATGACCCTCCCTGTGAGCTCTGAGTCAGGGCAGTCGGTGACTCTGGGCAGCACCTAGGGCCCAGGTTTCTCAACCTTGGCGGTATTGTCACTGGTCAATTCTGTGTCCTGAAGTAACGTGAAGTGGTAGTCGCATAGTCGTGCCCGATTCTTTGTGACCCCATGGACTGTAGCCTGCCAGACTCCTTTGTCCATGGGATTCTCCAGGCAAGAATACTGGAGTGGGTTGCCATTTCCTCTGTGCCCTGCTGCTGCTGCTAAGTCGCTTCAGTTGTGTCCAACTCTGTGCAACCCCATAGATGGCAGCCCATCAGGCTTCCCCGTCCCTGGGATTCTCCAGGCAAGAACACTGGAGTGGGTTGCCGTTTCCTCCTCCAATGCATGAAAGTGAAAAGTGAAAGTGAAGTCGCTCAGTCGTGTCCGACTCTTGGCAACCCCATGGACTGCAGCCTACCAGGCTCCTCCATCCATGGGATTTTCCAGGCAAGAGTACTGGAGTGGGGTGCCATTGCTTTCTCCGCCTCTGTGCCCTAGGGGCTCACTTATGTATTGTAGAATAGATATGTGGCAGCTTCTCTGGTTTCTACCTGCTAGGTGCCAGTAGCATCCTTGCCCCAAGTTGGGACAACCAAGAATGTGCCCTGCCATTGTCAGATGTCCCCTTGGGGACAGAGTTGCCTTGGGTTGAGAAGCACTGATCTGGAGGATGTGAGTTTTTGAGCCACTTGAGCCAGTTAATTGTTGGCTCCAGCACACTACCTGTGCCTCACAGTAATGAGTCTCTGTGTACTTCATGTTTAAAACTGTTCAAGGATGATCAACAGTCTGGCTCTCCTGGGTTAGTAATTACCTCTGCTGTTATTAATTTTTCAAATCAACCTAGTCAAATGAGTCATTTTTATCTCAATCCCTCCGCCATGGATGATTGATTCCGCTCCCATATTATTTCTAATTACATGTAATGTCAGATTACAATAAAGAAGTATTCAATGCAAGTCTTACATAAGAGTCATTACAAATAGGTTTATTCCTCAGCTCTAAATAGGAATGGGTGAAGGGTTTTATATCACTTTATTGAAATAAATGTCTCACCAGAAGTAGAATGCTTGAACACTCCCCAAATTGATAGAACAGTATGAAAATCCCAAATAAGTCAATACGAGGACCTAATGATTTTTAAATATACTAACAATGCATATTTATGATTTGCTTTAATTTACAGTGTACAAATTAGAGCATCAGTTCATTGGAAAGCACCCTAAGTGTTAGATATAATTCTTCTCAGTGGAATTCTTGTACTGTGTGTGTTGGATTTCTGTGGTATTTGCTCCTATTTGAAAATATGTCAAGAGTTCCCTGCTGATCTTGGGGACAAACCTTGGCAGATACAAAGTAGTGCAAAAGGAATGGGCTTTTAGCCTAGCGAGTATTTGAATCCGTGGCAATAAATGAGGCCTGTGGATGGCGTAGCCCCTTCCTCGGCTTCCTTGGGGTCCTCCCATCTACTTGTGCCAGGAGAGCAGTGGGGAGCTGGAACGGTGCCCTGCTCATCGTGTGATTCCACTGCAGCCTGACTGTCAGAAGCTAGTCAGGGAGAGACAGTGGCAGTGCCTGGGGGAGTCAGGGGTGGGCGAGGAGGTGAGGAGACCATTGACTGCACCACCAGGCGGCGTCCAGCTCCAGGGACAGGGATCTGAGGTTCTCTTCAAGATCAGAAGTGCTCTTTCCCAGAAACTGTGCATTGGTTTTAAGGGCTGAGCCAACAGTTAAGCACTAGGATTCACTATGTTGAAAAAGCCATGATGAGGTATTTCTCTTAGTCACCATGTGGCCACAGTCCTCACCTGGCACAATTCACGGTTGTGTAGAACGTAGATTCTGTAACCAGACTATTGGTTCATTTCCTGGTTCTGCCTGTTACTGGCTTGTCATATTGGGCCAATGACTTAACTTCTCTGTGCCTTAATTTCTCCCTCTGAGAAAAAGAGGATAAAGTAATAAAGCTTTCCTCAAATTTTGTAAGGATTAGATCATGGTGTCCTTTGTCTAAAATCGAGCCTCTTAAGTGCTATGTGATGTTGACAGGAATATCTGTAATCTTTATTTTTTTTTTAAAGGTAAGCTTCCACTAAGATCCTTCTAAATATAGTTTCCAGATTCAATCAATGAAAATGCAGCATGCTCTGGTGAATTTTAATTTCAGTGCCCTAAATTATAATCTTTTAGTGTAAGTTTGTTCCATGCAATATTTGAGTGTACTTTCACTAAAAAAAGAAAAAAACTACTACTGCTATTGTTTGTAAGGCACCAATCCTTAAGAGAGTGTTCTAGTCACTTCACTGGTACTTTGGATGGTGTAAAATGATATATTCTTCAATCATGCCTCATAATACTTTTTTATGGCCCTCATTTATAAACAGCCTCCTTCTATCCTTACTAAAAAAACATGCAATTCTTCAAATGCTGCCAAATACAGACATGGTGCCTACCTTCTAGAAAATCTCATGGTAAAGCTCAGTTCTTTGAATAAGCTTTTTCTTCTTAATTCCATCTAGCTCATTCTCTCTCTGCAATTTTTATTCTATTTGTGTTATCAATTCCGTCCTTGGGATTCTCCAGGCAAGAATACTGGAATGGGTTGCCATTTCCTTCTCCAGGGGAACTTCCCAACCCAGGGATCGAACCACATTGCAGGCAGACGCTTTAACCTCTGAGCCACCAGGGAAGCCTGTTTTATCAATTAGCAGACAGTTAAATGTTTTCTTGAAAAGTTTTCTTGTATTTCCCATGGACTTCCAATGTTTTGTTTTACGACTTTAAGCAAGAACTGTCCTAGAAATATAAATTTGAATATTTCCCAATTGCACAAACACTGAGTGTTCAAAGGGCTGATGAATAGGGCACATGCTTATGATGACACTAATTCTCATCAGTTCAGTGCCTCCTAATTTGTTCACATTTAAGTTATATTGGCCTGAAAGGCTTTGAATAAAGTGGCAGAATGCAGATTATCAGTCAAATTGGAACCCTTTAAGAAGGAAGGATTGAGGTGAATTTTTTTCACATAAACTTATATTTCAGAGTCAGATTTGCTTTTAGAAACCAGAAAGATGTCTGCAGTTCATAGCTTGACTGCTGGGCACATTATACTGACTTAGGCCCCCCCTTTTATGGTAAAATTACAGTGTCATTTCCCTAGAGAAGTTGGCAGTAAAATGAGTATGTGGATCTCTTAACGCTGTTTCAATTCATCTTCTGCTCCTTTTCGATAAAGGATCTGTTGAGACGCATGAAGTGATTTTTCTGTGCTTGTCGTGACATTGAAAGATTCCCGTATGAAGTAGAATGAATTTTCTCCCACGCTATTTGTAGACAGTGGTACTCAATATCAACATTTTATTTTGGAAAACTGTGCAGTCAAGATACTCATGATTTCACATTATGCCTCCCAGTCTCATGAATATCAGATCTGAAACTCCTGCCTCATGTTTCTCCCTCTGTTTTAACACTTTCGAAAATGGTTTCTCTGAGATATGGGATGACTTCCTAGGGTTCGCACAGCTTGGGAGGAGTATCTGTTTTCCTTCCTCCTTACAGGAACAGGGTGAAGAGAACAGAAACATATGCTAGATTCTTCGGCATCTTTAAAAGAAAACTCCATGGAAGTGGAGGCCTTGTTATTAATAACATTTTCTGTACTATGCTTGCAGTGGTGTGTGGGCTCAAGATTCACGGTAGCTTAAGTGCAGTGTTGTGGGTGGTTCTTTCTGCCCCTGAGCTAGATGCTGACAGAAAGATAACACAGCACAGCGGGCAGACTCAGGGAGGAGTCTCATAAAGAATGTGGGACACGCTGGATCCCTCAGCACCCTTTCGGTTGTGACAGTGTATGTTTCAAATACACTTAAGGAAGAAATCCACGTGTCAGATTCAGCATACTTGGATCCAAGGGCTAAACCCATGTCGTCCAGACCGTGTGTCTATATCTAGACTCTACTTTCTTCTCAGATGGGTTCTCTCCATGCAGTGACCAGGTGGTCACCAAAGCCCCCAAGCTCACATCCTTCTCATGATTGCATTTGTTATTTAATTGCTAAGTAGGATCTGACTCTTTGCGACCCCATGGACTGTAGCTACCCAGGCTCCTCTGTCCATGGGATTTCCCAGGCAAGAACACTGGAGTGGGTTGCCATTTCCTTCTCCAGGGGATCTTCCTGACTCAGGGATCAAACCTGACTCTCCTGCATTGGCAGGTGGATTCTTTACCACCAAGCCACTAGAGAGGCCCTCATAAATGCTGAGGGAGGCTCTTTACTGGTACCACCAGGAGAATTCATAGAGGAGTCTCTCAATGACTTAGCATGGTGCAGTTTCATATCTCTTGATCAATCACAAATAAGATAAATGGAGTAATCTGATTGGCTAGACTTGGGTCCTAGCCCTGGAGATATGAAATCACCGCCAAGAGCCACACATGCAAAGAAGAAAAGATTGGGGCTTTCCCTAAAAGATGGGACAGTATACAAACCACAAATGTTTTGCCTATTTATTGATTTACTTACACACACACAGACTCCTATCGCTACTACACTTGTTCTTGATTGTAGCTTAATCCAATCCATGGATTCAGTAGCAGAGTCTAGAGTATTTATGGATGGTGCTTAGAATCAATTTCCCATCTCTCTTGAGATTCTTTAGCTCCATAGGGTCTGTTTTCCTCCTATAGTCAAATAGTGAGGAAAATCGGTTCTGTGGCTCTTGGTTGAAGTAGTCTTGACATACAATTTGTTTCCAACTGGACAGCTGCAAGATCCCCTTGGTCTTGTGTAGTTGTTTCTGCAAAGGGAAAGGAGGATATAGGATTCATGGAATTAATCCTCAGAGTCAGAAAGCCTGAGACCTAGAATCCCAGCTGGATTATTATTTTTTTTCTAGCTGGATTATTAAAGCCTAAAGGGTACTGTTGTTATTAAGAGAATCTTGGAGACTCCTTCATTTATTTATCAAATATTTCTGAGTACACTATGCACCAGGCATGGTTTTGGGCATCAAATTCAGGGAAGGAAATAAGGCAGACTACAGCCTTTCTCACTGAGTTTGCATTTTAGTGGAAGGAGGAGAATATTATTAAATAAAACAAATAGGAAAATCAGAATGAGGGAATATGAGAGTCCCTAGAGGGTGGCTGTTAATGAGGAAAGTCAGGGAAGGACTCTGGGGAGACCAGTCTTGAGCCGACATTTGAATGATAAGGAGGAGCCACAGGCTCAAAGGTTTGGGGAAGGAACATTCCTGGTCAAAGACTCTGAGGTGGGAAGAAGGCTGAGTGATGAGCAATGGAAAGAAGGCTCTGTGAACCAGGAGGAAATCAGTCGGCGCATCCGAAGCCATGTCCAAAAGACATCATAGTCCAGTGTGAGGGATCAGGTTTTTGTAATGAGTGTAAATGAGAAGGAAGCTTATTTGCAAGGGTGCTTCTTGGTCTGATTTGAGTACAGCGGAGACCATTCCAGCTGTTACGGGAAAACCAGATCATGTATAGCAGTGGTTCTCAAAGTATGGTCCCTAGACCAGCAGCAGCAGCATACCTGGGCACTTGTTACAGATACAAATTCCCAGACTTGTTCCAAAAACTTCGGGGTGGACCCTGAAGTCTGTGCTCTAATAAGGCCTCAGAGGACACTGACGTGCAATCAGGTTGAGAACCCTGGTGTTTGGGTGAGAGCCACAGGGGGAAGACTCCTTGGTAAGGATTGCAGTCATCCAGGCAGGGACAGTGTAGTTTATCTTAGACCTGGGTGTCAGCTGTGTAGATCAAGAAAGACAAATCCAAGGCAAATTTGATAAGAAACATTGAGAGGACCTGCTAATGGACTGGAGAGGGCACTGGCACCCCACTCCAGTGCTCTTGCCTGGAAGGTCCCATGGATGGAGGAGCCTGGTGGGCTGCAGTCTATGAGGTCGCTAAGAGTCGGACACAACGGAGCGACTTCACTTTCACTTTTCACTTTCATGCATTGGAGAAGGCAATGGCAACCCACTCCAACGCTCTTGCCTGGAGAATCCCAGGGACGGCGGAGCCTGGTGGGCTGCCGTCTGTGGGGTTGCACAGAGTCGGACACAACTGAAACGACTTAGCAGCAGCAGCAGCTAGTGGATTGGAGGAAGAGAGATGAGAGAAAGAGAGATTAATTCCTGAGTTTATGGTTTGAGTTGCTGCTGGACATAACCTTTGTTTCCCACATGCCATGGAAGTGTAGGCAAAACAACAAGGACATGGATGACCACCCTGGGAAGGGTGACAGGAGCCACATAGCTCAGTTACATCCTGGCTCTGCACTTAGTACTTCTGTTTCCATGGTAAAGTCACTTCCACTGAGTCTTCGTTTTCTCAGCTGTGAAATAGGGTTATTAATAACCTGCTTCAAAAGCTGAACACTAGAGTAAGCATGGACTTTGTGATCAGTTAACCACCCTATACATGGAAATTGTTGCCATTAGTGTTGTTCATCCTGGAAGGTGCAGATGATAAGGCAGGACCATGGAGCCACACACTGTTTTGTGAAACTCTACTACACAGCCCCCTTTAATGATATCTGTCAGTCATCACGATGAATTCCAATTTATAGATAGCTTGTAATTCTAGCAAAATGTCTTTACCTTGAGGGGTATGTGTGATTAATTTCTGTATTTAGAAGATGTTCTTCCACACACAGAAACACACGGACATAAGACCCCATGCTAAATGTTTGGTGGTGGTGGTGGTTTAGTTGTTAAGTCATGTCCAACTTTTCTAGACCCCATGGACTGTAGCCTGCCCGGCTCCTCTGCCCATGGAATTTCCCAGGCAAGAATACTGCAGTCAGTTGCCATTTCCTTCTCCAGGGGAGAAGGTTCAACCCATGGATCAGACCCAGGTCTCTTGCATTTCAGGCGGATTCTTTACTGACTGAACCACCCATGTAGCCCCAAACATTGGTAGAACACAAAAATACATTAAAAAAAAAATCTGCTCTTCTTAGAGAGCTTATAGTCTAATAAAAGATTAAGTGTATATGGAATAACAGAAAGAACACAATCACATTCTACACAATTCAGAAAGATAAAGACTTCCAAAGGCTACCCTGTCCTCCTTAAAACTTGCTTAGAATTTGTAACATGTTACCAGTGCACCAGAAGTCCTAGTTGGAGTCCATACCCTAACTGCCATTTGAGAAAGAGGATCTGAAACATCACAAGTCTTAAAAGAGAATAAACAATGAGGAACCTCTTTCAAAACCTAAAGATGAGCAGATTTAGCTGTGAATTTTGAAAGAGAAGAAGAAAAGTGCCTTCTGTGCACCCCAGACCATTGTGTTAATTATCATCTCAGGCAGGTTTCTAGACCACAATATCAAAAGAAAGCTGAGGCAGGTCTGAAACCCTGCTCTGCAGAAGGAGTCCATGCTTGAGAAATTTATCTTAGATTTACCCAAATCTGGCAGTGAACACTCTGAACTGTGCTGGGACTGTTTTCTATTAATTAATTGCACCTGGTGAGTAGGTGGCTTATGGCCAAAATCTTAAAGGCAGTTGGAAGGCAAGGAGGATATAACGACCTTTGAGAAATGAGATTGTGCAGGCTTCTTGCTTGTGAAGGACGCAACACTGCATGAATCATGTAGCAGCTGGAGTTTCTGTAGAGAATCCAGGGACCCCTGGCAAGCCAAGAGCATGCTCATTACTTCCTACTTTGAACATCACCTTAAAATGGGTATATAAATGTCGTTATCCTTTGCGATGAAAGAAACCTTGCAGCTTTTTGCTCTGTCTGTTGCTGTCTCTCCATGAATCATGTCCATTGCAACAAGCACATAGATGGCTTTGGAACTGTTATAAATGGAAGGAGTTATTGCAGCAACTATAAACTGACCAAACTCATTTTCCCTTGTTAAAGGGCTGCCAGAGCAGAAAATAAATAAATAAATAAATAAATAAATAAATGTAGAGAAGCACTGTATTGAAGTTCTAGAAAAGCATTGACTAGTTATTTCATCATGTGAATAACTGTCCATCACCAACTCCTGGAGCCTACTCAAACTCATGTACATCACATCAGTGATGCCATCAAATCAGTCTCATCCTCTGTTGTCCCCTTTTCCTCCCACCTTCAATCTTTCCCAGCATCAGGGTCTTTTCCAGTGAGTCAGTTTTTCACATCAGCTAGCCAGAGTATTGGAGTTTCAGCTTCAACATCAGTCCTTCCAATGAACATTCAGGACTGATTTCTTTTAGGATGGACTGGTTGGATCTCTTTGCAGTCCAAGATTCTCAAGAGTCTTCTCCAACACTACAGTTTAAAAGCATCAATTCTTTTGTGCTCAGCTTTCATTATAGTCAGACTCTCACATCCATACATGACTACTGGATAAACCATAGCCTTGACTAGACGGACCTTTGTTGGCAAAGTAATGTCTCTGCTTTTTAATATGCTATATAGGTTGGTCATAGCTTTTCTTCCAGGGAGCAAATGTCTTTTAATTTCATGGCTGCAAGTCATGATCTGCAGTGATTTTGGAGCCCCCCAAAATAAAGTCTGTCACTGTTTCCAGTGTTTCCCCACCTATTGCCATGAAGTGATGGGACCAGATGCCATGATCTTAGTTTTCTGATTGTTGAATTTTAAGCCAACTTTTTCACTCTTCTTTTTCACTTTCATCAAGAGACTCTTTAGTTCTTCACTTTCTGCCATAAGGGTGGTGTCATCTGCATATCTGAGGTTATTGATATTTCTCCCGGCAATCTTGATTCCAGCTTGTGCTTCATCTAGCCCAGCATTTCTCATGATGTATGCTGCATATAAGTTAAATAAGCAGAGTGACAATATACAGCCTCTATGTACTCCTTTTCCTATTTGGATCCAGTCTGTTGTTTCATGTCCATTTCTAACTATTGCTTCCTGACCTGCATACAGATTTCTCAAGAGGCAGGTCAGGTGGTCTGGTATTCCCATCTCTTTAAGAATGTCCCACAGTTTGTTGTGATTCACACAGTCAAAGGCTTTGGTATAGTCAATAAAGCAAAAATAGATGTTTTTTCTGAAACTCTCTTGCTTTTTTGATGATTCAGCAGATGTTGGCAATTTGATCTCTAGTTCCTCTGCTTTTTCCAAATCCAGCTTCAACATCTAGAAGTTCACAGTTCACGTATTATTGAAGCCTGGCTTGGAGAATTTTGAGCATTACTTTGCTAGTGTGTGAGATGAGTGCAACTGTGCGGTAGTTTGAGCATTCTTTGGCATTGCCTTTCTTTGGGACTGGAATGAAAACTGACCTTTTCCAGTCCTGTGGCCACTGCTGAGTTTTCCAAATTGGCTGGCATATTGAGTGTAGCACTTTCACAGCATCACCTTATAGGATTTGAAATAGCTCAACTCGAATTCCATCACCTCCACTAGCTTTGTTTGTAGTGATGCTTCCTAATGCCCATTTGACTTCACATTCCAGAATGTCTGGCTCTAGGTGAATGATCACACCATACATCGTGCTTATCTGAGTCATGAAGATATTTTTGTACAGTTGTTCTGTATATTCTTGCCACCTCTTCTTAATATCTTCTGTTTCTGTTAGGTTCATACCATTTCTGTCCTTTATTGTGCCCATCTTTGCATCAAATGTTCCCTTGGTATCTCTAATTTTCTTGAAGAGATCTCTAGTCTTTCCCAGTTTATTGTTTTCCTCTATTTTTTGTATTGTTCACTGAGGAAGGCTTTTTTACCTCTCCTTGCTATTCTTTGGAACTCGACATTCAAATTGGTGTGTATTTCCTTTTCTCCTTTGCCTTCTCCACACATACGCATAAAATCAAAATGCAAATATAGATAGAGACAAAAAACTTGCATTAGAGAACAGAACACATTGAGAGCTTCATGAAGTTGTTGAAAAGCCAGTACGTTTGGGTGCAGATGAATGGACTTTGCCTCATTCCAAGCCCATGCTTGTGACTTTGTACAAGATGATTTATCCAGTGTCATAGGACAGGAGGGAGGCAGTCTCAGGAGACATGCCAACTCAACACCAAGTAAGCGAAAATGAGCATTAGTTTGGTGCTGTGAAATAGGAGGCAGGATCTTGCATACGTAGTTTTACCAGTGAGGAATCAAATAGGATATATCATGAGGTACTCCAGGCTAGTTCACAGGGAGCCTGAGTCGAAAGACCAAGGGTGCAGCATCACATGTACAAGAACTGGCAAAAAAGAAGCAAGGGTTGATCAAACAGTTGGTCAAAAAATAGACCCAAACACATTTCTTGGTACCCCAGACAACTTTTAAATTTGTCTTTTTAAAATTTATTTTTGTTGAAGTATAGCTGAATTACAATGTTGTGTTAATTACTGCTGTGCAGGAAAGTGACTCTGTTATACACATATATATCCAGGCAGCTTTTACCTGGACTCTCTCAGGTGGCAGGTCTTTCCAGGGGCGCCTTAAAGGTGCTTTAATTGGGGAGGGGAGGTCCTGAAGTGAGAAACCAATAGAGGAGGAGAGTGGGCAGTCATCTCAGGTTGTCTGACATTGAGAGACCTTCCCAGGATGTGGACTTTCACTTTTAAAACCAGGATAAGTTGGTCACCCTAATAATAAAGGGACTCAAAACCATGTCACATGAAGACATATTGCCAATTTTTTCATCAGAATCATAGTCATAATGTCTATAATAATAACTAGCAGTTACTGAGCACTTGTCCTTTTGGCAAGCTCTCTGTTAAGCACTTAGGTGAGTGTTCTCACTTTAATCTTCTCAGCCTTGTTCATAAGGAGGAAAGTGAGGCTTGCATGTGTACTGTGTGCTCAGCTGTGCCCAACTAACTCTTTATGATCCCATGAACTGTAGTCCACCAGGCTCCTCTGTCCATGGGATTTCCCAGGCAAGAATACTAGAGTGGGTTGCCATTTCCTTCTTCAGGGGATCTTCCTAACCAGTGATTGAACGCACGTCTCCTGCTTCTTCTGCATTGACAGTTGGATTCTTTACCACTGTGTCACCTGGGAACCCCAACTGAAGCTTAGAGTGTCTAAATAATTGCCCAAGGATGGCTCTGGTAAGTGGTAGAAGCCTGACTGGAACCTGAGCAGTTGAATTCCAGAGCCTGCAGTCTTGAACCTTTCAGAAAATTGCAAAGGATTCCAATAGCTTCTTCATTATTTGAAGGGATACAATGGGAGAAAGACTGGGCTTATTTTATGAAACTGCATTGTCAGCATGTATGTCAAGTCAGGGAGTGGAAGAGTTCCAAATACCTGAACTTTCCAGAATGAAACAAACTTCTCCAGAGAAAAGAGTGCCCTGCATTTGGTGAGACTGCTTAGAGAAGCTCAAACATTGCATAACTGGCTTCATCTTTAAACTCCCTTTAACGATGGGATGCTGTTTTTTTCAATTTATATTTCTGGCAAGGTCAGAATCAAGAAAGGACTCCTCCACACATACTCACAAAATCAACTTTAAGAACACAATAAAAAAGCAACTTATTTTACAACAAAACTTATGATTTATCATAAATCCCCATGCTTTGTTAATAAACGCTGATGTGCCATGTGCCCCCTTGCGTTCAAGTTTGAGTGTAAATCATAAGTCCATAATATCCAAAACACTTTATGTGTTTTTATGATCACAGAAGGCTGCCTTGCCTTCCATTCGTGATTAATTTTTTTTGATGGCTCCCTCTAGATCTTAGAAAATAATTACAACTAATGAACGATCTGCAGTGGCAATAAAGCAATGAGCATATTGTTTCCTGTCTGGGCTCCAAGCTTGATCAAAGGGAAGACTCCCCGAGAAGCTACTCAATGATGTTTTGTTCTTCACTTCCTGACCACCCACTGAGACCACATGACAGCTTTGGGGGAAATCATGAATTAAGATTTTTTTAACACTCAAAAATACAGTTAGTCAGTATAAGTGCTATATCCCCAACAGAGAAGGATTCTAAGATCTGCACTTTTTATTTTCTCTTACTAATCTTCCTATATCAATGAGATCCTGTTTTCATTAAACCAGATCTGCTAATTACAAATATCACATAAAGTGGAGCGACTGATGTGCCAAGGCCTTCCTTGGTGGTACAGTGGTTAGCATCACTGTCTTCTAGAGTGACCCATGTTTAAAAAGCAAGGGCACTCGTATTCTATCGTATCATATTTTTTTCCAAGATAAATGATGTGTTTTAACAGATATTATACTGAATATTTTATTCAAGGTTTATCTAGTCAAAGAAAAGTAGAAAAGCAGACTTCAGGTTAAATAAATCCTTTGGAGACTGGAAGGTTGAATTGTGAGGTGTTTCTGCAGAAAGTAGAACAGAAGTGAAAATCTGGGGGAGAGTCAAATTTACTTGCATTCATTCTCTATTGTGTATTCTGTGCCTATGTCAACGAAAAAGTTCTTCACATTTTTGGCTGGCTTAATAACTTAACTCTGTTTAATTTGACCCAGTCAAGCAATAAAGAAATTATAGTCAATCAAAATAGAAGCTTTGTCGTCTTCTGCTTTTCTTCTGCAAATGACTTTAAAAAAAATAAATCGCATACATTAAAGATACAGCCAGAACGAATTAGCTTTTAGCATCGACCTCAGTGGGGATTTAGATGATAATAAAAATACAGTCAATTCTTAATTGCTCTGAAGCTGATTACATTTGGGGCCTTCTAAAGAGTTTCTTCCTTCCTTCATTTCCTGTTTTTCTGTTTATTGGCTCCAAGTGGGAAGGAAGAAACCACAGATGCTCCAGAAACACTTTTAAAAAGACTTTCATGTAGAAGAGTTGTTGAGAGTTGGTTAGATTTCGATCATCCAGGTTTGCTCCACCGGCTCATTGGTCCAGCAAATTGAAAGTTGCCGATACACTTCCAGAAACTAAAGTTAGGGAACTTCTGTGTATTTGCTGTCAGTATTGACTTCTCCGATGGCTCAATAGTACAGAATCTGCCTGCAATGCAGGAGACAAGGGTTCGCTCTCTGGGTCAGGAAGATCCCCTGGAGGAAGAAATGGCAACCCACTCCAGTATTCTTGCCTGGGAAATCCCATGGACAGAGGAGCCTAGTGGGCTATAGTCCAAAGGGTTGCAAAGATTAGGACCAAATCAACACAAACACAATACGGTAGAGAGAGAGCTGAGTTCTCCTTTCAGAATGCACTCAGTGCACACACCTTCTGTCTTTATCGTAGAATCTTACAACCTTAAAGAATGAAAGAGTTCAGCTGTGTCCTCTCTAGCCCCTCAGGTCAAAACATGCTCTCAGAAAAGGATCCCACCCCTTTTACAGATTATTTTTTAAATCTTGTGTAATAAAAAATGGGTATGGATTGAAAAGGGCAGGAAATATCTGTGAGTGGGTTGAGGAAGAATCTTATGGGTTGGCAGGCATTCAGAGTTTGAAACCACCTCAGGAGCTAAGTCATATTTTGTAAAGAAAACACTCACTTAGCATGTATTCAAGATGTCTTTGTCCCTTATACATGAGGGCAGAGTTCTTTTTTTCTCCACTGTATTTTCTATTTTACTTTTTATGTCTCATATTTTTTAATTGAAACATACTTGATTGACTGTGTTGTGCCAATCTCTGGCACTGCAAAGTGACTTTCTTATCCATACATATACATTCTTTTTTTTTTTTACACCCTTTCCCATTATGGTTTATCACAGTTACTGAATATAGTCTCAGTGCTATACATTAGGACCTTGTCTACCCATTCTAAATGTAATAGTTTTCATTTGCTAAACCCAAATTCTCAGTCCATCCGTTTCCCTCTCCCCCTCAGCAACCATGAGTCTGTTCTCTATGTCTGTGAATCTGTTTCTGTTTCAGAGATCTGTGCCATATTTTAGATTTCACATCTAAGTGATACCATATGATATTTGTCTTTCTTCTTTTGACTTACTTGACTTGGTATGATAATCTGTAATATGATATTCTCAAATGGCATTGTTTCATTCTTTTATTATGGTTAAGTGGTATTTTATTGTGTATGTGTACCACATCTTTATCCATTCATCTGTTGATGGATGTTTAGGTTATTTCTGTTTTGGCTACTGTGAAGAGTGCTGCTATGGACATAGGGGTGCACGTATCTTTTTAAATTATACTTTCGTCCAGGTATATTCCCAGGAGTAGGATTGCTGAATCATATGATAATTCTGTTTTTAGTTTTCTGAGGAATCTGTATACTGTTCTCCATAGTAGCTGTATCAGTTTACATTCCCTCCAGCAGTGCAAGAGGGTTCTCTTTTCTCTGCACCCTCTCCAGCATTTGGTATTTGTAGACTTTTTAATGATGGCCATTCTGACCTGTGTGAGGTGGTACCTCATTGTAGTTTTGATTTGCATTTCTCTAGTAATTAGTGGTGTTGAGCATCTTTTCATATGCCTACTGGCCAGCTCTGTGTCTTCTTTGGAACTGGACTGACAATACAAACAGAGGCTTGAAAAGTTCTTACACAGTTGAGCTCATCCTCTCTGCCATCTCTGCTGTTGACATGAGAAAGTCATGACCCAGTTGAACTGCTGATTCCAGAAGGAAGATGATAATTATGGACAGCACAGCCAACCCCGACCCAGCCATCCTAAAAGGACCACCCTAGTCAGCCTGCAGACTGATGAGAAACCACGTGTGACTGGTGTCTTATGTCTTCAGGTTTTAGATGGTTTGTTACACAGCATAAGTCATTTTAGTGAGAAAAATAACTAATTAAATGCAAATAACTCTTGAGAAATGTGTATGCAGGTCAGGAAGCAGCACTTAGAACTGGACATGGAACAACAGACTGGTTCCAAAAAGGAAAAGGAGCACGTCAAGGCTGTATATTGTCACCCTGCTTATTCAACTTATGTGCAGAGTACATCATGAGAAACGCTGGACTGGAAGAAATCAAGATTGCTGGGAGAAATATCAATCACCTCAGATATGCAGATGACACCACCCTTATGGCAGAAAGTGAAGATGAACTAAAAAGCTTCTTGATGAAAGTGAAAGAGGAGAGTGAAAAAGTTGGCTTAAAGCCCAACATTCAGAAAATGAAGATTGTGGCATCCGGTCCCATCACTTCGTGGGAAATAGGTGGGGAAACAGTGGAAACAGTGTCAGACTTTATTTTTTTGGGCTCCAAAATCACTGCAGATGGTGACTGCAGCCATGAAATTAAAAGACACTTACTCCTTGGAAGGAAAGTATATTCATACCATAGAATAGCATATTCAAAAGCAGAGACATTACTTTGCTGACTAAGGGCCATCTAGTCAAGGCTATGGTTTTTCCTGTGGTCATGAAAGGATGTGAGAGTTGGACTGTGAAGAAGGCTGAGCACCGAAGAATTGATGCTTTTGAACTGTGGTGTTGGAGAAGACTCTTGAGAGTCCCTTGGACTGCAAGGAGATCCAACCAGTCCATTCTAAAGATCAGCCCTGGGTGTTGTTTGGAAGGAATGATGCTAAAGCTGAAACTCCAGTACTTTGGCCATTTGGCCACCTCATGCGAAGAGGTGACTCATTGGAAAAGACTCTGATGCTGGGAGGGATTGGGGGCAGGAGGAGAAGGGGACGACCGAGGATGAGATGGCTGGATGGCATCACCGACTCGATGGACGTGAGTCTGAGTGAACGCCAGGAGTTGGTGATGGACAGGGAGGCCTGGCGTGCTGTGATTCATGGGATCGCAAGTCGGACACGACTGAGTGACTGAACTGGACTGAACACTCCTCAAGTATGTTTATACAATATTTTTCACTGAATTCAAGATTTTTTTTTTTTTCAAGTAGGTTATTCAGAATTCCTAACTCCAAATTTCCCAATGTTTTCTTTCTCTACTTCCACTCACTTTTCTGAGTTTAAATCTTCTTAAGCCATTTTTCCTGTAAGCTCCAGAAGCTTCTGTATCAGATAGAAACAAGATGTTTTGCCTTGCCAGTGAAAATTCTCTTTGGGATTCTCTTAAAACTCATCTGCCGTCAAAGGGCACCGCAGGTGGTTTGCATAGCCATGGAGGGTGAAATCAATTTCCAAACGTCCAACTCAGTGGGCTTCCCATGGGGTCTGCAGAGAAAAGGAATGGAGGAGCACTCTGAGTTCTACAGTATTTGTGAACTGGAGATGTTTTCCTTCAGGGGAGAAACAGAATGAAACAGATTTAGGCACTCATATATAAACAAAGGTTCTCTTCAAAGGGAAAGCTTTTTTATAGAAATCCATATATTAAAGCTGAGAGTAGACATATAGGACTGAAATCGTGTATATAATTGCAAGTCAAGATGTTTAGCCTTTGATCCCAGATGGGTTTGTTTTCTAAATGGGCTAGGCAGTCTGGGATCAGACTGCAGTTTACAGCCAGCTGAAGATCATATGAAGAACTGTCTTCTAAGAAGGGGTACTGACCAGTATCTACCCTTCTACCCTGCCTTCTAGGCAGCCCTGAAGCAGCAGTATGGAGCAGTGGTTAATAGCACTAACCCTGGAGCCAGATTGCCTACATTCAAATCCTTGTTCTACTAATAGTTTATGACTTTAGTTATACCCTAGTAGTTAGTGTATAACTGTATAACTTTGGGCAAGTTACTTAGCCTATCTTCTCATGAGGTGATACTGAGTATTACATTAGTTAAGACACTTAAAATGCCTAGAAGAGTTCTGAGCACATATTAAGCACCCTGTAAATGTCTATTGTTGCTACCATCCTTGTGTGACACCTATAACTATTAATACTGTTTTGGTGCAAACCCTGATTGTCTTCTAAGAACTCACCCCTTCCTGTTCTTGAGTTAATAGTCTACAAATGCTGGCTCCGCCCTTCTTAGTCCTGCCTCTCCAGTTAAGAGTTGTCATTACCTGGCACAGTGATGCAATGAGGTTTGAGTAAGTGACTCAGTCTAACCAGGTAGTTAAAAGCTTTATTTTTTTTGAGGTGGGGGAACTGTTATTTATTTATTTTTGGTTGTGCTGGGTCTTCATTGCTACCTGCAAACTTTCTCTAGTTGTGGCAAGTGGGGGCTAGTCTTCATTGTGATGCTCAGGCTTCTCGTTGTTACGGCTTCTCTTATTGCAGAGCACAGGCTGTAAGTGTGGGGACTTCAGGGGTTACAGCATGCCGTTTCAGTAGTTATGACGAATGGGCTTTGTTGCTCCAGGGCATGTGGGATCTTCCTGGATCAGGGATCGAACCTGTGTCCTCTGCACTGGCAGGAAAATTCTTATCCATTTCACCACCAGGGAAGTCCCAAGCTATAAACTTGAGGTTTGGTGGGGTTGTGAGAGAGAAACATGGTTTCTGTTCCACTGGAAATCAACTCATAAGGAAAAATATTAGATTGGAGCCCATTACAAAGAGCAGAGCCAACAAATGGAGCAGGAGCAGGTCCTGATGACAATGGTTAGACCCCTAGATTATGCCCTTCCTCCGATCCATGGAGTTTTTTTCTTTAATGTGAAGCTATGAATTTCCTTTTGGTTTAAATGCGTTTAAGTTGAGTTTAACAGAAAGAGACCTTACACTCCTTAAAATTATTTTTTTCAGGAAGTTTTATTGAAACGTTGGTTCCTTCTTTGAAGTTTTTCTGTTAGATTCAAGGTCATTTCCGGCTTCCTAGGTGGTGTGGTGATAATGAACCCACCTGCCAATGAGGCAGACATAAGAGACACACATTTGATCCCTGGGTTAGGAAGATCCCATGCGGGAGGAGATGGAAGCCCACTCCAGTATTCTTGCCTCGAAAATTCCATGGACAGAGGAGCCTTGGAGTCAGTGGAGTTCCAAAGAGTCAAACAAAACTGAGCTACTGAGCATGCATGCACTTACAAGGCCATTTCAGGTCAAACTTGAATAAGCAAACATAAATTAATCAAAATATGACAATCTCATTCAGATTGAACTATGAGGAAGTCATTTTAGGGTTCAGTTCAATTCAATTGCTCAGTTGTGTCTGACTCTTTGCAACCCCATGAATCGCAGCATGCCAGGCCTCCCTGTCCATCACCAACTCCAACTGAACTGAACTGAACTGAACTGAACTGAAAGCATGAAAGGCTGAAGATTTCACCTTGCCTTCTTTGCCATTTTGCTTTCTTCAAATTGGCAACTTAATGACCCCCTCAAATACCAATTATTGAGAACACTGGCAAGGAATCAGCTGGGGAAAGGGCACCACATATTTTTATGACTTCATGTGAAAAATTACATTGTTATTGTTCAGTTGCTCAGTCCTATCTGATTCTTTGCGACCCCATGGACAGGAGCATGCCAGGCTTTCCTGTCTTTCACCATCTCCTGGAGCTTGCTTAAACTCATGTCCATCAAGTTGATGATGTCATCCAGCCATCTCATACTCTGTCATCCCCTTCAATCTCTTCCTGCCTTCAATCTTTTCCAGCAACAGGGTCTTTTCCAATGAGTTGGCTCTTCGCATCAGGTGGCCAAAGTATTGCAGTTTCAGCTTCAGCATCAGTCCTTACGATGAATATTCAGGATTGATCTCCTTTAGGATTGACTGGTTTGATCTCCTTGCAGTCCAAGGGACTCTCTAGAGTCTTCTCCAACACCACGGTTCAAAAGCATCAATTCTTTGGCTCTCAGCCTTCTTCAGGGTCCAACTCTCAGATCCATATGTGACTACTGGAAAAACCATAGCTTTGACTAGACAGAACTTTGTCAACAAAGTAATGTCTCTGCTTTTTAATATGCTGCCTAGGTTGGTCATAGCTTGTCTTCCAAGGAGAAAGTGTCTTTTAGTTTCAAGGTTGCAGTCATCATCTGCAGTGATTTTGGAGCCCAAGAAAAGAAAGTCTGTCAACTGTTTTCATTGTTTCCCCAGCTATTTGCCACAAAGTGATGGGACCGGATGCCATGATCTTTGTTTTTTGAATGTTAAGCCTGCTTTTTCACTCTCCTCTTTCACCTTCATCAAGAGGCTCTTTAGTACCTCTTCCCTTTCTGCCATAAGGGTGGTGTCATCTGCATATCTGAGTTTATTGATATTTCTCCCGGCAATCTTGATTCCAGCTTGTGCTTCATCCAGCCCGGCATTTTGCATGATGTACTCCGTACATAAGCTAAATAAGCAGGGCAACAATATATGGCCTTGATGTACTCCTTTCCCAATTTGGAACCAGTCTGTTGCTCCATATCTGGTTTTAACTGTTGCTTCTTGACCTGCATACAGGTTTCTACATACAGTTTACAANCTAGGGTAGTTTTACTTTTATAGGGTTTGGGGGTATAGCAGCTCATAGAGGAAATCACTGCCTTGTAACTCTGCCCTGAATTGTATATTAAACCTTGTCAAATCTAAGAATTCATGGAATATAAAACTGGCAAATAAAGCAGCTGTGATCTCCCCCCCCTCCATGAGATACATTCTAACAGTTTGCAACTAGATAAAATAGTGTAAGTCCCTTGTCAGAATAACTCAGTTTAAATGCATTGTCAGATTAATAGACTTAGTTATCCACTTTACTGAAGGACCATAAAAGGCAAGGCTTGACATTATCCCTTCTCATTAATATGGAAAAGAATTAAAAAGTATTTCTTTATTAATTTTTATCACACTACAGTTGCTTTACAATATTGTTTTAGCTTCTACTGCATAGTAGCACGAATGAGTCATAAATATACATATATCCTCTCCCTTTCAGATTTCCCTCCGAGTTAGGTCACCACAGAGCATTAAGTAGAGTTCCTGAGGTATACAGTAGTTTCTCACTAGTTACCTGTTTTGTACATAGTAGTGTATATATGTAAAAACCCCTTTCCCCTTTGATATCCATGTTTGTTCTCTATGTCTGTGTCTACATTTCTGCTTCACAAATAAGGTCATGATCATTTTTCTAGAGTCCACATGTATGTGTTAATATATAATATTTGTTTTTCTCTTTTCAACTTACTTCATATGATTTTCTCTAGGTCCATCCATAACTCTACAGGTGACTCAATTTAATTCCTTTTTATGACCATGTAATATTTCATCGTATATATGCACCAAATCTTCTTTATCCATTCCTCTGTTGGTGGATATTTAGGTTGCTTCCATGTCCTAGCTATTGTATAGTGATGCTGTGAACATTGGGGTGCATATGTCTTTTTGAATTATGGTTTTCTTGGGTGTATCCTCAGTTATGGGACTGCTGAGTTGTATGGTAGTGCTTTTTTTAGTTTTTTAAGGAAACTCCATGTTGTTTTCCACAGTGGCCAACAGCAGTATAAGAGAGTTTCCTAAAAAGAGTTTCTAAGGGGGGGTGGGGTTCCTAAGTACATGAGATTGTGAAGTGGCAAAGTTTGCTTTCAGTGAGCTATTTCCTACTTCCCTTTCTTAGGCATGGATTATTTTTCCTCTTTATTCTATATCCTCCCTTCTGAAATGCTTGTGTTTATACCTTTAAAGAATCCTAAGTACATGAGATTGTGAAGTGGCAAAGTTTGCTTTCAGTGAGCTATTTCCTACTTCCCTTTCTTAGGCATGGATTATTTTTCCTCTTTATTCTATATCCTCCCTTCTGAAATGCTTGTGTTTATACCTTTAAAGAATTTCTGTTGTCTTTTCTACTAATGGTCCCATTTACATGGCCCCGAGGGTGTATACATAGTCCAGGCTGGAGTAATTCCAGTCCTCCCCCTCCATAGCCACAATGATTGATTCAAGGTGTGGGCATGTGAAACAGTGTTAGCCAATCACAATCCTTTGGCAGTTTCTTTTTAATTGAAGCTGAAGAGGAAGATTCTTTGCTTGTGTGGTAGCATCTATTAGGGTGTGAGTCCATAGATGCCTGTAGCCATGGAAAAAACAGATCAGCAATCAGGAATAGTAACAAGTTAGTCTTGGAAACATTCAAGGCCTCAGTCCTGTTTACTCCTGAGGGAGGCTTTATCTCTACCCTGCCTATGAATTTGTTATGTAAGTAAATAAATATGTCTTCATTTTTTGAGACAGAGACTTTGGGTCTCAGCTCTGACATGTAAAGAGCTGGGAGACATCTTCGCATCCTTAAAATAAGAAAAACAACTCAACAAAATGAAAATCAATTAATTTTCTTTGGCTTTTATTCCCAAGAACCAACAGGCTTTGGAGAATCCACTCTTTCATGAGCATAACTCCCAGGAACCCCACTAAATTCTCTCATGGCTCTGGAAGAGGCAGGGAGAAATTAATCACAGTAAAATTCACCCAGAACTTGTATATAAGAAAAATCTCCTCTCCAGGAAAAAAGATTTTGCCAGAGCCTTATCCCAGTAGGGGAAAACCATTCCTCTACCTCCAGACCTTCAAGCCTTCCTGTCTGTCCTCTGGGGAAGTGTAGGGGCTGGAGCAAGGGGCACATTGAACAGGGGTCAAGATTTCAAGGAAATTGATAGCAAATGCTATAGGCAAGGAAGGGAGTAAAAAGCACGTAGAAAATTTTATACCCCTGCAGAAACTAGTGAAGGTGACAAGTCTGAGTTTCAGGCTTCTAAAACACTATGATTTAATCAGAGTATAATACTCCCCTCTCTAACAGCTGATTTTTCAATAGAAACTCTTCAGGCCAGAAGGGAATGGCAGGATATATGTAAGTGATGAAAGAGAAAAACCTACAACCCAGATTACTATAACCAGCAAGGATCTCATTCATATATAAAGGAGAAATCAAAAGCTTTACAGACAAACAAAAGCTGAGAGAATTCAGCACCACCAAACCAGCTCTTCAATAAATGCTAAACGATCTTTTCTAGGCAGGAAACACAGAAAACGTTTATAAACTCGAACCCAAAACAACAAAGTAAATGGCAGTGGGATCATGCTTATCAATAATTACCTTAAATGTAAATGGGCTGAATTCAGTTCAGTTCAGTCGCTCAGTCGTGTCTGACTCTCTGCGACCCCATGAATCGCAGCACACCAGGCCTCCCTGTTCAACTCAGTCGTGTCTGACTTTTCGCGACTCCATGGACTGTAGCCTACCAGGCTCCTCCGTCCATGGGATTTTCCAGGCTAGAGTACTGGAGTGTGGTGCCATTGCCTTCTCCCAAAGACTGGCTAAATGGATACAAAAACAAGACCCCTATATATGCTGTCTATGAGAGACCCACCTCAAACCAAGGGACACATACAGACTGAAAGTAAAGGGCTGGAAAAAGATATTTCATGCAAATTGGAGACCAAAAGAAGGCAGGAGTAGCAATACTTGTATCAGATAAAAGCCTCTGAAATAAAGGCCGTGAAAAGAGACAAAGAAGGACACTGGATAATAATCAAAGGATCAATCCAAGAAGAAGATATAATAATTATATATGCACCTAACATAGAAGCACCTGAATACGTAAGGCAAGTGCTAACAAGTATGAAAGAGGAAATTAACAGTAGCACAATAATAGTGGGAGACTTTAATACTGCACTCATGCCTATGGATAGATCAACTAAACATAAAGTTAGCAAGGAAGCACAAACATTAAATGATACAATGGACTAGTTAGACCTAATTGCTATCTATAGGACATTTCACCCCAAAACAATGAATTTCACCTTTTTCCCAAGTGCACACGGAACATTCTCCAGGATAGATCACATCCTGGGTCATAAATCTAGCCTTGGTAAATTCAAAAAAATTGAAATCATTTCAAACTTCTTTTCTGACTGACTACAATGTGGTAAAAGTAGATGTCAACTACAGGAAAAAAAAAAAACTATTAAAAATGCAAACTATATAAAAATGGAGGCTAAACAACACGCTTCTGAATAACCAACAAATCACAGAAGAAATCAAAAGGAAATCAAAATATGCATAGAAACAAATGAAAATGAAAACACACCATCCACAAACTATGGGATTCAGTAAAAGCAGTGCTAAGGGGAAGATTCACAGCAATACCAGCTTACCTCAAGAAACAAGACAAAAATCAAATGAATAACCTAACTTTATACCTAAAGCAACTAGAAAAAGAAGAAATGAAGAACCCTAGGGTTAGTAGAAGGAAAAAAATCATAAAAATTAGGGCAGAAATAAAAAGAAAGGAGATGATAGCAAAAATTAACAAAACTAAAAGCTGATTCTTTGAGAGGATAAATAGACAAACCATTAGCCAGACTCATCAAGGAAAAAAAAGGGAGAAGAATCAAATCCACTAAATTAGAAATGAAAATGGAGAAATCACAACAGACAACACAGTAATACAAAGGATCATAAGAGACTACTATCAGCAAATATGCCAATAAAATGGACAACTTGGAAGAAATGGACGAATTCTTAGAAAAGTATAACTTTCTAAAACTGAACCAGGAAGAAGTAGAAAATCTAAACAGACCCATCACAAGCATGGAAATAGAAACTGTAGTCAAAAATCTTCCAACAAACAAAAGCCCAGGACCAGATGGCTTCACAGATGAATTCTACCAAAAATTTAGAGAGGTGCTAACACCTATCCTACTCAAACTCTTCCAGAAAATTTCAGAGGAAGGTAAACTCCCAAACTCGTTCTATAAGGCCACGATCACCCTAACACCAAAACCAGACCAAGATGCCACAAAAAAAGAAAACTACAGGCCAATATCACTGATGAACATAAATGCAAAATCCTCAACAAAATTCTAGCAAACAGAATCCAACAACATATTAAAAAGATCATACATCATGACCAAGTGGTCTTTTTCCCAGGGATGCAAGGATTCTTCAGTATTCATAAATCAATCAGTGTGATACACCACATTAACAAATTGAAAGATAAAACCATATGATTATCTCAACAGATGCAGAGAAAGCCATTGACAAAATTCAGCATCCATTTATTATAAAAACTCTCCAGAAAGCAGGCATAGAAGGAACATACCTCAACAACATAATAAAAGCCATATATGATAAACCCGCAGCAAACATCCTCAATGGTGAAAAATTGAAAGCATTTCCCTTAAAGTCAGGAACAAGACACGGTGCCCACTCTTCACCACTACTATTCAACATAGTTTTGGAAGTCCTAGCCACAGCAATCAGAGAAGAAAAATAAAAGGAATCCAGATTGGAAAAGAAGAAGTAAAACTCTCATTGTTTGTGGATGATTTGATCCTCTATATAGAAAACCCTAAAGACCCCACCAGAAAATTACTAGAGCTAATCAGTGAATATAGTAAAGTTGCAGGATATAAAATTAATACACAGAAATCCCTGTGTTCCTGTACACTGACAATGAGAATACAGAAAGGGAAATTAAGGAAACAATCTCATTCACCATTTCAACAAAAAGAATAAAATACTTAGGGATATCTACCTAAAGAAACAAAAGACCTATATGTAGAAAGCTATAAAACACTGATGAAAGAAATCAAGGATGACACAAATAGATGGAGAAATATACCATGTTCCGGGATTAGAAGAATCAATATAGTGACAAAGAGTATACTACCCAAAGCAATCTATAGATTCAATGCTACCAACAGTATTTTTCACAAAACTAAATAATTTCACAATTTGTATGGAAATACAGACAATCTTTAATAGCCAAAGCAGTCTTGAGAAAGAATGGAACTGGAGAAATCAACCTGCCTGACTTCAGACCATACTACAAAGCTATGGTCATCAAAACAATATGATACTGGCAAAAAGAAATACAGATCAATGAAATAAAATAGGAAGTCCAGAGATAAATCTGTGTACCTATGGACACCTTATCTTTGACAAAGGAGGCAAAAATATACAGTGGAGAAAAGACAATCTCTTTAACAAGTGGTGCTGGGAGAACTGGTCAACCACCTGTAAAACAATGACACTTTCTAACACCATATGCAAACATAAACTCAAAATGGATTAGAGCTCTAAACTGAAGACCATAAAGTATAAAACTTCTAGAAGAAAACATAGGCAAAACACTCTCTGATGTAAATCACAGCAAGGTCCTCTATGACCCACCTCCCAGAGTAATGGAAATGAAAACAAAAATAAATGGGACCTAATTAAACTTAAAAGCTTTTGCACAATGAAGGAAACTAAGCAAGGTGAAAAGACAGTCTGGAGAGTGGGAAGAAATAGGAAATGAAGCAACTGACAAAGAATTAATCTCAAAAATATACAAGCAGCTCATGAAGCTCAATACTAGAAAAATTAACGACCCAATCAAAAAAATGGGCCAAAGAACTAAACAGACATTTCTCCAAAGAAGACATACAGTTGGCTAACAAACACATGAAAAAATGCTCAACATCACACATTATCAGAGAAATGCAAATCAAAGCCACAATGAGGTACCATCTCATACTGGTCAGAATGGCTGCTATCAAAATGTCTACAAACAATAAATGCTGGAGAGGGTGTGGAGAAAAGGGTACCCTTCTACACTGTTTGTGGGAATGCAAACTAGTACAGCCACTATGGAGAACAGTGTGGAGATTCCTTAAAATACTGAAAATAGAACTGCCATACAACCCAGCAATCCCACTGCTGGGCATACACACTGAGGAAACCAGAATTGAAAGAGACACGTGTACCCCAATGTTCATAGCAGCACTGTTTACAATAGCTAGGACATGGAAGCTACCTAGATGTCCATTGGCAGATGAATGGATGAGAAAGTTGTGGTAAATATACACCATGGAATATTACTCAGCTATTTAAAAGAACACATTTGAATCGGTTCTAATGAGGTGGATGAACGTGGAGCCTATTATACACAGTGAAGTAAGTCAGAAAGAAAAACACCAATACAGTATATTAAGGCATATATATGGAATTTAGAAAGAAGGTAACCATGACCCTATATGCCAGACAGCAAAAGAGACACAGATTTAAAGAACAGACTTTTGGACTCTGTGGGAGAAGGCGAGGGTGGGATGATTTGAGAGAATAGCATTGAAACATATATATGACCATATGTGAAATAGGTCACCATCTAAGTTCAATGCATGAAACATGAACTCAAAGCTGGTGCACTGGGATGACCCTGAGGGACGGGATGGGGAGGGAGGTGGGAAGGGAGTTTGGGATGGGGGGGGGATACATGTATACCCATGGCTGATTCATGACAATGCATGGCAAAAAACACAACAATATTGTAAAGTAATTAGCCTCCAATTAAAATAATTAAAAAAATAATACTCCCTTCTCCCTAATAGTATAAAAACAGTAGATTATAGCTGAAAGTGGTACAAGATACAGACTCTGAGTAAGTATACTTGGGGGAGCTCAAAATCTATAGATAAAATAAAAACATGCTCAATAAATACTGATTTCAACAGGAACCCCTGGAAGCTATCAGATCATCTTTCATGCTAGGTATTTGGAAACCTCTGGGTGTAAATTGGGGATACTTACTGTGGCAGGTGTCCTTCAATTCAGATGACGTATATCAGGCTGCCTTCCGAGACCAGCTTTCATCCAAAATTCAGTTCACAGGCTCATCTTCATGGTTAATCTTTGCCCTTTCTCTCTAGCTCCAAGCTGGAGACAAACTTAACAGCAGTGGTGGTGAGCAAATGGATAATCTTCTTGCCAATTAAGTCTATTCAAGTCCAGGGTTGTATGTATGGGAGCGAGTGTTGTATGAATGGGACAGTGATCTATTTCACATATGGTTGTATGTAACTAAAGGCGAGTTTAGCCTTCACCCACCTAGCATACCCCTACAAACAGGAAAAAGTCTGTTAACAGACAAGTCATGCCCTTTATAGTGTCAGACAAATTTAGTATGAAATTTTAAGAACTAGTGAAGGAATTTGGGGGCTTCCCTGGTGGCTCAGATGGTAAAGAATCCACCTGCCATGCAGGAGACCTGGGTTCAATCCTTGGGTTGGAATGACCCCTGTGGAGAAGGGAATGGCTACCCACTCCAGTATTCTGGCCTGGAGAAGTTCATGGACAGAGGAGCCTGGCAGTCTGCAGTCCATGCGGTCACAAAGAGTTGGACACGACTGAGCAACTTTCACTTTCACACTTAGGGATTTTCAGTCTCTGCAAAACGGATATGTTCCATCACTAAATTAGAATAATTGCTGGGTTTTTGCAATTTTCAGAAAATATAACTTACTGGATAAAATTTTCTCAATTTTAAGCTTTTCTTTGGTAAATTTTTTCAGGCTTTCTGCACCTGCTACTGCTCATCTGCTGGTGAGTTCTAGCTGGTATCAAATCAAATGAATAAGTAGAAAGCAAACATTAATGCAAACAGCCAATCACTCTTAATTCAACAACATGTTTTTTATGGATGCGTGTTTATGGTTATGATTTTGTATTGTAACATAGTCATATTTTCTGTATGAAGTTGTTCCTGGAATTAAATGTATCAATATTTCATGGTGTTCTATGAAGAACATAATAAGCTCCAAGTGTTCAGTCATTATGAGCGCTTTTTAAAAGATCAAGAAAGTATTATTTTTGTAGGTCATATGCCAAATATGGAAATCACATCCTTGGACATATATGGCCTGGTAATCCCGAATCTCAGCTCAGTGAAATAGCCAGAAGAGGGAGCACTACAGCTGGGCCCCTCATCGTACATTTCCAGGTTATCCGTAGGGCAAATGATGAGGGAGTGCTAAGAGGAGGAAGCCAGCAAGGGAGGAACATTTATGTGGGGTGTTTGTGCAGCCGTCTTTTATTAGTAGCAGCTGTCTTAGCCTGCTTGGGTTGCTGTAACAAAATACCATAGGCTTGTGGCAAGACCCTTGAGAGTCCCTTGGACTACAAGGAGATCAGTCCTGGGTGTTCATTGGAGGGACTGATGTTGAAGCTGAAACTCCAATACTTTGGCCACCTAATGTGGAGAGCTGACTCATTGGAAAAAACCCTGATGCTGGGAAAGATTGAAGGCAGGAGGAGAAGGGGACGATAGAGGATGAGATGGTTGGATGGCATCACTGACACAATGGACATGGCTTTGGGTGGACTCTGCAGGTTGGTGATGGACAGGGAGGCCTGGCGTGCTGCGGTTCATAGGGTCGCAAAGAATTGAACATGACTGAGCAACTGAACTCAACAGCAGGCGTTGATTGATGTTCCCCCAGTTCTGGAGGCTGGGAGGTCCAAGATCAAGGTGCTGGCTGATACAGCTCCCGGTAAGAGCTCTCTTCAGGCTGGCAGACGTCTGTCTTGCTGTGCCCTCATGTGAGGGCAAGAGAGAGTGCAAAAGAGAGAGTAGGCTCTGTACTCTTTTCTGTTCTTTTTTTTCCCATGTGATTAAGAAACCACTCTTTTTTTATTGAATATATCTGACATAAAATATTCTGTTTGCTCTTTTCTTATAAGGATATTAATCCAATGATAAGGGCCCCACCCTCATCTAACTGAAATTCTTTCCCATAGGCCCATTTCCAAAAACTACCACATTAAGGAGTTCGGGCTTCAACAGATGAATTTCAGAGAACACATTGAGTCCACAGCAGCAGATATCTGTGCCTTGCCAGAAATGCAGCCACTCTCCACTCTCCTCTGGAATTGTCCCAGTTGTGTGAGGTCATTATGCCCATCACCTTTTTTTTTTTTTCTTATTTCTTTTGTTTTTTTAATTAATTTATTTTAATTGGAGGATTATTAGTTTACAATATTGTGATGGTTAAAATTCTGCTTCTGTACAGTAGAGATGAGAAGCTTAAGTCCAAGGACCAGGCCAGATGCTCAGATGCATGCTCCAGTTTGTGTTTATCAAAGAGGCCACCCCTTGGGATCATGTATTTGCCAAGTGACTACTAAAGTTACACTTCATTCCCCATTCTGTGGATTATTCTTCCTTGGATGTAAGCTTCTTGCCTGAAAAACCCTGGTGGAAAAGAGGTACCAAGGCAGGGCTCAGTTCCCCAAGTTCTTAGCATCAACTGTTTACTTTCTTCTTTTTAATCAGAGGATATTATATAAGTTATGTACCAAGTCGTGGCCTCCAACTTTATTCAGCCATTTCTTTGTTCTGGGTTCTAGTAAATGTTACCAGTGACCTCCTGATTACTCAGTCAATACACTCCTTAATTGCTTATATTGTTTGAACTTTCTAGGTCACTTAGTATTCTGGGCTGCTCCCTTTACTAAACCGTTCCATTCTCCATGCATTTGCAGCACAGCACTACCCTTAGTTTCTTCCTGATTTATGACCACCTAGCATGCGCTTGCTGGTCCCTCTTCTTTTGTATTCCCTTTTAAGACACTGCCTGTCGTTCCCATTCTCTTCTCCCTCCACCTGCTCTACCTGTGTACTCTTCTCCAGGACTGCACACTCATCTGTCACCTGCATACACATGGTCTCAGAACAACGTTGGCAGCTCCTGGCCAGTTTCTCCATTTATGCCTAACTAGATGACCCGCAGGTGCCCCAGAGGAGATAGCCCAAGTGGAACTTGTCGCCAGTTGACTTAACTTGCCCTGAGTTCTTGCTCTTGCTACATTCTCAAATATGGTGATGGTGTTATTAACAAAGATGAAGGAGAAGGTAGAAAGAAGAAGAAAGCAAATAATTATAAACATTCTCTTCCAGTGCAGTTCTGAGTGCTTTGTGTATGTTAAATCATTTAGTCCTTACATTATTTCTATGAGGAATGTGCTCTTACTGTCCTCATTTTACAAATAAAGAAATGGAGGCAAAGACATGGGGAATAACTTGCTCAAAAATATATAGCGAGTAGTGTCAGTGTCAGAATTCAAACCCAGAAAGACTGGTTCTCAGTGCCACCTTGCATACTTCTTCTCCCTGTCTCTGAAGATAGCAGTGATGCCCATCTGGTCACCTTAAAATGAACCTAGATACTCCCTCTTCCTCAGTATCCAGTCAGCCACCAGCAGGGACCTTGATTTGAATGCTCAGGATGGAGGGTTGTAGAGAAGGGAGAGAAAGGCCCTTCCATTTATCTGGAGTTATGCAACATGGTAAATAGATGAACAGGCACAAAAATCACTCATAATTTTGATAACTCCTCATAATGCAGTGTGGAATGTCATGTGCTTTTTCTGACTATTTTTCAAACATTTATTCTATACCAACATGACTGATATAAGAAATGACTTGAAAATGATGCTTCAGTGGCAAAGTGCAATTCAGAACTTGTGCCTTTGTAAGATGAGATGTATCAGTCTCATTCCAAAGGCAATTTTTGCTTAATATGGAATCAAAGCAAAGAGCAGAGGCTTTGGGTGCCTAAATTCCGTCACTGGTGGGCTCGGTATGGTAGGATTATAACATAGATATCACGGTCTTATCAAAAAAATCCTTTTGGTCCATAAATCATGGGCAGGAGAAGCCTGTCTTCTCCTGAACTTTTCTCTGGGTGGAGAACATGAGCCGACTGTGCAGTGTTCCTCATGATTTCCAAGTTGAACATTGGGAACACTCTATGCATGTTGATTCTTCTAAGTGTTACAATAGAGAGATAGGAGTGAGCTTATCTGAAAGTCATTTAGTAAAGACTCTTTTGTGACGTTTTCCCCAGTGTTTGGGGAAGGTAAGCTAACCTAACTACTGTATCTTTTAATATGAGCTGTTTTCCTTTAAAGACATATTTGAGCAGAAGCACTATGTCAGGCAACAAAGTAGGTGCTAAGAATACAGCAATGATAAGACAGATGTGAACGTTGCCCTCAAAGAGCTGAGAAGCAGTTGCAAATAAAAAAGTAAATAAGTAAAAGCAGAGTAGTGAAATAATTATGCCCTAAGAGTGTTATGAAGCAAACAAAAAGAGGTCTAATGTGAAACACAGTTCACAAGATCTCTCTCTAAAAGCTATCAAGGAAGACATCTCCAAGGAGGTGATATGCAGACTGAATCCTGCCCTCTCCACCCAGCTCACCCCCTGCTCCAAGATGAAGATGAAATGCTTGACTTCTCCTCTCCCCTTCCATTTATCTTCCTGATACCATTTATCATGCAGAGTGCGTTTTCCAGCAGTAGGTAGTCGCTCCAAAACCAAAACCGGAGGCCACATTCTGTTCACCAAAGGGCTCTTGGCACTGCTATTGAAGTGATACCACTCAGTTTAAAAATGGGCTAATGATATGAATACACATTTCTCCAAAGAAGAAAAAAATATGGTCACCAAACACATGAAAGGGTACTCAACTTAATTAGCCATCAGGGAAATGCAAATCAATATCACAAGGAGATACCACTTCACATCCACTAGGATGGCAGTAATCAAAAAGAGACCTAAATATTGGCAGGGATATGGGGAAATTGGAAGCTTCGCACCCTGCTGATGGGAATGCAGAATGGTGCAGCCACTTTGGAAATAGTACAACAGCTCCTCAAAAAATTAAAAATAGAATTACTATATGATCCAGCATTTCTTTTCCTTGGAACATACCTTAGACAAACGAGAACATATGTCCACACAAACCCTGTACGTGAATGTTTGTAGCAGCTTATTCATAGTAGTGCCAAAGTGGAAACAACCCAGATGCCCATCAGCAAATGAATAAATAAACGAACATGGTGTATCTATACAATAGACTATTACTCTACCATAGAAAGGAATGAATACCTGAGTGGATGAACCTTGAAAACAGGATGCTAAGTGAAAGAAGTCAGTCACGAAAGATCATGTAATGTAGCTTCCATTTAAATGAAATTTCAGAATAGGCAAATCCGTAGAGACAGGAAGCAAATGAATGGGAGCCTAGGGCTGAGGAGAGGGGAGAATTGGAAGATACCCGCTAAAGGGTCTTTTGGGGGTGATTAAAATAGTCCAAAATTGATTGTAGTGAAGGTTGCACAACTCTGTAAATATGCTAAAAACCACTGGATTATACACTTAAACTGTGTGAATTATACAGTATATGAATACATATCTTAATAAAGCCATTACTTAAAAAAAGAAGTGAAAGGAAACGGAGACTTGAAGTGGAGGGTGGGATACAAATGCAGAAAAGGATTATTTTTCTCCATGACATCTCATCACCTTTAAAGACACCTCTTTCTGCCTTTGTCCAAGAGGAAATTGGTGTATACACAGAGTCTGTTATGGCAGTGATCGATGGTGACATCCTAGCTCTAACACTGAAAAACAATCTCCTTCCACACATGGGGGAAAAAAATGGCCTCTTGGCTAACTTCACCCTAAGGTAATTTTTATCTCTCTTGCAAAAAAAAAAAAAATGTGCTAGGAGTCATCATTTTATATACTCTGGAATCAGAAATCTAGCATGAGCCGTGCCTAGGTATGGGTCACAGTACAGTGAGACAGGGAGATGTTTAATTGACCCCTTCGTTGAAATTGCATTTGTTTAACTGTATTAGAGCTCTGTAATGCACCAGAAACCCAACCCAAACCAGCTACCTGAAGGAATGGGGGGAATGAAATATATTAGCATGTGCACCTGGGGAGTCCAAGTGTGCGTTTAGCTCCTGGCCTCAGGAACGTGCAGTGTGAATGTTCGCTGACACGGCCCGTGTCACGTCTCACATGTGTCTCTGAGAGCCCTAGCCTGTGTGTTCACAGCTTATGAGCTAAAACTGAGAGCATGCTGTCTGTCTGACTAATTTGATCAAGTTTGAACATGAACTCTAATTGATCTGACTTTGATCACAGGCCTGTTCATGAGCCCGTCACCACTTCCACAGGGGAAGTGTACTGTCTGGCCCAGCTTGGTCTTTGTGCCCAGTCCAGTCCACAGTGTTAAGGAGTAGGGCATGATGCTTGACAGTCTCAAAATGACCACCTGTGCTGATGGAGGAGTTTCTCAAAGGAAAAGGGGGTTCTGTTACCAGAAGGGAGATGGGAATACACGCTGAGCAGATAGAAACCACCACCCACTGCAGTGCCCATCACATGTAGAAGGCTTTACTGCTAAGCTGTGGAGCACAGTGAGGCAGAAACCCCATCTGAGAGGGCTGCCCAGCCCTCCAGGATCATCTACCTGCCCCAGGTGGCACATTCAAGGTGGCAGCTCTCGTCTCCACTGCATTTCACCCGGTATCCTCCCTTTCCCTTTGGAAATCCTTTCTCATCACAGGGGCATGGCAGACATTTGATGAACTGCAAGCACAAATGAGATGCATCATCTATGCTGCCGCCTGAGTACAACTAAATTAGGTATCACAATACACTCTATCGAACATTTTAAATGGCGCAATCAGATGAGAGGTTTATGGTTCCAAAAGCACTAATGATACATCTATACTTGCTGCAAATTGTTGTTTTATGCAAAGAGTTTGTCATACCAGCTGCTGTGTTGTATGAACTGCTCCTTTTTATCTTTGACCTAAAGGTACTTCAATCAAAGATTCATTGTACTATAAATGATGACTTGCCACCCACCAAGATTGGCCATGGCTTAGAAAGTACATGTAAGAATAATTGCTTGAATCGGGTTTCTTTTGGTCCCAAAAATTCTTTGTCAATCTGGTTGAAGAGAGTTGTTTTTTTTTTTTAATTATCTCCAAGATCCAGATGTGTAGGAAAATGGCAAGTATTTCTGCAAGTCAGACTTAAATATGTAAGTTGTATTAGTTAAATGTAGAGGTGGTTCTGTTTTGGCTTTTGTTTTTAATGAACTCAATGTCTTGATCATCAGCTGTCAAATATAGTACAGTGAGCCCAGCTGGTATCAGGAATAAAGGGAAAGAACTGCATTATTCACATGTTGTATGCTGGTAGGAGCCACAGAACAAATGTGTATTATGTTCCAAGTGTGTTTCTACCCTGTGGTCACAAAGAGTTCTTGTAGAAACTAATTCAGGGAAGGAAAGGCCATTCTCTATTGTCCAACTCTACAGAGGCCTCGGTGCCTTTGGTGGAAATAATGAGACTTCAGAATACTGATCTCCATGGATCTCCATCATGGAGACCATCTTATTGCTATTAGTAACCAGAAGACTGAGATGGAAGAGTAGTTCAAGGAAGCTATAGATGCATGGAGCCAGGGGCTATGCTGGAAGACAGGATAACTTCAAAGACATCAAGGCATGCAATGTTTCCAAATGCCATTTAGTGAAAGAAAGATGAGGCAACCTGAAACATTTATAAATAACCTTGAGGGAAATGGTGTGTACATAGGGGGAGGCACCACTGCACATTCCTTGTGAGGTTGATCCACCAGAGTAGAAAGTGATCCTTCTCCATGTGGACCCTCTGAAATTCCACCTGTAAATGGTCCTAACAGTACGCCAGTCCTTAGATTGCTGAGGCAAAGAAAATTGGACTGTGGTTATGTAGCTTCTATCTCTAGGTGAACGCCTTTCCTTTATAAAACTCTGCAGAGTTATAAAACACTTCCACAGGCAGGGTCTCATTATTTTGTTGTATAGGTAACAGATTTTATTTCATTGTTAAACATTTTTAGAGTATAATTGCTTTGCAATGTTGCGTTAGTCTGTGCTCTACAATGAAGTAAATCAGGTATGCATACACATACATCCCGTCCCTCTTGCTCCCTCTCTCCCACCCGCCCCTCTCGGTCATCACAGAGCATAGAGCTGAGCTCCCTGTGTCTTACAGCAGGTTCCAGTAGCCGTGCATTTTACACATGGTAGTGTATATATGTCAATCTGTGTTTTACCATCCAGTTTACACATAAAATTAAACCTGCATAGATAAAAACCACACACCAACCTAACAGCAAAACCAGAGTTGGCAACATTATCGTGTGTTCAAAGTCCTCTGCCCCTTCCACTGTCACATCAACATCGATCTGACTCTAGCCCTGTGTATCCTCTTCTTATCTAGTCCCCACTCATCCTGTCACGTCCCTCTCTTCCCATTGCCTCTTCATCAGTTTGGACGACTGTCCCTCATATCAGCATTAGACTATTGCCTATGCATTAACCACCCTGTTTTCATCCTTCACACAGCAACCAGAATTATCTTTGAAAAATCCAAATCAGATGATTACCGTTATCTTGCCCTTTGAATCAAGTTTAAACTCCTTCAGGATCTAGACCTTGCAGTTTTCTCTTACTTCCACCTGTATTTCATTCTCTACTCCAGTCACAACTGGCCACTGTCAGCCAGTCCCTCCTCACTCTCTCCTCCAGGGCTTTGCATGTTTTTTTTTTTTTTTTCCCTCTGCTTGAAATGCTTACCTTCCATCACCCACTTTCTGCCAGCCCCTTTCACCTTCCATGGGCCCTTCACCTTGGTATCCACTCTTCGCTGAGGTGTTGCTGATGCTTTGTCCCAGTTGAGATGCTTCCTGAATCTTCCTTACCCCTCTTCTAGTATCATTCCATTTATCACTTCTCTGTTGACCTTGGCTTTTGTATTACAAGTCAGTCTTACCTTCTGTGATATACAAACACAAAAATGTCAGTGGCCATTAGGATATATGTTTACTTTTTACTGAAACCACATTCTGTTGAATCTTAACAGTGCAGGTTTCAACAAAGCAGCCTTTCCTGGGGATTCAGGAACCCAAGCTCCTTCTGTCTTGTAGCTTTGCCATCTTCCACAGTTATTGCCGGAGAAGGCAATGGCACCCCACTCCAGTACTCTTGCCTGGAAAATCCCATGGACAGAGGAGCCTGGTAGGCTGCAGTCCATGGGGTCGCTAGGAGTCGGACACGACTGAGCGACTTCACTTTCACTTTTCACGTTCATGCATTGGAGAAAGAAATGGCAACCCACTCCAGTGTTCTTGCCTGGAGAAACCCAGGGACGGGGGAGCCTCAGGGGCTGCCATCTATGGGGTTGCACAGAGTCGGACACGACTGAAGAGACGCAGCAGCAGCAGCAGCAGCAACAGTTATTGCCAAAGAGAACAAACACCTATTTCTTTTTTTTTTTTGGACCTACTTCTTGACTTAGCTTAAAAATGGTACACATCACATCATCCATTTTATTGGCAAAAACTCATCATGAGGCTGCACTTGGAAGCAAGAGGGGTTGTGAAACATCACGGACAGGACAACTGCTCCCTAGCAGCAGCGCTGCTCTATGGAAAAGGAGCGTATGTCTTTGGTTAACTGACCATCGATGTCATTCTTTGGTTCTTTGTCTTCTTTGACAGCTTGGAAGTAGGAGCTGTGTCCCTTCACTGTCACCTAGGCAATATTTGTGAAATTAATGTCATGTATATATTTATAATATAGATAAATATTAGTATTTTGTGGGTCACAGACACCATTGTTTATATATCATATAGTCATGTACATGTTTACCTGAAACTATCAAAACATTGTTAAACAGCTATATCCCAATACAGAATTTTAAAAGTTCAAAAGTAAAATTAGTCATTCACATTTTCTCTAGGGAAAAAAAAAAAAACACAGATTCATGACATTTTACCTATAATTTCGTATCTCCCATGTCACAAGATAGGTAAACTCATCACCTGTTCTCAGACAGAATGAAGGCAGGCCCAGTAGAAAATCAAGCCCACTCATGAAATCTGAAGGGGGTCCTTGGACTCCATGTAAAGAACTATGGTGTGGGATACATAGTATAGTTGAACAGGTTATTTGCATTCAGCTCAAACATAGATTTTTATTCCTGGGAAATACCATATAAGGTGGCTGTCTTGCTCTCATGATTAGGCACTCTCTCTTCAGTGTTCCTGTTAATTTCCTGTATCCCTGTATCAGTGCCCAATGTATTTAGAAGTTGGTCTCCCATCAAAGTTGATTAACTCCATCTTTATCACCTCAGGCCCCTAGCACACAGTAGGGCACACTAAGCATATCTTGAATAGAGTGAACTGGATCAGTTGAGCACCAACCCTCTATAACGCATGTCTCACGGAAAATCAGCCTAAGGTCTACCCTAGAGAGAACACCAAGCAGAGCCCAAGTAGCGACTGAAGGGACAGTTACACACCAGAGTGACTCATCCCCAACTACAGGGGAAGGCGGGATCCATCTGGGAAACAGATGGACTGCTCCCTTTTAGCTGCACATAAATTAAATCTCACTATCTGCCAAAACAAAAAGTTAACATTGATTTTTGTGGGTTTTTTCCTCCTTAAAGAAAAAAAATCCATTTGTTTATGAGTTAAAACTTCATGACAAATTTTTGTTCCATATTGTGATTATAACACCTAATTTCCTAATTAAGTATGCTAATTGCAAGTTACCTCACACAACTACAGAACACAGAAGTATAATTATGTAATAAAAAGCTTTTATGAAACTTTCGCGGGGAAGAGGGCTGGATGCGGAGGCAGCTGCTTAGCAAGAGCTAGAATGGTATTACCTATGGGCCCCCTGTGTCTGAATTACCCATGGGTAACAATTACAAATTGGCTCCTTGCTTGCATTTCTCAAATTTTAAGTCTGAGAAAACCTCTTTCTGTAATGGAGGGCATGGCAACGAAGCTGCTTTGTGGTGAGAAAGGAGAAACCTCTTCATGGAAAAAAGGGATTCTTTCACTTCCAGGTTTATTCTGGAACAAACCACAACCTTCTCTGTGGTTGGAACATGGGATTGTTCCCTGTGCCCCCTCCCCAAACGTACACACGCAGCTTCCTCTGTCATCATCTATACCCACTTAAAGAGTTTTAATGACTCCAGTTTCCTGATCTTTTATGAGACAGAATCACAAGCAAGAAGATGATCAGGGTAGGGGTGAGCAGAAGGGTCAAAATGATAGAGTGTGAAGACCCTGAGCTCATCTTCTCCCAGGGAAACATGAAAATCGCAAGAAGCAGATCAGAGGCAAGAAGACAGCTAGTAGAATGGACCTACGTGATAAAGAAATGGGGGGAAAGGAATAAGAATAGAGGAAGAAAACCCCTTGAGCTTAGGCTTAAGAGTGTTTGGTGACTTGATATAATATAGGAAGGAGGTTTGGAGAAGTGTTGCTGATCACCATGCATGGGGTTCCTTTACTGTTTTCAGGAGGCACAAGTAAGGAGTGGGGTTTCATTAAATAGCCTACAGTGCCAAGACTGTGCTTCTTAGGGTTCACCTTTGCATAGCTACCAGACCATGTGAGGCTCACAAATATATTTAGATCCTCATTATCATCTTATCCATATTCATTCCTCAGGAATATCTTCTATTTCTGTTCTTTTTCTCCCCTATATAACCTATTTACCTTCAGTCTGTGTGTGTGTATGGGTATATATACACATACACATATATATACACACCTTCTAGCTGCCTTTTTCTTTTTAGGTTGTCATTTAAAAAATTTTCTAATTGTATACAGTTTTAAAGGTTACTTTCCATATACAGTTACTACAAAATATTGTCTGTATTCCCTGTGTTGTATCATACACCCCTGAGCCTGTCATTATCCAGTAGTTTCTGCTTCTCATTCCCAGCCCCTACTCTGCCTCCTCCCAACAGTGGTAACCACTAGTTTGTCCTCTAAATATACAACTAACTGGTGAATATTTTAAAAAATTAGAAGTAGATTCACAGATGTAGCTGCTTTTTAAAAGAAATCCTTATTATTATCATAATTGTTGCATCCACAGTTATTTCCAATTCCTGTAAGATCTTATATTCTTGTTTGCTTGGCTCTTGGGGTTTTTGTCTGGTTGTTAAGTGGGCCTTAATTTTTCCAATCACCGGTCCAAAGTTCAAGGCAAGTAAACGCTTGAGCAGAAGCACTGAAAAGAAACTTGATAGAGAAAAGTTGAAACTATGTCATGTCAATTGAGTGAGCTCCAGCCACTGTAAGATCCCATAACTGTGTTCCTGTTACTCACTGCAAGATGCTGTGTAATCCTCTCATCAAATCGTGCATTTGGGATATTATCCCTGAGCATAATTATCAGGTTAGATTGATTTTCCCATCCCATCTTATGTATATAACTGAAGCTATAGTCTGGCATCCATAATGGGTGGATGGATGATTTATGGATGAATTAGTGACCTAATTCATGTTGGGATGTGGGAGAGACACTTTGATGGCACTTTGTCAAGATTCTGCTCCTGGTTCTTCTCTCCTGTGATGTGAGAGACCAGCTAAGCTTAACCTTTCCCAAGCTGAGCGTTGGGATAGCGTGTTCTCATTTATTTACTGAGGGAACACACAGGCACTAAAATTTATTGTTCCCAGAGTAGAATACAGCAAAAAATTCCTGAACCCTCACATAACCAGTGGCATCAGGATAACACTTGGAAATAGAACCACCAGCAGCCACCTAGGGCATCTTTTGGTGGCATAAGTTGGCCAGAAACAGTTTCTCCAGAACAAATAGATAGGCTTATGTCTAGAAAATTCTATTTCATACTACAGAGAGATTTTTAAGTGAAGGTCATACTTAGAAAAATATATATATTTATGAAAACATATTACCTAGCTCATAGTAGGAGATTGATAAAGATTTATTGAATAAATGTTTTTAAGTTAACACATGTTGGTGGTTTAATTTTTCTTTATATTTTTGTGTTTATTTTGATAAATTCCATATACAATTCCATTAAGTTTCATGAAAGGGGGAAAATGTTTTCTTTAGATGCCATAATGTAGAAAACTCTATTGGGCTTTGATTCCTAAGTTCATTTTTAAAACTTTTATTTAGAGATAATTTTAGACTTAGAAAAAAGTAACAAAAATCATGCAGAGCTCCCAGATTCCCAGCTTCCCATTGGGCTAACCCCTTACATATCGTAAAATAACGATCAAATCTAAGAAAGTAAACTTCTACACTACTATTAACTAAACAATGGAATTTTTTCAGATCTCAATAGTTTTCTACAATTGATTATTTTTTTCTGTTCCAGGATCCAATTCAGTTCAGTTCAGTCACTCAGTCGTGTCCAACTCTTTGCGACCCCATGAATCGCAGCACGCCAGGCCTCCCTGTCCATCACCATCTCCTGGAGTTCACTCAGACTCACGTTCATTGAGTCCGTGATGCCATCCAGCCATCTCATCCTCGGTCGTCCCCTTCTCCTCCTGCCCCCAATCCCTCCCAGCATCAGAGTCTTTTCCAATGAGTCAACTCTTCACATGAGGTGGCCAAAGTATTGGAGTTTCAGCTTTAGCATCATTCCTTCCAAAGAACACCCAGGACTGATCTCCTTTAGAATGGACTGGTTGGATCTCCTTGCAGTCCAAGGGGCTCTCAAGAGTCTTCTCCAACACCACAGTTCAAAAGCATCCATTCTTTGGCGCTCAGCCTTCTTCACAGTCCAACTCTCACATCCATACATGGCCACAGGAAAAACCATAGCCTTGACTAGACGGACCTTAGTCGGCAAAGTAATGTCTCTGCTTTTGAATATACTATCTAGGTTGGTCATAACTTTCCTTCCAAGGAGTAACTGTCTTTTAATTTCCTGGCTGCAGTCACCATGTGCAGTGATTTTGGAGCCCAGAAAAATAAAGTCTGACACTGTTTGCACTGTTTCCCCATCTATTTCCCATGAAGTGATGGGACCAGATGCCATGATTTTCATTTTCTGAATGTTGAGCTTTAAGCCAACTTTTTTGCTTTCCTCTTTCACTTTCATCAAGAGGCTTTTTAGTTCCTCTTCACTTTCTGCCATAAGGGTGGTGATAGGTTGGTCATAACTTTCCTTCCAAGGAGTAAGTGTCTTTTAATTTCATGGCTGTAATCACCATCTGCAGTGATTTTGGAGCCCCCCAAAAAATAAAGTCTGACACTGTTTCCACTGTTTCCCCATCTATTTCCCATGAAGTGATGGGACCGGATGCCATGATCTTCGTTTTCTGAATGTTGAGCTTTAAGCCAACTTTTTCACTCTCCAATTTCACTTTCATCAAGAGGCTTTTTAGTTCCTCTTCACTTTCCGCCATAAGGGTGGTGTCATCTGCATATCTAAGTTTACTGATACTTCTCCCGGCAATCTTGATTCCAGCTTGTGTTTCTTCCAGTCCAGCATTTCTCATGATATACTCTGCATAGAAGTTAAATAAGCAGGGTGACAATATACAGCCTTGACGTACTCCTTTTCCTATTTGGAACCAGTCTGTTGTTCCATGTCCAGTTCTAACTGTTGCTTCCTGACCTGCATATAGGTTTCTCAAGAGGCAGGTCAGGTGGTCTGGTATTCCCATCTCTTTCAGAATTTTCCACAGTTTATTGTGATATGACTTATACAACCTTTATTCACCCATGTAGCAGTTGCAAACATTTTTGCTATATCCAATTTCCCCCACTTGCTCCATACATGATTAATAAGTAATAAGCCTACAGCAAACATTATTCTCAATGGTGAAAAACTGAAAGCATTTCCCCTAAGATCAGGAACAAGACAAGGGTGTCCACTTTCACCACTATTATTCAACATAGTTCTGGAAGTCCTAGCTACAGCTATCAGAGAAGAAAAAGAAATAAAAGGAATCCAAATCAGAAAAGAAGTAAAACTCTCACTGTTTGCAGGTAACATGATACTGTACATAGAAAACCCTAAAGATAGTATCAGAAAATTACAAGAGCTAATCAGTGAATGTAGCAAAGTTGCAGGATACAAAATCAACACACAGAAATCGTTTGCATTTCTATATACTAACAATGAAAAATCAGAAAGAGAAATTAAAGAATCAATCCCATTCACCACTGCAGCAAAAAGAATTAAATATCTAGGAAAAAATTTACCTAAGGTGATGAAAGAACTGTACACAGAAAATTATAAGACACTAATGAAAGAAATCAAAGATGACATAAACAGATGGAAAGATATTCCATGTTCCTGGGCCAGAAGAATCAATATTGTGAAAATGACTATACTACCAAATGCAATCTACAGATTTTATGTAATCCTTATCAAATTAGCAATGGCATTTTTCATAGAATTAGAACAAAAAATTTCACAATTCATATGGAAACACAAAAGATCCCAAATAGCCAAAGCAGTCTTGAGAAAGAAGAATGGACCTGGAGGAGTCAACCTTCCTGACTTCAGATTACAAAGCTATAGTCATCAAGACAGTATGGTATTGGCATAAAATCAGAAATACAGAGCAATGGAACAAGATAGAAAGCCCAGAAATAAACCCATGCACCTATGGGTACCTTATTTTTGATAAAGGAGGCAAGAATATACAATGGAGCAAAGACAGCCTCTTCAATAAATGGTGCTGGGAAAACTGGACATCTACATTTAAAAGAATGAAATTAGAACACTTCTTAACACCATACACAAAGATAAACTCAAATGGATTAGAGACCTAAATGTAAGACCAGAAACTATAAGACTCTTAGAGGAAAACATAGGCAGAACACTCAATGACATAAATCAAAGCAAGATCCTCTATGACCCACCTCCTAGAGTAAGGGAAATAAAAACAAAAGTAAACAAGTGGGACCTGATTAAATTTAAAATCTTTTGCACAGCAAAGGAAACTATAAGCAAGGTGAAAAGACAATCCTCAGAATGAGAGAAAATAATAGCAAATGAAATAACTGACAAAGGATTAATTTCCAAAATATACAAGCAGCTCATACAACCCAATACCAGCAAAACAACCCAATCAAAAACTGGGAAAAATACCTAAACAGGCATTTCTCCAAAGACATACTAATGGTTAACAAACACATGAAAAGATGCTCAACATCACTCATTATTAGAGAATTGCAAATCAAAACTACAATGAGATATCAACTCACATCAGTCAGAATGCCCCTCATCAAAAAGTCTACAAACAATAAATGCTGGAAATGGTGTGGAGAAAAGGGAACACTCCTTCACTGTTGGTGGGAATGTAAGCTGATACAGCCACTATGGAAGACAGTATGGAGATTCTGTAAAAACCTTGGAATAAAACCACCATATGACCCAGCAATCCCACTCCTGGGCATATACCCTGAGGAAACCAAAATTGAAAGAGACATGTATCCAATTGTTCACTGCAGCACTATTTGCAATGGCTAGAACATGGAAGCAACCTAGATGTCCATCGACAGATGAATGGATAAAAAAGTTGTGGCATATATACACAATGGAATATTACTCAGGCCATAAAAAGGAACACATTTGAGTCAGTTCTAATGAGGTGGATAAACCTAGAACCTATTATAGAGTGAAGTGAGTCAGAAAGAGAAAGATTGTATTCTAACACATATATATGGAATCTAGAAAAATGATACTGAAGAATTTATTTACATGGCAACAATGGAGAAACATATATAGAGAAAAGACTTATGTACATGGGGAGAGAGGAGGAGAGGGTGAGATGTATGGAAAGAGTAACATGGAAACTTATATTACCATATGTAAAATAGATAGCCACTGGGAATTTACTATATGGCTCAGGAAACTCAAACAGGGGCTCTGTAACAACCTAGAAGGGTGGAATGGGGAGAGAGATGGAAGGGAGTTTCAAAAGGGAGGGAATATATGTACACCTATGATTGATTCATGTTGAGGTTTGACAGAAAACAGCAAAATTCTGTAAAACAACTATCCTTCAATAAAAAGTAAATAAATTTTTAAAAAAACCCACTCTACTGATTAAAAGAAAAAAAAGCAGTGAACAGAACAGCACAATAATGAGCTACCATTTGCACTTTAAAACAAATTAAAACATATATCATGATTTACATACAGCTGTACCCATCTACGTTTTTTTATATGGGATTATGATATTAAAGAACAGATACGAGCTGAGGTCAGTTTGAGGTAGCAGGTTGGTGATTTAAGAAACATGATTTTTCTATCTACATAAAGATGAGGCTACTGATTCATGATATGGAGCTGAAAGAGCCAGATTTGAGTTAGGATTTACCTTTTAATAACTATATGAACATTGTCTAATTTCTAAACTTCTCTGATCCCTAGTTTCCTGACCTAGATAAGATGGTAATAAAAATAATAATAATATTTGAAATTATGATTATTCTCTCAGGATGGTTGTTAGAATTAACAGAGCATTTTAGAGACTTTAAGGTGATGTTTAATAAATTAGTCATATGTGACTTAAGTTGATTAGATTCTTTCCCCAATTATGAGAAGGGTCTATCCCAAACCACCTGTTAATTTGTCTTAAAATCCTACAGCAAAACCTCCTGCACTTGATGGAAGACTGGCTAAGATCCATGCCATCATTTAGAGTGAATGAGCAGATATTCTCAGAACTTTAACTCCACATCTTGGCTACATCCACTAAAGGATAGAGCCAATTAGCCTTGACCACTGTTAAACTGGTACTTCTGACCCCTTGAAAATATACCCATTTGAAGCCAAATGTGCTCAAATTCATTTTAAAAATGCATCTGAATTGATTTAAAAATGCTTTTAATCTGGCGAAATATATTTTTGGTGAAAACCTAGCAACAGACAAAAACACTGTCTCTAAGATAAGGTAAGCAGGCGAGCCCAAAACTTGTGCAGGCTGCCCACCATGACTTGAATACAACAGTTTTTCCAAGTTACTGCAATTTGTGGACTTGTTTGCCTCAGTTCAGTTCAGTCGCTCAGTCGTGTCCGACTCTTTGCGACCCCATGAATCGCAGCACGCCAGGCCTCTCTGTCCATCACCAACTCCTGGAGTTCACTCAGACTCATGTCCATCGAGTCCATGATGCCATCCAGCCATCTCATCCTCTGTCGTCCCCTTCTCCTCCTGCCCCCAATCCCTCTCAGCATCAGAGTCTTTTCCAATGAGTCAACTCTTTGCAGGAGGTGGCCAAAGTACTGGAGTTTCAGCTTTAGCATCAGTCCTTCCAAAGAACACCCAGGACTGATCTCCTTTAAAATGGACTGGTTGGATCTCCTTGCAGCCCAAGGAACTCTCAAGATCTTCTCCAACACCACAGTTCAAAAGCACCAATTCTTCGGCACTCAGCTTTCTTTACAGTCCAACTCTTGCATCCATACCTAACCACTGGAAAAACCATAGCCTTGACTAAATGGACCTTTGTTGGCAAAGTAATGTCTCTGCTATTCAATATGCTATCTAGGATGGTCATAATTTTTCTTCCAAGGAGTGTCTTTTAATTTCATGGCTGCAGTTGTTTGTCTGGGCCTCATCAAATTAGACTAGTGGCATCTTTTTGTTAAATCTGCCTTAGCTTTCCAGACTGGAAGCCATTAAGGAAAACCATCTCCCTGTTTGTTAGCTTGATTCATGTTCCAGACTCTTCTAAACTAACAAGGGATAAAAATTTCCATTAACACTATTTTTTCTTTGCAGAACTCTCTGGCAGGAGACAAAGATTTGATCCCTGGGTTAGAAAGTTGTTAGAAGGAAATGGCACTTCACTCCACTATTCTAGCTTGGGAAATCCCATGGACAGAGGGGCCTGGCAAGCTACAGTCCATGGGGTCCTAAAGAGTCAGAGACAGCTCAGCGACTAAACCATAACAACAAAAACTGGTAAGTAAGTGAGACTCAATAAAGGACAGAAATGGTCTGGACCTAACAGAAGCAAAAGACATTAAGAAGAGGTGGCAAGAATACACAGAAGAACTGTACAAAAAAGATCTTCACAACCCAGATAATCATGATGGTGTGATCACTCACCTAGAGCCAGACATCCTGGAATGCGAAGTCAAGGGGCCTTAGGAAGCACCACTACAAACAAAGCTGGTGGAGGTGATGGAATTCCAGTTGAGCTATTTCAAATCCTGAAAGATGATGCTATGAAAGTGCTGCACTCAATATGCCAGCAAATTTGGAAAGCTCAGCAGTGGCCATGGAACTGGAAAAGGTCAGTTTTCATTCCAATCCCAAACAAACGCAATGCTAAAGAATGCTCAAACTACTTCACAATTGCACTCATCTCACACGCTAGTAAAGTAATGCTCAAAATTCTCCAAGCCAGGCTTCAGCAATACGTGAACCATGAACTTCCAGATGTTCAAGTTGGTTTTAGAAAAGGCAGAGGAAACAGAGATCAAATTGCCAACATCCACTGGATCATTGAAAAAGCAAGAGAGTTCCAGAAAAACATCTATTTCTGCTTTATTGACTATGCCAAAGCCTTTGACTGTGTGGATCACAATAAACTGTGGAAAATTCTGAAAGAGATGGGCATACCAGACCACCTGACCTGCTTCTTGAGAAACCTGCATGCAGGTCATGAAGCAACAGTTAGAACTGGACATGGAACAACAAACTGGTTCCAAATAGGAAAAAGAATATATCAAGGCTGTATCTTGTCGCCCTGCTTACTTAATTTACATGCAGAGTATATCATGAGAAACGCTGAGCTGGAAGAAGCACAAGCTGGAATCAAGATTCCCGGGAGAAATATCAATAACCTCAGATATGTAGATGACACAACCCTTATGGCAGAAAGTGAAGAAGAACTAAAGAGCTTCTTGATGAAATTGAAAGAGGAGAGTGAAAAAGTCGGCTTAAAACTCAACATTCAAAAAACTAAGATCATGGCATCCGGTCCCATCACTTCATGGCAAATAGATGGGGAAACAATGGAAACCATATCTGACTTTTTCTGGGCTCCAAAATCACTGCAGATGGTGATTGCAGCCATGAAATTAAAAGACGTTTACTCCTTAGAAGGAAAGTTATGGCCAACCTAGACAGCATATTAAAAAGCAGAGATCTTACTTTGTCAACAAAGGTCCCACTAGTCAAGGCTATGGTTTTTCCAGTGGTCATGTATGGATGTGAGAGTTGGACTATAAAGAAAGCTGAGCACGAAAGAATTGATACTTTTGAACTGTGGTGTTGGAGAAGACTCTTGAGAGTCTCTTGGACTACAAGGAGATCCAACCAGTCCATCCTAAAGGAGATCAGTCCTGAATATTCATTGGAAGGACTGATGCTGAAGCTGAAACTCCAATACTTTGGACACCTGATGCAAAGAACTGACTCATTTGAAAAGACCCTAATGCAGGGAAGTATTGAAGGCAGGAGGAAAAGGGGATGACAGAGGATGAGATGGTTGGATGGCATCACTGACTCAATGGACATGAGTTTGGTTAAACTCCGGGAGTTGTTGATGGACAGGGAGACTGGGCATACTGTGGTTCATGGGGTCGCAAAGAGTCGGACACCACTGAGTGACTGAACTGAACTGATTCCTTCCTCTGCTTCTAAGGGAACAAAGGAAAAAGACAATACAAAGAGCAAAAGGAACAAATGTGGGAGCAAAAGCCATATGATTAAATCTTATTTAATTCTTTAACTTTTATTTTTGCAGTAAAATTTTCAGCAACATATCTTGTTTTCACTTGAGGGCAATAGGAAAGTGACAATATGGTATAAATAGCTGATCAATCATGCGTAAACTAGCCTCAATATTTTTGCCATATCTGAGACCTCCAGATAAATGTTTAATCAAAAAAAAAAAAAAAAGGCAATGTGAAGAATAGCATGAATAACAGACTATCAATTAGGTTTTAAAAAACTAACTATAAACACATATACATACACTGTATGAACATAATATCCCTGTAAATACCAATAAGAAATTGTTTGCTGTAGTTGTCTTTGTAGAAAATTTGGCTGGTTAAAAGATAAGGGTATACCTCTTTGTACTTTTTGAGTATCGTACCATTTTTATATACTATCTGGTCAATACAATATTTTTATTGTGATATAATTAACATATATCATTACAATGATTTGATACATGTATAGCTTGTGAAATGATCACTACAGTAAGTTTTGTTAATATCCATCACCATGTACAATTACAGATTTTTTGTTTGTGCGATCAGAACTTTTAAGGCCTACTATCTCAGCCACTTTCAAATATGCAATATGGTACTATTAACTGTAGCCACCAAGCTGTACTTTACATCCTCAAGACTTATTTATAACTGGAAGTTTGTACCTTTTGATCACCTTAACCCATTTTGCTCTCCCCAGCTGCTATGGCAACCACTAATCTGTTCTCTGTTCCTATGTGTTTGGTACTCCCTTTCTGTTTGTTTTGTCTTAGATTCCAAGTGAGATCATGCAGTATATGTCTTTCTCTGTCTGACTTATTTCACTCACTATAATGTCCATCCAAGTTCTCACAAATGGAAGAAATTGCTTCTTTTTTATGGCTGAATAATACTGTATTTTATATACGTGTAGTGTGTGTGTATATGTATACATGTGTGTGTGTATGCCTTATCTATTCATCCAAGAGTTGACACTTATGGTGCTTCCATGTCTTGGCTCTTAAAATAATAATGCAATGAACATGGGGGTGCAGATTTTTCCAATTAGCCTTCATTTCCTTCAGAAAAATACCCAAAGTGGAATTGCTGGGTCATTATTTTTTCAGGAGCCTCCAGACTGTGTTCCAGAGTGGTTGCACCAATTTACATACACACCAACAAGTGAGCACATGTTCCCTTTTACCCATATCCTCTTCAATATTTGCTATTTGTGTTCTTTTTGGTGATGGCCATTCTGACCTGTGTGAGGTGGTATTTCATTGCAGTTTTGCTTTGCATTCCCCTGATGATTAGTGATGTTGAACATCTTTTCAAGTATCTGTTGTTCACCTGCATATCTTCTTCAGAAAAAGGTCTGTTCAGCTCCTCTGCCCATTTTTTATTCAGTTTTTCATTTTCTGCTATTGAGCTATATGAGTTCTTTACATATTTTGGATATTAATACCTTATTAGATGTATGACTTGCAAATATATTTTCCCATTCAGTAGAATCTACTTTGGAATACACTTTTGTGATTTCTTTAAAATATATATATACTCTTACCATATGCGCCAGCAATCACACTGACTGTTATTTTCAAAAATGAGCTGAAAATATACCCACACACAAAAAAATTGCACATAGATACTTACCACAGCTTTTTTCATAACTGCCAAAACTTGGAAGCAACCAAGACATCCTTCAATAGGTGGAGGAATAAACAAACCACAGTACATCCAGAAAAAGTAATATTATTTATTATTAAAAATATATGAGCTACCAAGCCATGAAAAGGCATAAAGTTAAGTGTATATTACTAAGTAAAAGAAGCTAATCTGAAAAGGCTACATACTATATTATTCTAACTAAATGACAGTCTTGAAAAGTAAAATTATGGAGAAAGTAAGAAGATCAGTGGCTGCCAGGGGTTAAAGGGAGGAGAGGAGATAAAGGATGAATAAGCAGAGCACAGAAGGTTTCAAGGGTTGTGAAACTTTTCTGTACCTGTATATAGTTGTAAATCAGTTCAGTTCAGTTGCTCAGTCGTGTCTGACTCCTTGCGACCCCATGAACCACAGCATGCCCGGTCTCCCTGTCCATCATCAACTCCTGGAGTTTACCCAAACTCATGTCCATTGAGTCAGCGATGCCATTCAACCATCTCATCCTCTGTCATCCCCTTCTCCTCCTGCCTTCAGTATTTCCTTGCATTAGGGTCTTTTCAAATGAGTCAGTTCTTTGCATCAGGTGGCCAAAGTATTGGAGTTTCAGCTTCAGCATCAGTCCTTGAATGAATGAATATTCAGGACTGATCTCCTTTAGGATGGACTGGTTGGATCTCCCTGCAGTCCAAGGGACCCTCAGAGTCTTCTCCAACACCACAGTTCAAAAGCATCAATTCTTCAGCACTCAGCTTTCTTTACAGTCCAACTCCCACATTCATATATGACTACTGGGAAAACAATAGCCTTGACTAGACGGACCTTTGTTGACAAAGTAAGGTCTCTGCTCTTTAATATGCTGTCTAGGTTGGCCATAACTTTCCTTCCAAGGAGTAAGCATCTTCTAATTTCATGGCTGTAGTCACCATTTTCAGTGATTTTGGAGCCCCAAAAAATAAAGTCTGTCACAGTTTCTATTGTTTTCCCATCTATTTGCCATGAAGTGATGAGACCAGATGCCATGATCTTAGTTTTTGAATGTTGAGTTTTAAGCCAACTTTTTCACTCTCCTCTTTCAATTTCATCAAGAGGCTCTTTAGTTCTTCTTCACTTTCTGTCATAAGGGTGGTGTCATCTGCATATCTGACGTTATTGATATTTCTCCTGGCAATCTCGATTCCAGATTGTGCTTCCTCCAGCCTGGTATTTTGCATGATGTACTCTGCATCATGCAAGTTAAATAAGCAGGGTGACAATATACAGCCTTGACGTACTCCTTTCCCAATTTGGAACCAGTCCATTGTTTCATATCCGGTTCTAACTGTTGCTTCTTGACCTGTGTACAGACTTCTCAGGAGGCAGGTTAGGTAGTCTGGTATTACCGTCTCTTTAAGAATTCTCCACAGTTTATTGTGAGCCACACAGCCAAAGGCTTTGTCATAGTCAGTAAAGCAGAAGTAGATGTTTTTCTGGAACTCTCTTGCTTTTTCATTGATCCAATGAATGCTGGCAATTTGATTTCTGGTTCCTCTGCCTTTTCTAAATCCAGCTTGAACATCTGGAAGTTCTTGGTTCACATACTGTTGAAGCCTGGCTCGGAGAATTTTGAGCATTACTTTACTAGCATGTGAGATAAGTGCAATTGTGCAGTAGTTTGAGCATTCTTTGGGATTGGAATGAAAACTGACCTTTTCCAGTCTGGTGGCCACTGCTGGGTTTTCCAAATTTTCTGACATATTGAGTGTGGCAGTTTCACAGCATCATCTTTTAGGATTTGAAATAGCTCAACTGGAATTCCATCACCTCCACTAGCTTTGTTTGTAGCGATGCTTCTTAAGGCCCACTTGACTTTTCATTCCAGGATGTCTGGCTCTAGGTGAGTGATCACACCATCATGGTTATCTAGGTTATTAAGATCTTTTTTATATAGTTCTTTGAACCCGCATAGAGAACCCAATGAGTGAACATGTTTTGCATCCTGGCAGAAGCAGAACAAAAAAAAGTGGAAACACTAAGAAGCAAGAGTGGGGACTGTTCTAGTGGCTTACGTGACAAGACACAGGAATATTCTTAAATTTGAAATAGGAAGAAAGGAGGCAATGAGAGACACAGAACAAATCAAATGTAGGCCCCAAGGCAGGATGCTGGGTTATTTCTCCTCTAGCTCTAGTGGAAAAACTCTGACTCAAGAGGACTTATTCTTTTATTATGAACATAATCACATTTTCAGAATCATTTTCAGAATCATATGACACCATGACATATCAGCCAATCATCTTAGACAATGAAAACAACCAGTATGGCAATTTTTCTCTTGGGTTGTATTCCATACAAAGGTATTCATCAGGAAGAAAATGGGGATCCATGGTCAAATAAGAACTAGAAACTCTAAGTTAAATAAAAACAAATTCTTATTTATGAAAAAATATCTCAGAGTATTTAACTAATGCACTACCTATTTCCTAGGAAGGTGTAAGTAAGCAGTGCTTTCCTAACACCTGAGCACAGGTCCCCTCTCTTTCACCAACGCTCCCTTTCCCTTATTTTTTAGCGTTACATCTACTAACAGCTGTATCTGCAGAACTTAGAACTGAGTATATTGAGCATTGCAGGCAGGGACTGCCTTAGGCTACTATAATGCTCTGCACCCCCACAGTATATTCAATAAGTGGTGGAGGAATAGATGAATAATTTATACAAACCAGAATTAGCTCCTCTTCTATAACTGTTCTCTTAGTATAATCATCGAGGCCCCTTTCAAAAGACTGTAAAAACACAGATCTATTGTCTCATAAACAACTTTAGGTAACAGTTATGCAAACACACACATACATACGCACATCATATAAACTCTCATTTTCTTCCAAAAAAGAGTGAACACACACAGAGTGTCTCCCAACCCCCCACCATGATTTTTTATGCCAGAGCTAAGAAATGTATCATAAGAGTAAGTTAATTCAGAGTACTCCACTGGGATCTTTAGATCTCATTATTTCTCAGCATAATTAAATCTTTATTAGATTAAATTGTACTTTTTCTGGGCTTCTCAATAAATTCAGTACCCAGCCAACTTTTAATGTGGTATTAGATAAGACCCAAAAAGAAATTTAAAGAAGAATATCCCTTTCCACTGCATTCAAAATTCTCAGTTTTATAGAAGAGTCCCCCTCAGACATATGCTACTCACATTATCATGACATGCCTTTCAAGGTGCTTTTTTCCAAATAAGAAAAGGAAGGAATCAATAGAATTAGCACAAGAAGGCTTTTGACAAGGCAAGAAAGTGAAAGGTAAAAATGGAAAGACTTTAAATAAGGAGGATGTGGTTTTTGACAACCCAGACATATTGGTCCAAATTATGAAGCCAAGGAAAATGGAAAAAAATTCAGCACTGAAATTAAAATACTCTCCTTATGATGCTCAGAAAATAAATACAATGGCTTAAATGCTGTAGTAGCCTTGTTCGTTCATAAACTACCACATACCCATACCCTCATCCCAGCCCTCCTCTCCTCCAAAATGTTCCACAAAGACAACCACACCTCCCTATCTTAATCCTATTATGCCATAGTCTGAGGGTTTGAGCTCTTGAAGAAACAACAACTTAAAATTGCCAGTCCAGGTTTGATGCATGATACAGGGTGCTCGGGGCTGGTGCACTGGGATGACCCAGAGGGATGGGACGGGGAGGGAGGTGGGAGGGGGCTTCAATGTACATGAACACATGTACACTCATGGCAGATGCAAGTCAATGTATGGCAAAACCAATACAATATTATAAAGTAAAATAAATAATTAATTTTTAAAAAAAGAAAAAAAAAATTACCCAGAACAGTGGGCACAGAAGGCTGGAGTCTAGTGAACACTCAGCACAGTCTGCCTTCAACCTGCCAGGGCATCATCCGGAAAATGGCATTATAGCTTTGCTGGCAAAGAAAGAGTACTTTTCATTGCACACAGGTGTGGAAATGAAAGCTGTAATTGTCTCACCAAATATGTTTTTCTTCAACAGCAATGTTAAACCAGCCAAAAACATCACTGACAACTTTAAAATATGGGAATCAAAAATCAGCAGCCTTTTCATTCACTGTGAGGCACAGCTGTCACTCCATCTTTCGTTTGTCACTAAGCCTATCCAAGGTGATGGTGGTGCAACCACTGAGTAAGCCAAAATAGTCAAACTCATGTGTGGATGCATTTGTATGTGTGTAAGATGCTGAAAATAACTAGTTTACCTCTCTTTTTTCCTATGAATTGACTGATGGGTTTCCATAGTAGTCAGTGATTACCCTGTTATTGGATTACCACACTGTATTGAAATATGTGTTTTTTGCATACCACAAACCTCTTGAGGGAAAGGATCATGTCTTAGTCTCTCTTTGTATCCCCTAAGTACACAGCATAATGTTGAACATGTAACAGAAACTTGGAAAGTATTTGTTGAGCCACCCTGAATTTACCTGAATTGACTCTTGCAACAGGCAAAAGCAGACCACCACTGACATGTGCACCCAGAGGCTCCTTCCAGAAAAAAAGGTTGCTCCCTGTTTGACAGGGTGCAAGTGGTCGGAAATCACAGCTTAGCCTGTTGCATGAGACAACTTGTGACTTCCTAATTCTGGGGATGCACCTAGTAGAGGTCAAGCCCTCAGAGGCTTCTTACAGAAGAAGTCACTCTCAGATCCCACCCCACTACACAAACCCACTTCATCCTCAGCGAACCTTGCCAATATTTGGCTTTTCTCTAGAAGTGCATTTTACAAAAGTGGTTGGGGCAACCAGTGGAACAGCTCACTGAGCTCTGTCTCACTTTCATATCTGTTCTAAGAGTTTACTGAATAAACTTGCACTTCAGTGAGTGAAAATGAGAGCAGTTATGCTTGCAAGACATTCAGTCCTCTTTAGAAGAGAGCACCTCCTTTTTAAAGGTTGGAATTTAAAAGTTAGATTTTTATATAGTTTGCTTCAATTCAGTAATGTTCCAGACAAGAGGATGTTTATCCAATCCCAAAGTCTATTTTTTTTTAACATAAATGCACCTTTTTACCATTTATGGCAACACTTCTAAAACTCAGGAAATGAACAGATTCCCTGTAAAGAAAAAAACATGTTTCTCCTCAAGCCCTTGCTTGGTGTTAGCTTAATTTTATTTGAATGTTACTTAAATGTATACAACCTTAAACTTACAGATATAAAAGCCATTATGCTCATAGTTATTGGACAGCTGAAAAAATGTTTAAAATTCAATCCAGACAAAACTTTGAGCCATAAATTTTTAATTAGCAATATTAATTTGATGTGAAGGATGATAGTGTACTGCAGAGACTACTTGCAGTCTGAACCTAGATCTTATGTCTATGAAAGGGGTCCTTTTCAAGCTTGGCAGGCTTAAAAAGAATAGATGCCATTTGATGACTCACTTCCTTCAGTTGGATTACTGCAAAATCTTCATTTATAAAATGTGTATTTGGATCATTTGTATATTAAATCAGCCTCTATTATTTTCTTATTAGCTTGAGATAAAGTAATACTGCTGCTGTTGCTGCTAAGTCGCTTCAGTCATGTCTGACTCTGTGTGACCCCAGAGACAGCAGCCCACCAGGCTCCCCCATCCCTGGGATTCTCCAGGCAAGAACACTGGAGTGGGTTGCCATTTCCTTCTCCAATGCATGAAAGCGAAAAGTGAAAGTGAAATCTCTCAGTCATGTCCGACTTTTCGCCACCCCATGGACTGCAGCCCACCAGGCTCCTTCGTCCATGGGATTTTCCAGGCAAGAGTACTGGAGTGGGGTGCCATTGCCTTCTCCTACTAGTTGACACTAAAGATACTAGGAACATAAGCTTGAACACAGGCACTAAACTCATCCAAAAGATCTATGTACCTGTCAGGATTTCCTTTATATCTAAATTTTTTGAAGTATCTAACTCAAACTGGGTCAGAGCTGAAAGACTCTTTGGCAGCACTCTCCATTGGCTCTGACATGTTACATGTTCTTCCCTGAGGCCAATGGAGTACAATGCACTGATCACAACCAGAAAGTGAAAGTGAAGTCATGTCCCACTCTTTGCAACCCCATGGGCTGTAGCCTCCCAGGCTCCTCCTCCTCCTACTACTACTAAGTTGCTTCAGTCGTGTCCGACTCTGTGTGGCCCCATAGACGGCAGCCCACCAGACTCCGCCATCCCTGGGATTCTCCAGGCAAGAATACTGGAGTGGGTTGCCATTTCCTTCTCCAATGCAGGAAAGTGAAAAGTCAAAGTGAAGTCGCTCAGTCATCTCCGACTCTTAGTGACCCCATGGATTGTAGCCCACCAGGCTCCTTCATCCATGGGATTTTCCAGGCAAGAGTACTGGAGTGGGTTGCCATTGCCTTCTCCAGGGGATCTTCCCGCCCCAGGGATTGAACCCAGGTCTCTTGCATTGCAGGCAGATGCTTTACCATCTGAGCCACCAAGGAAACCAATCAGAACTAATGCCAGAGCTGAGGATGGGATTACTATCACCCACTGTGTACCTGAAAAAGAGAGAGAAGTGGTTTCTAAAGGAAGTCAGTAGTATTGTTATCAAGAAAGAATGGGAATAGATGTGATGAAAAACAATAAAGATCCACTATGCAGCAATCTGGTCTCCGTGGTAAAGAATCTGCCTACCAGTGCAGGAGATGCAGGTCTGATCCCTGAGTCAGGAAGATCCCCTGGAGCAGGAAATGGAAATCCACTTCAGTTTTCTTCCCAGGATAATCCTTATGGACAGAGGAGCCTGGGGGGCTACAGTCTTTGGGGTCACAAAGAGTCAGACACAACTGAGCACGCATGCACTCATGCAGTAACCTAGAACATATTTATTTTAACATTTCAGGTTACTACTAAAATACGAACCCCAAATTTAAAAATCATTGGAAAGAACTCTCAGACCCTGTAAAAGTGGTCCTTAGACAGCCCAGAATTTCTCAGACTCCTGTTTGAGAAGCACTAACTTAGAGGACCATAGGCTAAAACAGGGGTGAAAAAATTCAAAACTTGACCTTAAAAGTTAAACAAAGCAGGTCCAGATACATAGATGTAATCTAACCAGCCAAATACCTAAGTATATCTAGGAGTCTGTACAAAGTAAAAGTGAAGTCGCTCAGTCATGTCCGACTCTTTGCGACCCCATGGACTGTAGCCTACCAGGTTCCTCTGTCCATGGGATTTTCCAGGAAAGAATACTGGAGTGGGTTGCCATTTCCTTCTCCAGGAGATCTTCCCCACCCAGGGATTGAACCCGGGTCTCCCGCATTGTAGACAGACGCTTGACTATCTGAGCCACCAGGGAAGTCTGAAGTCTGTATAAGGAAGCCATAACTGTCTTTTAGATAAGTTGATTTTGCAACTTATATAAATAAAAATAGACTTTTATTGCAATCTTACCACATCAGATTAAATGGTGTTACATCTAAGATGGACTTTATATTGGAATGGTCAGACTTGAACTATAGGTTATATGGCATGGATAAAATCCACTTTGGTAGGTACATTAAAGAGACCACAATCTATCCGGAGAAACAGGGTAACAGAGATCATGGTACTGCCAATCAGAAAAGAGATGCCAGGGACCAAGAAAAATAAAACAGAAGTTTCAAGTATGAGCCTCAAATCAGAAGTTAAAGAGCAGATACTCTGTGCAACAGGTAGTAATTTGCCCCAAGCACTTATCTGATGGGCAACACCCTGAAGCATAGTCCCTGATGAAAGTAAATTATTTATTCAACAATGGCCCATGGTTCTTTTGAAAAAACACAGAGTGGCCAGCTGGCTTGTAACATGAAATATTATGAGCTCAGTGAGAGCACTCATGGCTTTCCCCAGGTAGGTCAGTTAACCTGGGCAGATGTGCACACTGGAACAAGGATGGGATAAAAGTCCTATTCTCTTTGTCTTTGTTTCCTTGTACTTATACTCATTCATAGTCTCCTGGAAACTGATCTCATTGGGAACCTAAGGGTATCAGCAGCTTTAATTGTTAATATGTGAGCACAGTTATTACCACATGAAATAATCTAGGACTTTGATTTTTGTACAAAAGGGCCATCTAGGTCATGTTTCTATTCTTTGGCTTCCCGGCAGCAATGTCCCTGGACAACTCCAGATATAAATACTACTACTGCTAAGTCACTTCAATTGTGTCCGACTCTGTGCGACCCCATAGACACCAGCCTACCAGGCTCCCCCGTCCCTGGGATTCTCCAGGCAAGAACACTGGAGTGGGCTGCCATTTCCTTCTCCAATGCATGAAAGTGAAAACTGAAAGTGAAGCTGCTCAGTCGTATTCGACTCCTAGAGACCCCATGGACTGCAACCTATCAGGCTCCTCCATCCACGGGATTTTCCAGGCAAGAGTACTGGAGTGGGTGCCATTGCCTTCTCCACCAAATATAAATACAAATGTGCTATTTAAAAGACTCTATACACTCTCTCCTTGAAAATTTCAACCACATTCATTGTCATATGGGAGTCTAGATACCATTCAGGGTTCTCCTCCTGATTATGCCTATAGCAATCAGGGTAACCTGGGACAAGTCACTTAATGCTTTGTGGCTTAATTCCTCTATATGTAAAACAGAATACTGACACTGTATTCCACTCACAGGCTGAAGGGAGAATAAATAAAAGAGATTTTAGATAAGAAAACAATGTACAAAATCAATAGCAACAGATACACATGGAGTTCTATACAATTATGCAAGTATTTTTTTGACTGTCTACCCTCTTCGTAGGGTTATCATTGATTTTTCAGTGTTGAGAAGCATATAAATTCAAGTTCACAGATTTTTCCTGGAAAGGTGGCCAAAACTGGAGCTTCATGGTAATCTATAGATGTTGACATACATTTCCCTCAAACGATATCTTAGAAACACTCGTATATATAGTAAACTTGGGAAAAATTGAACTCACTCTCTACTGTTACAATTACTGCTGCAATATTATTATTTTATTACTACACTTTAATTAAATTCCTCTTACTGGAACTTAAAAACCATGAAAACCAGACAGATTGAATATAACAGACCATTAAGTCACCCTCCCCTTACTCAGAAGATTTTGTTTTAAGGCACAAAGGGACAATATTATAATGTAATTACTACTCTCAGTAGCAGTCAGTACTACCAACCCATCATGCAAGCACTAGAAATTGACAACCACATTTCGTTGTGATCTGTGGTTGCAGGCTATTTTTCTCTCCCCACCCAAGACTAAAAATCCAATAATGTCTTTTATAATGGGGGTGATGTGGCTTAAGAAATATCTGTTTATGGTTCATAAACATAAAGAGTGAGCATAATCTGCTACACAGCAAGCTGCTTTGCCTCAGAGGAAAACATATTCTATGTTGCATTAACTCAGCCTTGAGGCAAAATATCACTGCCACATCATCAAATAGAGAAGGCAGCTCAAACATCAGCTGGCCCTGATATTCCTTCTGTACCAGAGATCTCCAAATGAGCTTCCAAATGGCCATGTCAGAGTGTCCTAGGTGCCATCTCACAGATGAGTCAGTGATGCAGGGTGGCTTACAGCTTGGTCAGATACTTGTAATTTATATGATAAACATCAGGATTCTAGAAACCTAGAGTCTAACTGTAAAATTAAGGAGCAAACAAATACATTAGCTACAGTCCTTGGGGGTCAGGTTCTCTTCCCAATTAAGTCCAGCCCCTAAGGAAGTTATGACTTGAGCAATTCTCATATTTAGGGATCTTCCACCACACCCTCATCCCCTGACCAGCTTTTCTAGGCTTACCCAGAATCACGTATTTTTAAAGGTTTGCTCTCAGACAGCTGCCCCAAACAGAAAGCAATCAGATGAATGTATTAGTTATTCATTTACTTTTTCGTTCATAAGAACATTTCTTGAGCTATGTTCTAAGTATTGTACTAGACTCTCGGGATGCAAAGGTTAGTATGTCAGTAACATGCCATCAAAAATACATAATGTCATATTTAATAGGTTATATCTTGGCAGAGAACAGGACTAGATTTGAAGTGCCTATGAGTAAAGCATATGAGGAAGCACTAGGCTTCCCTGGTGGCTCAGACAGTAAAAAATCCACCTGCAATGCAGGAGACCCTGGTTTTATTCCTGGATTAGGAAGATCCTCTGGAGAAGGCAGGCAATGGCAACTCACTCCAGTATTCTTTCCTGTGAAACCCCATGGAGAAAGAATCCTGGTGGGCTATAGTCCATGCGGTTGCAGAGTCAGAGATGACTGAGCAACTAACCCATGAGTAAAGCAATGTAGTAGGTGGCACAGATAGAGAAGGCAATGGCAGCTTGTGGGTACTCCAGTACTCTTGCCTGGAAATCCCATGGACATGGATGGAGGAGCCTGGTAGGCTATACAGTCCATGGGGTCTTGAAGAGTCAGACACGACTGAGCAACTTAACTTTCACTTTTCACTTTCATGCATTGGAGAAGGAAATGGCAACCCACTCCAGTATTCTTGCCTGGAGAATCCCAGGGACGGGGGAGCCTGGTGGGCTGCCATCTATGGGATCTTACAGAGTCGGACATGACTGACGCGACTTAGCAATAGCAGGTGGCACAGAAAAATAGAGTATGTTTAGAAGGTAGCAAGGAATGCTAATGACAAAGTTTGACAAGGTGTACCCTTTTCTTGCTTTTTTGTTTCCATTATTTTCCAGGTCATCTCTTAGAACCTAACAGATTTCCACTCAGATTCTACCTCCATAGCCCTCTTTTAATAATTCAGCATCATTTGGCACCTACTCAGGCAGTACCACGCTTTAGGAGTGCTACACAAAGCCTGCCCTTGAGCAGTTCACTGTATAGCTGGGGAAACAGTAACCAAACATGAAACATGAAATTATGCTATCATCAGTGAAGAGCAGTCAATATTGGAGATTTGTACAACATGCCATGAGCAAGAGGGTGAATGTGGGCAATACATTCTCTCCTTAGGACTTATGAAAGGTTTCCCAGAGAAGTTAACATCTGAACAAAGTTTTAAATGGTAAGTAGGAGTAAACTATTGTAGAAGGAAATGCCAACCCACTCCAGTATTCTTGCCTAGAGAATCCTGTGGACAGAGGAGGCTGGTAGGCTGCTGTCTGTAGAGTCACACAGAGTCAGACATGACTGCAGCGACTTAGCATGCCTGTATGCACTGGAGAAGGAAATGGCAACCCACTCCAGTGTTCTTGCCTGGAGAATCCCAGGGACGGGGGAGCCTGGTGGGCTGCCATCTATGGGGTCACATAGAGTCAGACATGACTGAAGTGACTTAGCAGCAGCAGCAGGAGTCAACCATACCCCAACACAAAATAAAAAATTAAATCTAGAAAAAAGGATGAGTAGGAGTCAAACATGTGAATGGGTAGGTACATATTATGTGGAGGAACAGGCACTCCCTTTGAAAATCAAAAGATTTGGCAACACCAGGCCCAAATTCCTGCATATGGCCATAACTACTGGAACTGAGTGGGGTCTCCCATTGGATAGAGCCTGTACTGAACTCAACCTATTTTATTTATCTGCATGCTTAACTCTAAGTGACTGAGTTTGAGCTCTCTGGTCTATTGATTCCAGCTTGGGTCCACCTGACCACAGAACAATTAATGGAGTTAGTCAGTTCTGCACAACTATCAATCACTAAAACTGGTTTTCTTTTTTTCACAGAATTGCTAATTGGATATTTTGTAACAATTGACTTAAATAGTTAAATTTTGACCATATATACCCATTATCCAAAGTGAAGAATTAAATATTGATAATCAAAGCAGTTATGGACTAGTCATACTGTGAGAGGCCAAAATGCCTGTCCAAAAGCCCATGTGTTCCATCTACCCTTACATATGTCAAGTGCTACCTTCTGCCATGATATTTCATAGAATTCTAGTTTAAATGTGTGTACAGTCGTATTGGATCAAATTAAGACTCTCAGACCTCACTCTGGTGTGATGCAGTCTATAATGATATGCTGACTCTCAGCAGCCCAAATTAAAATATCAGGCTTCTACCAGCCATGGTTCCAACTCTGCAACAGAATGATAATCCCATGGCAGTGTGATCAGACTGCNGTCGTACTGGATCAAATTAAGACTCTCAGACCTCACTCTGGTGTGATGCAGTCTATAATGATATGCTGACTCTCAGCAGCCCAAATTAAAATATCAGGCTTCTACCAGCCATGCTTCCAACTCTGCAACAGAATGATAATCCCATGGCAGTGTGATCAGACTGCAAGAGGAGTCTAGGTTCTGATTGGATACCACTGCCCAAAGTTAGATCTGATGCATGTGCGTCTGAAAATATCTGGGCAGCTGTCTACAGGGGAAATGGGATGTGCGTGTATATCAGATACACAACTTTGAATTTATACTGTCTCCTTATTAAAAAGCATCAGATGGATGTGCTGAAAGCACTCCCACAGAATAACATTCCTGTGAAGATCTTATAAAAGTTATAATATCTGAAGAGAGCAGCAGAGCTTGCTAAATTTGGGTTGGCTTGGCTCTTATTTCCTGGTTAGGTCTGGCTACACAGTCTAATTTACATGGTTGACTTCAATACATTCTCAGAGTTGAATTAGCATGCACTAAATCTACTATCACACTTTCATTCCAAAATCAACACAATGAATCGCTTCATTCCTTGTTGCTTTACTTACTTAAAAAAAAAAAAAAAAAAAAAACAGTTCTTTCATGGAGGGAAAAGATTAGAGGTTGGTTTTTTTGGTATTTTCTTTTTATAAGGATGAATGAAGAGAGCAAAGCAAAAAGAACGTCAGTGAGTTGAATCCAAGAAATGGCTAAGAATAGATGTGTTGGCTTTTTTTCATGGCCTGAAGAATGAACATGTAAAGATATAGGAAAAATAAATAAGACCCTAAAAGACTAATTATAAATAATACATTTCTTAATGAGCAGTTTTTAAATTTTCAGAAAGGTGAGAATATGTCTAAAAATTGTAATGATTTCAGCAATTCTGCCTGATTCATCTTTCCCTGAGTTGTTTGTTCACTGTAATATTAGTCTCAAGTATGTGGCTGGTGCTGCCAATTTGGATGACTTTATATAGAGCCTCAAACTCCATAGCTGCCAAATTCAACTGAAGACCAAAGTTGTGTCTACACAACCAGGTAGGGTTAGGAAAAAAATCAATTGAGGCATTTTTCCAAGGCCTGTCTAGTTTAGGAGAAGCAGGAACCTAACATGCAGGCCTCACTGTTCAAGCAACTGTCCTAACAATGCAGTGAACAGAATCAACTCAAGAGACATCTCTGTAAGAGCGACCAAGAAAAAAGCTGATTTCTATCAATTCAAGCCAGAAAAAAGCCACACCCTGAAATCGTTACAGTCACTTGTAATAAAATTTAATAATGATGATTATCAGCTATTCCAATATATGACTACTACTAATTTTAAAATTTCATTAAGAAAATAAATCTCAGTTATGGCATTTCTGCGGAGAAGGCGATGGCACCCCACTCCAGTACACTTGTCTAGAAAATCCCATGGACAGAGGAGCCTGGTGGGCTGCGGTCCATGGGGTCGCGAAGAGTCAGACACGACTGAGCGACTTTCCTTTCACTTTTCACTTTTCACTTTCATGCATTGGAGAAGGAAATGGCAACCCACTCCAGTGTTCTTGCCTGGAGAATCCCAGGGACGGGGGAGCCTGGTGGGCTGCCATCTATGGGGTCACACAGAGTCAGGTCCATGGGGTCGCGAAGAGTCAGACACGACTGAGCGACTTTCCTTTCACTTTTCACTTTTCATTTTCATGCATTGGAGAAGGAAATGGCAACCCACTCCAGTGTTCTTGCCTGGAGAATCCCAGGGACGGGGGAGCCTGGTGGGCTGCCGTCTATGGGGTCACACAGAGTCGGACACGACTGAAGTGACTTAGCAGCAGCAGCATGGCATTTCTGATTTGTTTTCCTTTCTAATAAAAGTATTTAAACTTATACTTTTCTGTTTATCAGCACAGTTTTGTATTTAATATTCTGCTCCTGGTTTATTGTGCTTTATATATATATATATAATATATATACACAAATATCTATATATAATTTTATTTATTTATCTATGGTTGTACTGGGCCCTTATTGTTATTCAGGTTTTTCTCTAGCTGCAACAAGAGGGATCTACTCTCTAGTTGTAGTGCGCAGGCTTCCATTGATGGCTTCTTTTGTTGCTGAGCATAGACTCTAGGGTTCGCGGGCTTCAGTAGTGGCACACAGGCTCAGTCATGCCATAGTACATGGGATTCTCCCGGGTCAGGGATCAAACCCGTGTCTCCTGCACTGGCAGGTGGACTCTTCAGCACTGAGCCACCAGGGAAGCCCTATTGTGCTTATTTTGAAGATTAATTCACATCTTCATAGTAGTATTTGCTGAGCAACATTTTAAGAACTGTGTTTATCTACAGAGTATAATGCACTACCCAACAATTCAAATTATTCATTCATCTTTTTTTATATTTATTTATTTTAATATAAATTTATTTATTTTAATTAGAGGTTAATTACTTTATAATATTGTACTGGTTTTGCCATACATCAACATGAATCTGCCACATGTATACACGTTTTCCCCATCCTGAAGTCCCCTCCCTTTTCCCTTCCCATCCCTCTGGGTCATCCCAGTGCACCAGCCCCAAGCATCCAGTATCATGCATTGAACCTGGACTGGTGATTCATTTCTTACATGATAGTATACATGTTTCAGTGCCATTCTACCAAATCATCCCACCCTCTCCCTCTCCCACAGAGTCCAAAAGATTGTTCTATACATCTGTGTCTCTTTTGCTGTCTCACATACAGGGTTATCATTGCCATTTTTCTAAATTCCATATATATGCGTTGGTATACTGTATTGGTGGCTCAGAGGTTAAAGCGTCTGCCTGCAATGCGGGAGACCTGGGTTCGATCCCTGGGTTGGGAAGATCCCCTGGAGAAGGAAATGGCAACCCACTCCAGTATTCTTGCTTGGAGAATCCCATGGACAGAGAGTCCCATGGAGGAGCCTGGTGGGCTACAGTTCATGGGGTCACAAAGAGTTGGACACGACTGAGTGACTTAACTTTCACTAACTTTCCACTTTCATACTGTATTGGTGTTTTTCTTTCTGGCTTACTTCACTCTGTATAATCGGCTCCAGTTTCATCCACCTCATTAGAACTGATTCAAATGTATTGATTTTAATGGCTGAGTAATACTCCATTGTGTATATGTACCACAGCTTTCTTATCCATTCATCTGCTGATGGATATCTAGGTTGCTTCCATGTCCTGGCTATTATAAACAGTGCTG
>SJYT01024581.1:20564-31158 GCA_006410635.1 Cephalophus harveyi
GAAACTCCAGTACTTTGGCCACCTCATGCGAAGAGTTGACTCATTGGAAAAGACTCTGATGCTGGGAGGGATTGGGGGCAGGAGGAGAAGGGGACGACCGAGGATGAGATGGCTGGATGGCATCACTGACTCGATGGATGTGAGTCTGAGTGAACTCCGAGAGATGGTGATGAACAGGGAGGCCTGGCGTGCTGCGATTCATGGGGTCGCAAAGAGTCGGACACGACTGAGCGACTGAACTGAACTGAACTGAACTTACCTCATGGGATTCTTGTGAAGACTAATGAGATGACCCGTATTAAGGATTTACAACATGACACTTAATAAATGCTGAACTAAAGTTAACACTGTTTCCATTTGGCAACCCATCTACACTTTCATATCCTATTGCGTTAACAAATAAAGCTGATTGAAACTGGGAAAAGTTAAGTCCCTACACACTACCCATATGCTAGCAATGGTTTTCACTTGGAACATATTACTTATTAAATAGAAGGTTCCTAGTCACTGCTTTAATCTAAGACAGTACTTTTCAAAGTTTTAGATCACTTTGAGACTCAGTGGTCTAAACTATGTATTTTGGTATAATGTCTTCAACTTATCCTTGCAAACCTGGTGAACATGTTTTCTCAATCCTGCTTCCATATCTATATTTCCTCTTTTTTTCCTTAAAGCAGTGTTTCCCAAAGTGGGTCAGCAGAATCAGTATCAGAAACACCTGGGAACTTATGTTAGAAATGTAGATTCATGGGCCCCACCCTCAGTTGAGTTCAGTCGCTCAGTCATGTCCAACTCTTTGCGACCCCATGAATCGCAGCACGCCAGGCCCTGTTCATCACCAACTCCCAGAGTTCTCTCAGACTCATGTCCATCGAGTCAGTGATGCCATCCAGCCATCTCATCCTTGGTCGTCCCCTTCTCCTCCTGCCCCCAATCCCTCCCAGCATCAGAGTCTTTTCCAATGAGGCAACTCTTCGCATGAGGTGGCCAAAATACTGGCGTTTCAGCTTTAGCATCATTCCTTCCAAAGAAATCCCAGGGCTGATCTCCTTCAGAATNCTGCCTTTTCTAAAGCCAGCTTGAACATCAGGGAGTTCACGGTTCACGTATTGCTGAAGCCTGGCTTGGAGGATTTTGAGCATTACTTTACTAGCATGTGAGATGAGTGCAATTGTGCGGTAGTTTGAGCATTCTTTGGCATTGCCTTTCTTTGGAATTGGAATGAAAACTGACCTTTTCCAGTCCTGTGGCCACTGCTGAGTTTTCCAAATTTGCTGGCAGATTGAGTGCAGCACTTTCACAGCATCATCTTTCAGGATTTGAAACAGATCAACTGGAATTGCATCACCTCCACTAGCTTTGTTCATAGCAATGCTTTCCAAGTCCCACTTGACTTCACATTCCAAGATGTCTGGCTCTAGATTAGTGATCACATCATCATGATTATCTGGGTCGTGAAGATCTTTTTTGTACAGTTCTTCTGTGTATTCTTGCCACCTCTTCTTAATATCTTCTGCTTCTGTTAGGTCCAGACCATTTCTGTCCTTTATCGAGCCCATCTTTGCATGAAATGTTCCCTTGGTATCTCTAATTTTCTTGAAGAGATCTCTAGTCTTTCCCATTCTGTTGTTTTCCTCTATTTCTTTGCATTGATCGCTAAAGAAGGCTTTCTTATCTCTTCTTGCTATTCTCTGGTACTCTGCATTCAGATCCTTATATCTTTCCTTTTGTCCTTTGCTTTTCACCTCTCTTCTTTTCACAGCTATTTATAAGGCCTCCCCAGACAGCCATTTTGCTTTTTTGCATTTCTTTTCCATGGGGATGGTCTTGATCCCTGTCTCCTGTACAATGTCATGAACCTTATTCCATAGTTCATCAGACACTCTACCTATCAGATCTAGGCCCTTAAATCTATTTCTCACTTCCACTGTATAATCATAAGGGATTTGATTTAAGTCATACCTGAATGGTCTAGCGGATTTCCCTACTTTCTTCAATTTAAAGACCTACTGAATCTGAAAGTCTTAGTTGTGGTGTGTGGGGCACCAATGTTTGTTTGTTTGTTTGTTTGTGTGTGTAGCAGAGTTTTATTAAAGTATGAAAAGGGACAGAGAAAGCTTCTGATATAGACATCAGAAGAGGGACAGAGAGTGCCCCCATCACTAGTTTTAACAAGGGAGCTATATACTTTTTCAATTGGTTATTACAGTAAATCAAAAGAATGTCTCAAGGCTGTAAAGGTCTTACCAGGCCCACTCCCACAATATATATTTTAAGATAACAGGATTAGAACTAACAATAGAAAGATCTTACCAGACCCACTGCCATAATATACATTTTAAGATGACAGGATTAGTCAGAAGGTTCTCAAGAAGGAGAAACATGTCCTCAGGCAGGATACATTGTTTGCACTGATACAGAGTTTAAGGAAAAAACATATCTTTGAGCAAGATGAGTTGTTTTGTTGTGTAATCATCAGCTCTGGGCTTAAAGAAAAAAAAAAAGTTTGTCCTTTTCTCCTCCTTGAGAACTCCAGACCCCTATCTCCTCGAGAGCCCCAGACTCCTCTCTCCTCCTTGGGGACTCCTCCAGACTTCTTATCAATCTACCTAGGAATTGACTCTATCACCTCCCCTTTTCTTTTAGGACAATTATGTTGCCAAGGGAAAGGGGCATTGTTTTCATTCCATAACTACCTCCTGCTGTTGAATGGCATGGTCCCTAAAATGTTGAGGCAACATATTCTCCTAACCTCAGAAGGTCTCTGATCCAAGGGTACCAAGTAATAGTTGGAGGAGGCTGTGGCACTCATAGGAGCTTGGACAACCATTTGTAACTTAAAAGCTTTCAGAGGGTTCGAAACAAACCCCATTTTACAGTTACAGATGTAAGGCAAAACAGTCGTTAAACCAAGTTAAAACATAATCACAATTAAAGGTTACATTATATCCATAGTTTGGAGAAGGCAATGGCACCCCAATCCAGTACTCTTACCTGGAAAATCCCATGGATGGAAGAGGCTGGTAGGCTGCAGTCCATGGGGTCGCTAGGAGTCGGACAAGACTGACCACCTTCAGTTTCACTTTTCACTTTCATGCATTGGAGAAGGAAATGGCGACCCACTCCAGTGTTATTGCCTGGAGAATCCCAGGGACGGGGGAGCCTGGTGGGCTGCCGTCTATGAGGTCGCACAGAGTTGGACACGACTGAAGTGACTTAGCAGCAGCAGCAGTAGCATATCCATAGTTGCATCAGTCCATCTTAGGATTGTTAGACATCATCAGATCAAGAAGAGGCATCACATAAGATTGCTGTTTGTGAAGGTTTTTGCAGAGTTGAAGAAAGTCCTTTCTTTGAAGCAGAGAATCTCACCATGAGAAGTCTTCAGTTGATGAGGAGGGGGAGCACTCCACAGACCCAGTGATTAGACCGACTGTGGAGGCTGGGTCAGTGGTCACCTCCTGGAGTTCTCGTAATGTCTGCTGAAAAACTGAAAGCTGAGTCACATAGCTAATTAATTCTAAGGCTTTAGGATCTATGACAATATCTGTGCACAAAAATGGTCTGTCATAGAGACAGTCCCTTCTTAGGGGCATTTTGAGCCCTCATTAAAGCTATGGGTAAGTTTTTAAACCAACCGTCTTGTGTTTTCTGAGTTAGCTTATACAGATGTCTCTTAATAATGCCATTAGCTTTTTCAACTTTTTCTGAAGATTGGGGTCTCCAGGAACAGTGTAAGTGGTATTCTATTCCTAGAGCTTTCAACACCCCTTGAGTTACAGCAGCTTTAAAGAGAGAACCATTGTCACTCTGAACTTTAGAGTTTAAGATCCCACTTATATCGTGAGAAATCAGTACAGTAAGATTTCACCTATTCATCAACTTTAGAGGATACTGCTTTTGACATGGAAATAAGTGAGGGTCTTTGAGCTTGATAATGACAGGAGCAGCATTTTGTGTTCAACCCACAGTTTTTCCATCAGCCCACACTCTAGGATTTACATTTTGTTCTGTTAAAAAGAGCAGGTTCCATATTCATGAAAACAGAGGCCTGGACCTTGCTCGGTATATCTCTTCCTAGAAGAGTTGAGGGAGACACTGGCATGATTTGAAACTCAAGAAAATAGCACAGAGTCCTAGTTACAGCTTAAACAATAACTGAAATATAACGTTTGTCTCATCCAGACAGTCCCATTACAGTAGTGGATTAGGAGGAAAGCAGACCAGGGGCTTCAGTGAGCACAGAGAAAGTTGCCTTGGTGTCCAAGAGAAAATCAACTGATTGTCCTCCCCACACCCCGTTCCTCAGGTATAATTAGGATTGGAGCTTGTGTGAACCCCTGGGCACCTTCAGTCCTGATTGTCCTGAGAGTCCGACCCCTGGGGCCTATACCTCTGAAGGCAGTCTCTCCTCAGGTATGGTCCTTTACAGACCGGACATAGGGCTGGGGTTAGCTTAGATGCCTGAAGGCAATCTCATTTGAGATGCCCTTCCTTTTCACAGTAATAACAAGCTCATCCCTTTTCACCTGGGTTCCTCTGGGCATTTTTCCTCAGGCTGTTTCAGAGCAGATCTAACAGCCATGCTGGGGCTTCAGTCTTTTGCCTGGTTCATTTATTGCCTCCTATTTTCCTCCTCATATCCTCTACCATAATATACCATCTGAGCCAGCTGCAACAGTTTTTCTAAAGACTGATTTGGTCCAAATGTCTGTTTTTGTAACTTATTGCAGATATCTGGAGCTGAGTGAGTGAGAAATCTATCTTTTAAGAAAATTTCTCCATCTGCACTTTTGGAATCAATGTCAGTAAACTTGCAGAGAGCCTCCAGTAGTCTATACTAGGAGTTTATCAGGAGTTTCATTCTCTCCCTGTTCTGTCAGTCAACTTAGTATAGTTTAAAGTCTTTGTGTGTGCTTGCTTGAGTCCTTCAAGAATACATCCAGCAAAGTGTCTCTGTTATGGGAACTGCTTGGCTCCCTGTAGGGAGGAGGGCTATTTCGTGTTCCCTCTTTCCTCTTGTCTCATGTTCAAGCCATTTATCTCCAAAAGTAGTAGCTTCCCCCAAAACTCAAGCTATTGAGTCAGGGGTCAGCATCTGTCCCAAGACATAACATTGTATCTCTCCTAGTAAGGTCATAAAGTAAAGTTAGTCCTGTAAAGGCTTCCATGTACTTTTTCAGTTCAGTTCAGTCGCTCAGTCGTGTCCGACTCTTTGCGACCCCATGAATCGCAGCACGCCAGGCCTCCCTGTCCATCACCATCTCTCGGAGTTCACTCAGACTCACATCCATTGAGTCAGTGATGCCATCCAGCCATCTCATCCTCGGTCGTCCCCTTCTCCTCCTGCCCCCAATCCCTCCCAGCATCAGAGTCTTTTCCAATGAGTCAACTCTTCGCATGAGGTGGCCAAAGTACTGGAGTTTCAAGCATTGCCTTTCTTTGGAATTGGAATGAAAACTGACCTTTTCCAGTCCTGTGGCCACTGCTGAGTTTTCCAAATTTGCTGGCATATTGAGTGCAGCACTTTCACAGCATCATCTTTCAGGATTTGAAACAGCTCAACTGGAATTCCATCACCTCCACTAGCTTTGTTCGTAGTGATGCTTTCTAAGGCCCACTTGACTTCACATTCCAAGATGTCTGGCTCTAGATGAGTGATCACATCATCATGATTATCTGGGTCGTGAAGATCTTTTTTGTACAGTTCTTCTGTGTATTCTTGCCACCTCTTCTTAATATCTTCTGCTTCTGTTAGGTCCATACCATTTCTGTCCTTTATCGAGCCCATCCTTGCATGAAATGTTCCCTTGGTATCTCTAATTTTCTTGAAGAGATCTCTAGTCTTTCTTAGATCCTCTAAATAGTCTCGACCACAATTGGAGCTGTTTGAATCTCTACTGAGACTGAGGCAACCCCTCCTGGAAGGTGCCCTGATTCTCAGCCTGTTCAGTTGGGAGCCCCAGACACAGGGGCAAAGTAAGAGGACAGGAGGCTGCTAAAAAGGTTTCACACCCAAACCTGCACCCTTAGGACATAAGACTGGCATGTCTCACAGAGAGATAAAGAACAACACATATGGCACTTCTACCTATTTCTCTTGTTTTCTACAGAACCAATCTAATTGTAAAACAGTATCATAATTAAGAGACCCTTCGAAAGGCCAGTGTTCCCCATCTTCCAAAGGATACTGTGGCCATTCAGTATCACAGAAGATCAGGAGTGTCTTTTTAAACTTTGGGGATCAAACTTGTCCCAGTTTTTTAAAATACATTTTAAAGGAGTGGTTCTGGAACTGCTAGCTCCCATCTGTAAGAGGGAAAGAAGCGGCATCCACAGCTGTGGCTTCTTTCCACTGGAGGCGTCCCTCCCCACTCCAGATAGGGGTTAGACAGACTTCCCACTAAAGCTTTCCTTCCCTGGTAGGACTTGGTCTGTCCCTTACTGACACAGGTACCTTACTCATCCCTCCTGGTTCTACCACCAAGGCAGGGTGGAGAGCACAGAGCTAAGACCTGATGGCAACCCAGACTGATTTCTAGTTCCTTACCACCAAGACCTTTGTTTGATTTTCCCTTGTCTCTGATGCCACCCAGAGTGTAACGGAGTAGATTTTCAGAATGTTTCCCAAGCTAGGACTATTAGGGGAAGCATCCATGTCCTATGTGCCTTGCATATTTCTGAGTACAGTCTGATCACAATAGAAGAGGTGAGTTATAAAGGGATGAACAACAATCAAGATGTCTGTTCTGAGTGTCACCACACCAGTATATGTGATAGCAAAATGGTCGGCCAGCGAGGAAAACTTTTTTTTTTTTCCTTAAGCTACTAGGGCTGATCCTTCCAGTTCATTCCCACAGATTCCACAAAAGGAATACCTAAGGCATTGAGACAAAAGCCACCAGAGAGCCTCCTCTGATCCACTAACAGCACTACCAATGGAATAAGCCCACTGTACTTCCAATCTGACAAGATCCTACAATTCCTAATCTGTGTCCTCAAAAAGCTCATGGTCACCAGCAATATTTTTATCCACATAGAGGGACAGCTGTGACCAAGACTTTCAGGTCACTGGCCTCAGAGGCAGGCAGCCAAGAGAGTGACCTCTAGCCTGAGGGGCATTCCTGGAGCTAGAGCTGCATCTCACTCCCAAATGTGCTCTTGTAACTTTCGGCTCCTAGCAAGGCTAGGTGCTTCCATACATGGGGTCTAAGTAAAAGTACACAGTAACAGCATGGATCACAAGTCCCTTGAAAGTCTACGACCCAACAGATCAGGTTAGTAGTTCTGATTTCCCACACAATTATGAAATGGTCAAAGAGACCAGGAAAAGATGACTGAGAAAGGAAAGTTTGTTCCACACGCTTTGCCCATTTCTGGCTGCTCCCCTCGCAGGGACATTGGGTGTCTCTTGGCATTGGTAGGTCAGTATAAACACCCAACAAGGCTCCCCGTTTTGGGGCTGCCTTCAGTCATTCTGAGGCACCATGAAACCACAGAGCAGGGCTCATCACTTGGTTCACACAGGGCATATCATTCATTCACACAAGCACACCATAGAGTTAGTGAAGTAAAAGGAGAAACGTATACTGAGAAAGCAGAGAGGCTAGAGCTCTTGAGTGTTCTTATTTTGTCCTGAAGATTCAAGATAAGCCCCCAAGATGACAGCTCACAGTGAATGATGTCAGATTTGTGATGTCTGAAGAAGATTTAGCTTTGGGACCAGGGACCAGGCTTGATAACTCAAGCTTTTGTATAGCAGTGTTTTACTAAAGTACGAAAAGGGACAGAGAAACCTTCTGACATAGACATCAGAAGGGGGACAGAGAGTGCCCCCCAGCGCCAGTGTTTTTTATCTGTAATCCTCCAAGTGGTTCTGATGCATGCTCAAGTTTGAGAACCATTGCCCTATCCTACTAACATAGCTAACAAGGCCTATAAAAAGAATCAATTCACTGTATCACTAAACTCATAACTTTTACATCATTGGTTTTGATTTCTTCTCTCCAACTCTTTGTACATGTCTTCACTGTCTACTTGTGTTATTTCAATTTCTAAGTGGCACATCTTTGGGCAAATATCTCAAAACATTTTTTTCTTGTCTTCAGTGACAAAGAAGACCAGCTGTTCATTACCATTAGAATTAAGTCAAATCATAACCTTATTTTTCTAACCTTTCATAATTTTATACATCCTTTAAATTCAAGTTATAACTAGAATCTGAGAAAAGATTGAATGAAGAGCAAACAAAGTAATCATGTAACAGCTTTTTCTGGTGCTCAACTAACTGAATATCTATATATCTATATCTAGGGCTTCCCTGGTAGCTCAGCTGGTAAATAATGTCTGCAATGCGGGAGACCTATATCTACCTTCCAAAGGAGAAAAAACAAAACAAAACACACTTTTGGGTGTTTTCCTTCAAATCTCATCCCAGATAAAGGATAAGGAGAACATGCCAAATCATTAGTCACAGAACAGACTCCCTCTTCACTTGCTCTTTTCGCTTTCCTAGATATTAATAGGACAAATAATCTAGAACATCAAACTTAAACTCTTCTTCTATAGAAGATTAATGCAACTGTTGATAAAATTAATCCCATAAGATTCTTTTAAGAATTTACATTTTTAACCTACATAATGACAGCATGTTCTTTGCTACTCAGTAAAAACTCTATTTATCTCCATTGGGGACAATAAGATGAGGAAAGATGAGGTTCTGGCAGCCTGGAAGAAGTTTCTTCATGAAATAAAATTGAGATGAATCTACTGTGCTGTAGATTCCCTAAATGCTTTTGTGTTCTGTTTCAGTTCTATAGAAACTGAAAAAGTTACAGCTTTGAGCAACTCTAGTTAGGACATGACTGAGCGACTTCACTTTCACTTTTCACTTTCATGCATTGGACAAGGAAATGGCAACCCACTCCAGTATTCTTGCCTGGAGAATCACAGGGACGGTGGAGCCTAGTGGGCTGCCATCTATGGGGTCACACAGAGTTGGACACGACTAAAGCGACTTAGCAGTAGCAGCAGTTGGTGTTGCCAAGCTCCACTTCTCCCAGTTCACAATGGGTCATCTTTTCCTTGGGAATGAAGTCAAATAAACCCCCACCTTGAATGAGGTTTTATAATAACACTTAATGAGTATAATGGACTTCCCTGGTGTCTCAGATGGTAAAGCGTCTGCCTGCAATGCGGGAGACCTGGGTTCGATTCCTGGGTTGGGAAGATCCCCTGGAGAAGGAAATGGCAATCCACTCCAGCACTCTTGCCTGGAAAATCCCACGGATGGAGGAGCCTGATAGGCTACAGTCTATGGGGTCGCAAAGAGTCGGACACGACTAAGCGACTTCACTTTCACTTTCTTTCACTTTAATGAGTATAATGAAAGCACATCCCATTAGGTATTATGGAATATATAAATTAACCATTCCTGGGCCTCATAGAAAGAAGACTTACATCTCATAAATACTATCTATTTCCCCTCAACTTTTAATTCATTCCTTCTCTAGTTGCATCTTGAAACAGACTTTCAACACACTTCAGGCCTGGATTACTGTTTCTCCAACTGCCATCAGTCAACCCACAGGTTAACTTTCTTTCAAAATTCCTTTGCCATTTCCTATCATATAAAAACTCTTCTGCCTAGCTTTAAGGCTATCATTTGGCTCATCCTTCCCAACCAACTTTATTTTATACTATTTCCCAAACAGCAAGTCTTCTTCCCCTAAGTTAACTGTGAAATTCATTTTCTTTTTCTTAGGGAAAAGCTGAAGAAACAAGGGAAAGAAAAAAAAAAAAAGAAAAGAATGTTACTGAAATCTGTAATAGCAAAACTTTATTTATAATTGCATTTAAGGAATATTTTTAGTGCATGCTGAGAAAACAGTAATATTCCAAACATATAGGTTACTATCTGATGAGGAATATAAGATGATGCTGGAAAAGGCTTCGGCATACACAACAACTGAAACCAGGTTATTAAAACACTTACACTATTAGAACATTGTTATCAGAACACTTACATATCACCTACTTTTATGTCACACCACATTCATAGACAGTTTATCTTCTAACTTCTTACAGGCTATTTGAGTAAATAGCATTCAAGGTTATACATGAAGACTGGGGAGTAGGGAAGAAATGCAGAAGTGATAAGCATCACAACATTTCAGAGCCTATATAACTAATACAACATTAAGAAATAGTATTCCATTTTTTTTTTTCTGAAACAGCATTTGGCAATGTTTTAGCGCATGAGAAGACACTGCTTTGGCCCATCCACTCTTTCCAGCTTTTCAAAGTGTTTCCTGGCATTGCGAATATTGATCAGAGTAGCTGCAGAAGCTGAGGATGGGGTAGGGAAGATATCCAACACAGTTAGTACCAATAGCCAAAGGAATATATTACTAGTAAAAAAAAAAAAAATGAAAGAGAGCCAAATTCCTCAATTTATGTCACGGAGAATCTATGTCCCAAGTTAACCAGAGTTTAATTTTTCTGAGTAAAAAATTTGTTTATATTCTAAACATAATATTTTCAAAATAAATTTTCAAACTTGTTTAGTTTGGGGCTAATAGTAAAAAATTATCTT
>SJYT01024581.1:31334-63685 GCA_006410635.1 Cephalophus harveyi
GCTAATAGTAAAACATTATCTTCTGCTATATTCTATATTACTAATATTAGATAATTTAAGAGATAATTTAAATTTCTGGGAACATCCTAGAAATACTGCTAGAACTTTTATTTTAATAGTTGTGATTGATATAGCTATTATGACATGGAGGCACCAAATATCACTCTCTATGCCCCTAACTAAAATATGGGAGTACTTAGAAATATACAATGACATATAACATGGTTCAACAACGAAAAGTTCAGAGCTTAGAGTGACTAGTCCTATAAAAATATACCCCATGTAGAGCACAAGTCATACATTTGAGTTTTTTTTCTTTAAAATCCCCAGATTTAGTAATTTGATTTTTGAAGCTCCCATGAAGAAAAATATAATACCCTAGAGTCTAAATTATTTCTAAACTGCAAAATATAAATTGATTAAATAAAAATTATTTATCATTAGACAGAATGTGGTCCAATGGAGGAGGGAATAGCAAACCACTTCAGTATTCTTGCCTTGAGAACCCCATGAACAGGATGAAAAGGAAAAATGACAGCATACTGAAAGAGGAACTCCTCAGGTTGGTAGGTGCCCAATATGCTACTGGAGATCAGTGGAGAAATAACTCCAGAAAGAAATTCAGAAAACTAAGATCATGGCATCTGGTCCCACCACTTCATGGGAAACAGATGGGGAAACAGTGAAAACAGTGCCAGACTTTATTTTTTGGGCTCCAAAATCACTGCAGATGGTAATTGCAACCATGAAATTAAAAGATGCTTACTCCTTGGAAGGAAAGTTATGACCAACATAGACAGCATATTAAAAAGCAGAGACAGTACTTTGCCAACAAAGGTCCGTCTAGTCAAGGCTATGGTTTTTCCCGTAGTCATATATGGATGTGAGTTGGACTGTGAAGAAAGCTGAGCCCCGATGAATTGATGCTTTTGAACTGTGGTGTTGGAGACTCTTGAGAGTCCCTTGGAGTGCAAGGAGGTCCAACCAGTTCATTCTAAAGGAGATCAGTCCTAGGTGTTCATTAGAAGTGATGCTGAAGCTGAAACTCCAATACTTTGGCCACCTCATGAGAAGATTTGACTCATTGGAAAAGGCCCTGATGCTGGGAGGGATTGGGGGCACGAGGAGCAGGGGACGACAGAGGATGAGATGGCTGGATGGCATCTCCAACTCGATGGACACGAGTTTGAATAAACTCCGGGAGTTGGTGATGGACAGAGTGGCCTGGCATGCTGTGATTCATGGAGTCATAAAAAGTCACACATGACTGACTGACTGAACTGAACTGATTTACCATTAGTACTAATTTATTTTCATTGTGGTAAAATACACATAAAATGAAATTTACCCTTTTAACCACTGTTAAATGTATAGGTCAGTGGCACTAAGTACATTCACAGGGTTGTGCACTATAAAATAGTTTTCAGTATCTTTAATAATGTACAATTTCTAAAGCAATTAGTTTAAAGAATATGTGGCTTTGAATCTATGTCAGCTAAGTATAAACTTACGAATAGATGGATCAGACATCACGACCATCACATAAGTGTTGGATGTAAAAATGTCAATGAAAGCAGCAAAGTTAGAGTTCCTGACTTCCATGCTCTGGAAAGAGGCAGCTAGCTTGCTATAGGAGAAAAGGGAAAAATGAGTAAAGGACATAAAATAATAGCAATATCAGACATTCTTATCTTTCATATTAACATTTGCATACCATTATATCTCAATCCACCACCTCATTAAGACAGTTAATCACTAATCTCACTTTGTTTTCCAAGGAAACTCTAATGCCAAATTTAACATGTCTTGGCAGGTGGCCTTGACAGAAAGCGGATTAGGACTTGACAGTGACTGTGAAGTGAAAAGTGGGCTTAGACCTAGATTCATGTTGCCAAAGATTTCTCTAATATTTAACTTTATTCAGTTGAAATTTTCCTATCATTAACAACTATACCTTTTGAATATTAGTTATGTTGAAATTCTAGAAATGACCCCATTTCTTTGAAAACAAAAAGAGTAATAATATTTATATGCCATTTGCAATTTCTTCTTTAAAAATGTTGGTATAAACATACCAGAAAGTCTCAAAATGTGCTAAGGCATTAAAGGGATTACTTACACTTATTCTATTGTCTGAGTATCAAAGTTTTACCACAATAAGAATTTTGATTATTAAAACTTTACTAGATTATGATGTTCAGCCATTCCTACTTCCTACGTTCACAATGCTAAGATTCAAACTAGATTTAAACAAAGCTGAGACAATATGATCAGACATTTTTAGATGCTCTTCTTTGTACCATTCCTGAAATCAGTACCACACTATTTTTATTATTGTAGTTTTATAGTAAATCTTGGTATTTGATAAGGTACACCCTCCTTCTTTCTTTTTTTTCAAAACTCTCTTGGACATCGTCTGTTTATTGCTTCCCAAATAGTAAAAAACATCTTGAAAAGGTACTCAACTTAGCTATTTTTCATATGCTTCTTCTGCATCAGTTGATTTTGCATTAAAGGATAGTGTCTTTCACTTCAGTCAAGAAGTTTAGAATTGAGTTTTTGTCTTGCTTTAAAATTTTGTTTATTTATTTTGGCTGTGTTGGGTCTTCATTGCTGCACAGGCTTTTCTCTAGTTAGGGGGGTGGGGGCTATTCTCTAGTTGCAGTGCATGGGCTTCTCATTGTGGTGGCCTCTCTTGTTGTGAAGTATAGGTTTAGTTGCTTTGTGGCCTGTGGGATCTTCCCAGATCAGGCATCGAACCCACATCTCCTGTACTGGCAGGCAGATTCTTTACCACTGAGTCACCAGGGAAGCCCAAAATTTGTTTTTAATATAAGGGACTATGTTGAATAGAGAAGTGGCGTCTACTAAAGGTATTTGAACCTCTCAAATATGACAGTTTTTTCCTGAGATAAATATTGAATACATCACACAAGATCTTTTACCTGCAACTCAGCTTAAATTGCTTAATAATGTTGCTGATTTTCTCGAATCTGTGGGCATCGCGCTGTTCTTTACACTGATAGTGAGAAATCACCTACAAAAAAGAGCAATGCCCTTTCAATCCATGCAGCATTGTCATTATCACCCTCTACTACTCCTCAAGCCATTACATTCATCAATCTCTTGGTCACCCTGATTTTCAGGGTAGAGTTGGCAACTGGCTTTACTGTCTTTATTGTTCTGTCCCATATTCTATCAGTATATGGGACATAAATTCAACATCCCTAAGGATGACCCATCCAGTAATGTTTGGTTATAATTTTATTAGAACATTTAAGTATTATCTATTTTGGTTCACTGCTAGCCTTTCTCACTTACTTTAAATATTCATCTTATTTCAATATTTCACAGAATGGTTATTGATTCAAAAAAAGTACAAATCAAAAAGGAAAAATAAATAAAAATTCTTAGCTGTTCTTGAGGTATACTTAATGTACTTAATTTTAACGAAGGCTATAACCAAGAGATTTTTGGTATTATATTTTAAAATCTTAACTGATTGATTCTAACCTCTGAGGATGTACTATTCATAAATGAAAAATAAACCTATTCATGATGGACACCAATGCCAGCTGAAAATGCATCCCCTAACACTTTCAGATTAATAAAACCACAAAAGTATTTCCCACAGGCTGATGTTAAGTTTCTAGCAGGAAGCAAAACTGAGTCATTTGCCAGAAGAAAATTCACAGGGCAATTCCCTGAAACTATCTGAAATTTCAAAAACATAATTCCTAGACCAATGGTGGACTAGGTTCCTGTTGCTTGACTTCAAGCACCTCAGTGAAAATGGTCAAAGCACCTAAACACAGTCCTCAAGAGAAATCAATAGCCACTTGTTATTGGTGAAAAAGAGAGTTCATATTAAATTAACCCCCATGATCATATGTGGTAGATGTTGCAGGAAAATACCACTAAGCAGGATTCCATCATGGCATGTGTATCAAGACAAACAGAAAAGCTCACTTGCTTGCTGCTATTCACACTAGTGGGAAAGACAGGACTCAGGATAATGAACTTCCCAGCAAGTAACCCCTGCCTATGGAATGAGGCAGAAGACACTGGTTAGGTCTCATTGCCTCAGCTGTACCAGTTAGCAGGAAGAAGGACTGCCAAGTATGCTGCCATTAAAAACAGTGTTTCTACAAAGTTAATAGGAAAAACTGCACCTGCATTCTCTGCCCTCTGTTGGCTGTAATAAGAAAAGAAACCAATGTTTGACAGTTTGTTAGCTATATGCTAAACTTTGTACTAGGATTTAATGTTATCATGATAGCATATTCAAAGGCAGAGACATTACTTTGCCGACTAAGGTCCATCTAGTCAAGGCTATGGTTTTTGCAGTAGTCATGTATGGATGTGAGAGTTGGACTGTGAAGAAGGCTGAGCACCAAAGAATTGATGCTTTTGAACTGTGGTGTTGGAGAAGAGTCTTGAGAGTCCCTTGGACTGCAAGGAGATCCAACCAGTCCATTCTGAAGGAGATCAGCCCTGGGATTTCTTTGGAAGGAATGATGCTAAAGCTGAAACTCCAGTACTTGGGCCACCTCATGTGAAGAGTTGACTCATTGGAAAAGACTCTGATGCTGGGAGGGATTGGGGGCAGGAGGAGAAGGGGATGACAGAGAATGAGATGGCTGGATGGCATCACTGACTCGATGGACATGAATCTGAGTGAAATCCGGGAGTTGGTGATGGACAGGGAGGCCTGGCGTGCGGCGATTCATGGGGTTGCAAAGAGTTGGACACGACTGAGTGACTGAACTGAACTGATCTGAACTGTCCTATTTTAAACCACACAAAAACTATGATATAGATATTATCTCTATTTTATAAAAGGGGAACTAAACTCAGATTAAAATATGTGTCTCTCATATATATGTTGTTTACAAGAGACCCACTTCAGATCTAGGGACACAAAGAGACTAACAGTAAGGGGGTAGAAAAATATATTCCATGCAATTGAAATCAAAAGAAAGCTGGAATAGCAATACTTTTATCAGACAAAATAGACTTTAAAATAAACTGTTATAATACACAAAGGAGAACACTACAAAATGATCAAGGGGTCACTCCAAGAAGAAGACATAACAGTTGTAAATATATATGCACCCAACATAGGGGTGCCTTAATATATAAGGCAAATACTGTATGGCAAAACCAATACAATATTGTAAAGTAATTAACCTCCAATTAAAATAAATTTATATTAAAAAATTAAATTAAATTTAAAAAAAGAGAGAAAGTGACAGTAACACAAAAATATTAGGGGACTTTTAACACCACAATTTCATTAAGGACAGATCATCCAGACAGAAAAATCAGTAAGGAAATGCAGGCCTGAAATGACACATTAGACCAGATGAACTTAACTGGTATTTATAGAGCTTTCCATCCAAAAGCAGCAGAATACACATTCTTCCCAAGTGCACATGGAACATTCTCCAGAACTGATCACATACTGGACCACAAAGTAAGCCCCATCAGGTAAATTTAATAAAATTGAAGTCATATCAAGCATCTTTTCCCACACAACACTATGAGGTTAGAAATCAATTACAAGAAAAGAAAACTGTAAAAAACACAAATACATGGAAGCTAAATAATATGCTACTAAACAACCAATGGATCACTGAAGAAATCAAAGAGGAAATAAAAAATACCTAGAGACATATGAAAATGAAAGCATGATGATTCAAAACCTATGGGATACAACAAAAGCAGTTTTAAGAGGGAAGCTTATAGCAATATAATCTTATCTAGGAAACAAGAAAAATCTCAAATAAACAACCTAACCTTAAAGCAACTAGAGAAGAAGAATAAAACCCAAAGTTTAATAGAAGGAAAGAAATCATAAAGATAGAACAGAAATAAATGAAATAGAGATGAAGAAAACAATAGAAAAGATCAATGAAACTAAAAGCTGGACTTTTGAAAAGATACACTTGATAAACCATTAGCCAGACTCATCATGAAAAAAAGAGGAGAGGATTCAAATAAAATTAGAAATGAAAACAGAAAAGTTACATAGAGCTGATACCACAGAAATAAAAAGGATTGTAAGAGATGACTACAAGCAAATATATGCCAATAAAATGGAAACTCTGGAAGAAATGGACATATTTCAGTACAACCTTCCAAGATTGAACTAAGAAGAAATAGAAAATATAAACAGACCAATCACAAGTAATGAAATTAAGATTGTGATTAAAAATCTTCCTACAAACAAAAGTCCAGGACTGGATGGTTTCACAGGTGATTTATATCAAACATTTAGAGAAGAGCTGACACCTATCCCTCTCAAACTGTTTCAAAGAAACACAGAGGGTGGAATACTCCCAAACTCATCCTACAAGCCCACCATCACCCTGATACCAAAACTAGACAAAGATATCACACAGAAAGAAAATTACATGCCAGTTACACTGATGAACACAGAAAACTCCTCAACAAATATTCTTTCAAGCTGGGAGTTTATTTGATTTCATCCCCTATGGAAAAGATGAGCCATTATGAACTGGGAAAAATGGAGGTTGACAACACTAACTAGAACTACTCAAAGAACAACACTAACTAGAATGACCCTAACTTTTTTAGTTTCCCCAGAACTGAAACAGAACACAAAAGCATTTAGGGAATCTACAGCACAGTAGACTCATCTCAGTTTTCTTTTCTCTGTGTCATAAAGAAACTTCTTCCAGACTGCCAGAACCTCACTTTTCCTCATCTTAATGTCCTGAATAGCAAGTTTTTACTGAGTAGCAAAAAACAAAGACACAGATGAAAGAAATCAAACATGACACAAACAGATAGAAAGATATACCATGTTCTTGGATTGGAAAATGAATATTGTCACAATTACTATATTACCCAAGGCAATCTACAAACTAAACACAATCCCTATCAAATACCAATGGCATTTTTCATAGAACCAGAACAAAAAAATCTTAAAATTTGTATGGAGAAACAAAATTCCCTGAATATCCAAAGCAATCTTGAATAAGAAAAACAGAGGTGGAGGAATCAGGCTCCTTGACTTCAGACTATACTACAAAGCTATAGTAAATGAAACAGTATGGTACTGGCATGAAAACAGACATAGATTAATGGAATAGACTAGAAAGCCCAGATGTAAATCCACGACCTATGACCAATTAATCTACAAAAAAGGAGGCAAGACTATATAATGAAGAAAAGACAATCTCGTCAACAAATGGTTCTGGAAAAACCAGAGAGTTACATTTGAAAAATTAAATTAGAACATTCTTTATCATCATACACACAAAAACTCAAAATGGATTAATGACCTAAATGTTAGACTGGACAGTATAAGACTCTTGAGAGGAAAACACAGGCAAAACACTCTGACATAAATTGCATCAATATCTTTTTCAATCCATCTCCTAGACTAATAGAAATTAAACACAAACAAATAGGATTTAATTAAACTGAAAAGCCTTACACAGTAGAGGAAACCATAAAGAAAGCAAAAAGGTAACTCACAAAATGGGAGAAAATATTTGCAAACTATGCAGCTGACAATGGATTAATCTCCAGGCTTACAAACAGCTCATGTGGTTCTCAATATCAAAAAAACAAACAACACATTCAAAAAACAGGCAGAAGACCTAAATAGATATTTCTCCAAAGACATACAGATGGCCAAGAGGCACATGAAAAAGTGCTCAACATGACTAATTATTAGAGAAATGCAAATCAAAACTATAAACAAGATGTCACCTCAAACCAGTCAGAATGGCCATCATGAAAAAAATCTACAAACAATAAATGCTAAAGAGGGTGGGGAGAAAAGGGAACTCTCCTACACTGTTGGTGAGAATTAAAGTTGGTACAGTCACTATGGAAAACAGTATGGAGGTTCTTTAAAAAACTAAAGTATGGTTGTCATATGATCCGGCAATACCACTCCTTGGCATATATCTCGATAAAAGTATAATTCAAAAATATACATGCATCCCTATGTTCACAGGAGCACTATTCACAAAAGCTAAGACATGGAAACAGCCTAAATGTTCACTGACAGTGAATGGATAAAGACGTGGTACATAAATATAATTGAATATTCGGTTCAGTTCATTTCAGTCGCTCATTTGTGTCCTACTCTTTGCGACCCCATGAATCACAGCACACCAGGCCTCCCTACTCGAACTCATGTCCATCGAGTCAGTGATGCCATCCAGCCATCTCATTCTCTGTCGTCCCTTTTTCCTCCTGCCCCCAATCCCTCCCAGCATCAGGGTCTTTTCCAATGAGTCAACTCTTTGCATGAGGTGGCCAAAGCATTGGAGTTTCAGCTTTAGCATCAGTCCTTCCAATGAACACCCAGGACTGATCTCCTTTAGAATGGACTGGCTGGATCTCCTTGCAGTCCAAGGGACTCTCAAGAGTCTTCTCCAACACCACAGTTCAAAAGCATCAGTTCTTCGGGGCTCAGCTTTCTTTACAGTCCAACTCTCACATCCATACATGACCACTGGAAAAACCATAGCCTTGACTAGACAGACCTTTGTTGGCAAAGTAATGTCTCTGCTTTTGAATATGCTATCAGCTTTCTACACAGTTGAGTAATTGAATATTACTCAGCCATAAAAAAGAATGAAATAATGTCATTTGCAGCAACATGGATGGACCTAGAGACTATCATATTAAGTGAATAAGTGAAGTAAGCCAGAAAGACAAAGATAAATATCATATGATATCATTCATATATGGAATCTGAAAGAAATGATACAAATGAACTTGTTTGCAAGATAGAAACAGACTCACAGACTTAGAGAAAGAACATGTGATTGCCAAGGTGGACAGGTGGGTGTAGGGATAGATTGGGAGTCTGGGGTTGACACACAGATTGATGCTGCTATATTTTAGAATAGATGGTCAATGGGGACCTACTGTACAGCACAGGGAACTCTGCTCAATATTCTGTAATAACCTAAATGAGAAAAGAACTTAAAAAAAAAGAATAGATCCATGTATATGTAAAAAAAAGATGTGTCTAAAAACACCAAGCTTTGGTAGAACTCAGAAACAAATTTACTGTGAGCTATTCTTAGGGTTATATTTATGCAGCTGATCAGCAATTACTGATGCAGTTTTCGTGACATGTCAAATGAGTTTTCATTACTGTTATTAAACATTTTACTTATAAATATAATATTGGGTTTTTCATACTCCATCACAGCCATATACACAGTAGGGTATAATATTAAGTTGAATTTATAAAAAAAATAATGCCAACATACCTCTTTGCCCTTTCACCTCACCATCTGATCTCTTATCTATGTCACTGAGTTGACCATTACATCTCTTCCACGTTAAGTTTTAAACCGTTTTGGAGAAAGGGGTGTGATGCAAGTTTTCTCAAAGGAAAATACCCATCTTTTCATAATAGAAGTCAATGGGAAATAGGAATTATTTAAGACAAATGGACAATTATTAACAAAATAATCTAAATTCTATAGTAACAAATACGTGCAAATGTCTAAGTGCTACTAATTACTAAAGACCAACACACAAAAGAACTTCTTTCAAGTTACTTGCTGACAATACTACTTCATAAATAAAGCTATGTATGCTGAAGTAATGACAAGAAGGAAAATGAGTCTTTCTGAAAGTGGCAACATATTCTCCATTGCTGAACAGAAGGTGAGTGTGAAATACATCTGCACAGCAGAAAGTTCTTACCAGAAAAGTGGCTCTCTCAAATAGAAGTACTTCATCAGCCTCGATAATTTCAGCAAAGTTCCTTAGGTTCATTTCCAGCTGCTGGACATTGGGGATCAGCTGATAAACAATGCTGGACCAAGCCTAACAGAACAGAAGCACAGTGCAATATTACTAACTGGTAAACAGGCCCAGATCTTTTCAAATGAGTAAGTATACTATGGGCTTCCCTGGTGGAAGTATATTATAATATATAGACAGGAAAATATAGTGATAATTGAGTCCTCAACAAATTCTAGTAACAAATATAACACAAATGAAATGAGAAAATGAAACTAATATTTTATTTTTGTTGCTCAGCTAGATTTTTAAAAGTTTCAAACACTTATGAAATGCTTCTTTCCACTGATAGTTAAAAATCAACAAATACTTTAGTTCAATCATATTGCCTTAGGGAAAGCTGAAAACTCTGATTTACTGGGCTAACGAACTTCTAATCCAGTCATTCAAATAGATATCTAAGACCAATAGTGTAGACTGCTCTTAAGATCAGAACCTAATATTTACATACATCCAATAATCAATTCAGTATAAATACCAGAGCCACATAGAAAAATGGCCCCTCCCCTCAATGGGATAACATACAAGAGAAATTACAAGAGAAAATAGTGGCTTTATTTGAAAAGGCTTATTGTCAGCTGTATAAATTATTGCTCTAATCAAATTAAAAATGGTCCACTGTGTGTTTGCCTAAAACTGATTTCATCCAGAGGAGTATGACTATAATAGGAATTTAAATTAATCACACCCTCCCTCTATTTTCTTAAGGCTCTTTTATTTGAATTTTCATTATAATATTCCTTTCAATTTCATTCCAATTTGTCTGGTAGGGTGTATCATCTTCTCTCCCCTACTAGAGCACAGGAACCTGGTCTTAGTTATTTGTGTGTTCAACAGTATCAAGCAGATATGCAATGAGTGCTTGTAGGATAAAACTTAATAAATATAAAAAATTTATGTCAGCTCTATGTAACATTTATGTAAGAGATGTAAGAGCCATGTTTCTGTTCCAATTAGTTTTATTACTTAGGCATGGGGGTTCAGGTTCCAAGTTCCCAGGTCGGTGTTAATGTCACTGCTGAATTTACCTTGGAGAAGGCACCAAAGCTAACCACAGCAGAGACATTGTCACTCACAGCAGTGTTGTGATTAGCCAATTGTCTTTGGTCGTGTTATGTATTGCCATCCTTCACACCGCAGTTGGTTCTTATCAGTGCGTCATGTCCATCCTTATTCACGGTTACCTGTTCTATGGGAATAAGGCTTTGAGAGAAATTCGGCCCAAATTAATCTAGAACAGTATTTCCTAGACAGGTATCTCAAAATGATCTGTTATTAGAGTGAGGCTGGGTCAACATAATATTGGGAAAAATTAATTAGTTAAAAAAATAAATCAGTGGTTATGTTTTAAAGTCCAACTGTTTTTCTCCTTGGCAAATCAGGTTTCTGTGCTTTTGGTTGAAGATACTTGTCAGAAGCAGTTGATACTGAGGCTGTAGCTATGAGTCACTGAAAAGGATGCTTTCCTACCCAGACTTGTCAATGAATACCAGAAACAGTCTGAAGGAAAGGTCTGACCACAGAAGACCCAAAAGAAGCCAGTCTTTCAAATCACTAAATCACTGGGAGAAAGGGAGAAAGCAGGATAAGGAGCCTATGTGCCAATGAGGTAATTTTAACTTCATCCATAACACAGCTATTATTGTAACCTTTACAACTACTATAAGCAGTGTGGTATCCATTCCAGCAATAGGAACAATTTCTTTGGTTGAAAGAATGCTAGTCTTTAATTTTACATGAAAGTTGCAGCTATCATTCTTGGAATAACACATCTCATTCTAAGACTCCCTTCTCCAATTTCTCCCCTAAATACTGTTCTTCTATTGCCATCCAAACTTAGACAGACTAGCTTATATCCTGTAGAGGTACCTGAATATTAGATACAGTTCCAATCAGCATTGAGACCAAAACAGGTCAAAATGGATGATGGCCAGTGAAACCTCTACTGTCATGAAGATCTGCATCAAATTAATCAGGACCAAACTGGGCTAATTCAGTGTGATCTGGTAGGTACGTCGACCCAACCTAAAATCAAAACCAAAATCTCTTAAGGTTAAGTTGGATATTTTTCAATGTATTGTAGATAATTTCTTCTTTTAGTTCAACACATCTAGATTGCTATGAAAGAGTCTAAAATCTTTTAGTTTTGATAATACCTTTCTAGCTCTTTTTTTCATGCTCTTTAAACTCAGGGAAACATACGCACCTTATACAGAGTTTCATCCCAGATAGATGTTCGGAAGCAAGAGCATTCCAATGGGCGAGACAAACGCCTCAGATCTTCTTCTCGCTCTTTAAAAATCTGAAGTAAAAAATACCAATATACTGATCAGCATATAACAGCTCTCTTCTCTCACTGCAAAATCTGAGGTGTAATATTTCAAAATATTTTAAAGAGATATTTCATTTTCCACCAGAGGAATTTTTAAATGTGTACCTTGCTTTACAGACTAGGATGGCAGAGATGATTTCAGGTCAGGTCTAAAAAGTGCAACAGCTACTAGAATTCTTCAGGACTGTGCTGTTTATTCTGAGTACTCACTGAGAGTACTATGTTGGAAAATAAAATTCACCATATAGAGAAATCTTAATAAAGTATATCTAACATTCCAAATCACCCAATCTGGGTCACTTTTAAGATATCCATACCAATATCAAGATTTTATAAATCAAAATACTTGAACTTGTATAGATATGTTTCTCTCTCATACACACAGGCACACATTCATACATATTATTTCTGTACAGGCTGTAATTATTTGGCTACATAGATATAACAACTCATTACACACAAATATATATATATATATATATATACACACACACACACACACACACACACACACCCATATGCACATGGAAAAACATGTATTTATACAAATATAAGTAGATACACAGATATTTTCCAGAGCTTGCACGAGTGTATGTTCAACACTGTGATGGATAATTTTATATTACCAATTTGACTAGGCCATAGGACCCAAACATTTGGTTAAACACCAATTTAGATGTTGCTATGAAGATATTTTTGATGAGATTAATATTTAAATCAATAGACTTTTAGTAAAGCAGAGCCCCCTCCATAATATGAGTAGGCTTTATATAATTGGTTGAAGGCCTTAAGAGAAAAAGACTCCCATTTCCCAGGAAGAGGGAATTCTGCCTTCCAGAGTGCCTTCTGACCCAAGCTTCAACACTGACTCTTTCCTGGGTTATCAGCCTGCCTGTAGATATCAGACTTGCCAGCCTCTGCAATCATATGAGTCAATTCCTTAAAATTAATTCAATCTCTCTCTTATTCTCAAATACTTCTTATTTGTTCTCTTTCTCTGAGGAACCTGAGTAATATACATATAAGGAAACACTTTATTTTGCTTGAAATTGCTATTCACAGAACACCCTAGCCATTTTACTCTAAAATTTCCAAGTTTGAATCTTTAATGAAAGAGTATACTTCTGTTAATTAAGCTTAAAATCCCACAAGGAACATTAATGTATCTTTGGGGATATCTACATAAACATTTAGAAAACATTAAGTTGATCACTAAAAATTATAAGTACTTAAAAAATCCATTGGAATGCTCTAGGATTTTCTGTGGTAAATTGGGCCAGGGAAACAAAACAGAAAACCCTAAACTAATAAACCCTCACAATCTCAAGGCCAAGCTACATACAGAATGTTCAGCGGAATTAAGAAAAAATTAATACTTAGTGAGAGGGAAAAGGAATTAGAAAGGATAGACACTCCAAAGTCCTTTACAGAGTCAAATACTCAACTGTCAAGTTGTTTCTAAAAGCCTGGAAGTTAACCCAGAAACAACAAAACCTACACAAATACTGGAACACTGAAGGCAATCATATAACTAATTATGGAAAAAAGTATTCTTGACCACAGTTATTATCAAAAAAATTCTTAAGCTAAAGGGGATCCTTAGACTCCTAGGTTCCAACCCAAAGAAGAACCATATTCTTCTATATCACCAGTATATTTTGAAACTGCTTTCCTCAACTTTATTTACTCTTGGAAATAGAGAATCTTCTCTTTCAGCTTAGACTTTAAAATCCAATCTTCTCATTTTATATTGAGCAAACTAAAGCTGGACTGTATTTGTGACTTGCCAGTCCTGGGTCTCATAGCTAGCTAGGAGTTTGCCCTTTCTACTGTGTCTTTTCTGGTTTAATCTTTGTGTACTAATTCCCATGGTAGAAAAGAAGATAAATATACCATATCAGTGCAATTATGAGGTCTTGGAATTGTGCCTAACACTGTGTAATTGGCATTTGAATTGGTGCATACCAGTTTCCTAAGTCAATCTAGAGACAGTTGTGACCTTTCTTCATCTCAACACTGGTAGGTCTTCCAACCTTGAGAATAACTGTCTGTTCTGAAGGACAGTAAAACAAGGGCAGTAAATATATTTTAAGAATATATAAAGCTGCTTAGTGATATCACATGGTTAGGATCCTTTCCTAAATTTGAACATTATTTGCTAAATGAACATTATCTTTCCCTTACCAGAGAAGGTTTGTTTTTAAGTGTTTTTAAAAACAGATGTCAACTTTATTTTGAAAGCCTATACTGAGATTTTTTTTCCCTAAAAATGAATGGTACAAATTTCCCTATATCTCTACAAAAGAAGTTTACAAAGCACATCAATCATTTGGTGCATCACCCTTTCTACTTACCAGGTCCCGTTGATCCTCCTGTACCAGATCCATTTTGTGCAACAAGCAAAAGATTTTGGCATCTGGAGAATTCTGCAGAATGGCCTCCAGGCATGATTGGTAATAGTGCATGTCCTTTTCTAGTTCACGGCTTTCCACATCAAAGACATAAATCAAAACCTCCACATTTCGGAATATGTTGTCTCGTTGGCTAGTAAAATAATTTTCCATGAAGGTGTCCTGTCTAAGAGGTAAAAGAAAATCTAGGTAGTAAGCAAATATCACTTAATCACTCCTATTTATGATCTATTTTTGCAGGCTTAATCAATGTGAAAGATAATGCTTACATTTCAAATTAAAAGGCAAATGATAATAATAAATCAGGATGGGCTCACTTTCTTACTTATTAGGCCACACCTTGCACCACATTTTGCCCCCTCCTTGTGTTCCAAATATATTTGATTTTCTGATAGTTCTAGAAGCCCATGGTCTATCCACCATGCTGTTCACTCTGTCTCACGTGTTTCATACTTTTACATCTAATTAATGGCTACTTTTTCCACTGGATTTCAGTATAATCCATACTTCCTCACAGAAACCCTCACTGACTTGGACAAATCCAGTCACCACAGACCCTTATACCAACACATTGGTCTTATTTGTAACACTCACCACAAGTGTGATATTACACATATTTGTGTGAGTTTTTAATTCAGTTCAGTTCAGTCGCTCAGTTGTGTCCAACTCTTTGTGACCCCATGAATTGCAGCACACCAGGCCTCCCTATCCATCACCAACTCCCGGAGTTCACTCAGATTCATGTCCATCGAGTCCGTGATGCCATCCAGCCATCTCATCCTCGGTCGTCCCCTTCTCCTCCTGCCCCCAATCCCTCCCAGCATCAGAGTCTTTTCCAATGAGTCAACTCTTCGCATGAGGTGGCCCAAGTACTGGAGTTTCAGCTTTAGCATCATTCCTTCCAAAGAAATCCCAGGGCTTATCTCCTTCAGAAGGAACTGGTTGGATCTCCTTGCAGTCCAAGGAACTCTCAAGAGTCTTCTCCAACACCACAGTTAAAAAGCATCAATTCTTCGGCGCTCAGCTTTCTTCACAGTCCAACTCTCACATCCATACATGACCACTGGAAAAACCATAGCCTTGACTAGATGGACCTTAGTCGGCAAAGTAATGTCTCTGCTTTTGAATTTGCTATCTAGGTTGGTCATAACTTTTCTTCCAAGGGGTAAGCGTCTTTTAATTTCATGGCTGCAATCACTATCTGCAGCAATTAATGGCATTCAATTCCCTAGACAGCAGGCTCCATGAAAGCAAGAACTATGGCCATTACTATTCGACATGGTTTCCCAGCTTTTAGCACAGAGCTTAGCACAGAACAACTACCACAGAATAGTTGTTCAATGAATATTTACATGAATAACTAGTCAAACATTCTAAACTATATGAAAATGGCTCCAAGTTAATGTTTTAGTAGATTTTTCTCTTTGCTTCTTAGGCTATATGCAGCTTACCAAGAAATTCTCAATTACCAGCTACTAGAAGAAAACAGTAGTGTTTTGTCCTGAACAACAACAACAACAAAAATCAAGGAATAGTATCAACAACATGGTAGAATGAAAAGCTACCTTTGTCTCTCCCCTTTAATCTACAACCAGTAAAACATTCACAACTCAGCAAAGCTAGAGAATTCCACACACCCACACCTCTAAAGGTGGATGTACTGGAATAGATAAAGGAGGCAGAACCTAAGGAACAGTAAAAACATTACCTGCAATTCTGACTCTCTAATCAGGGCAGCTAAGCCCACAGACCCATATAACCTGGCGGCAGCAGGGTAGGCAGTGCACACAACTCCAGCCTCCTGGCTGCAGTGACACCTATGACCACAAGTAGTGGGAATGGGGTCTGGGGCCCTGTGTCTCCAGCCACTGAGGTTCCTAAGTCTCCAGCTCCCTGTTCTTCCCCAGTAGCAGCAGAGCCTATGAACCTTAGAAAACCAGATAGGGAAGAGGTACTGGTATGAACTTGGCTCCCCTTACCCCTTCCCCCTGCAGTGGCAGAGCCTATGACTCAGAGGATATTGGAAGCAAGGGAAGAACCACCATCCAGGTACACCAAGAAGCTTCTGCCAGTTAAACAGGCAGAAGCAAGGTGCCAATGAACCTGAAAACATAAGAAGTGATAATGAGCACAAGAGCAGGGGGCACACTTCTGACAGAGATAGCTCAGGTAAGAGAAACCAAAAACTTACACTAAAGTGCCACCTACGGAAAAAGAAAAGGCCTCTAATTTCTAACTTGTTCCATATCACATGCTCTGTCAGAAGAAGCATCAGGAAGAACTACAGTAACATTACACCACAAAAAGAAAATGGCAATTCTCCAGAAATCAAACACAAAGTCAATGTGATCTGATAGAGAATTTAAAATAGCTATCATGAAAAAACTCAACAAGCTACAAAAACTCAGAAAGGCACTTCAATGAGCTTAGGAATAAAACTAATAAATAGAAATGCTTTACCAAAAAGATTGAAGCTTTAAGAAAGAACTAAAATTCTGGAGCTGAAAACTCATAATAAATGAGATGAAGAATGCATTAAAAAGCACTGGAAATAAAGCAGACCATATGAAAGAGAGAATTAGCAAGTATGAAGACAGAAATCTAAGATGCAAAACAACGAGGAAATTCTATAATAGCTATCTGACTCTTTTAGGTAGGGCAACATTAGGATAGTAGACATCCCAGAGGGAGAAGGGAGCAGAGTTTACAAAAGCTGAGGGAGTTTATCAACACTAGAACTGCCTTACAAGAGATTCTGAACAGAGTTCTTATACCAGAAACAAAAAGACAAAAGTACACAAAACTTGGCATAAATAAAGTGATAAATGCGTTTCCTCGATGGCTCAGTGGTAAAGAATCCACTTGCAATGCAGAAGACGTGGGTTTGATCTGCGGGTCGGGAAGATCCCCTGAAAAAGGAAATGGCAACTCACTCCAGGATTTTTGCCTAAAAAATCTCACGGACAGAGGAGCCTGGAGGGCTACAGTCCAAAAGGTTATAAAGAGTTGGACACGACTCAGCATAAGCATGAGAAGGTGACAGAATCAGAAAACTGCAACTGTCAGAACAGGTTTTAAAATGCTTTATTATAGCATAAAGGTTAAAAGGGGAGAAAATGCAAAAAAAAAAAAAAAAAAAAAAACCAAAACAAAAGCTACTTTAATTTGGTAACAAAACAAAAGGTTATAAAGAGTTGGACACGACTCAGCATAAGCATGAGAAGGTGACAGAATCAGAAAACTGCAACTGTCAGAACAGGTTTTAAAATGCTTTATTATAGCATAAAGGTTAAAAGGGGAGAAAATGCAAAAAAAAAAAAAAAAAAAACAACCAAAACTATAGCTACTTTAATTTGGTAACAAACTCACAATATAAAAAGGGGAAGTTTGAGACAACAAAAACACAAAAGAAGAAGAGGAAAACCATGTAGTTAAATGAAGATAAGATGCTATTAACAGAACAAGGACTATTTATCTATGTGATATTTGATATACATGGTAACTGCAAGACATTAATCTAAAATGGAGACACAAAACATACAAAAAGAGGAAACAGAGGAAAATATCAAGAAACTACCAACCAAAAATGGCAGAAAGAAACACAAGGAAAATAAACAATAAAAATATAGAGCAAGTAGAAAACAAAAGATAAAATGGCAGTACTAAGTCCTCAACCATCAATATTCACCCAAAATGTAAGTGAACTCAATTTATACGAAAAGACACAGAGCAGCTGGATGGGTTATAAAGTAAGACCCATATTAAAAAATCAGAAACAAAAGATATCATAAAAATACAAAGGATGAGAATAACAAAAGATACCACAGAAGTACAAAGGATTGTAAGAGAATATTCCAACAAATTGGGCAACCTAGAAAAAAATGGACAAAATCTTAGAATCATAAAACCTTCTAAGACTGAACCATGAAGAAACAGACAATTCAAACAGGTTGACCACTAGTACAGAGGTTGAAACAGTAATCAAAAAACTACCAAAAAACAAAAGCCCAGGACAAGATGGCTTCAGATGAATTCCACCAAACATTCAAGGAAGATTTAATAACTACCCTTCTCAAACTACTCTAATAAATTGAAGAGAAGGGAACACTTCCTAACTCATTTTATGAAGCCAATATCACCCTAATACCAAATCAGACAAAGCCAACACACACAAAAGGAAAATTACAAGCCAGTATCTCTGATGCACATAGATGCAAAAATTGTCAACAAAATAACAGCAAATCAAATATAATACATTAAAAGGATCATGCACCATGATCAGTGGGATTTACTCTAGGGATACATGGATGTTTCAACACCTGCAAATCAATCCATGTGATATATTATATTAATAAAATGAAGTATAAAAATCATATGATTACTTCAGTAACTGCAGAGAAAGCATTTGACAAAATTCAACATACATATATGATAAAACTCAATAAAGTAGGTATAAAAGGAATGTACCTCAACATAATAAAGGCTGTATATGATAAACCCACAGCTAACATCATACTCATTGGTGAAAAATTGAAAGCTTTTCTCTAAAATCTGCAACAAGACAAGAATGCCCACCATGAACATAGTATTGAAAATCCTAGACAGAGCAATTAGGCAAGAAAAGGAAATAAAAGATATCCAAATTGGAAAGGAAGAAGTAAAACTGATTTGTAGATGACATGATTTTGTATAAAATCCTAAAGTCTCCACCAAAAAAAAAAATAAATAAACACAGTAAAGTTGAAGGATACAAAATCAATATACAAAAACGTGTTGTGTTTCTAAACACTAATACTGAGATAGATTAAGTAAACAATCCCACTTATAACTATGACAAAAAGGATAAGATATCTAGAAGTAAATTTAACCAAGGAGGTAAAAGAACTATACATTGAAATCTATAAATCACTGATAAAAAAGAACTGAAGAAACAAATAAATGGGAAGATATTGTGTGCTCTTGGATTAGAAGAATATTGTTAAAATGTCTCTATAATGCAAAGCAATATACAAAATGAATATAATCCCTATTAAAATTCCAAGAACATTTTTATAGAAATAGAAGAAATAATCCTAAAATTTGTATGGAATTACAAAAGACACAAATAGTGAAAGTAATTCTGAATAAAAGAACAAAACTGGAGCTATAACACTCCCTGATTTCAAAATATTACAAAGCCACAGTAATCAAAATTGCATGGTATTAGCAGAAAAATAGATACAGATCAAGGAGCAGAACTGAGAGTCTAGAAATCTATGCATATACAGAAACTAATTTATGGCAAAGAAGCAAAGAATATGCAATGGACAAAGTATAGTCTCTTCAATAAATGGTGTTGGAAAAAATGAAAAGCAACATCCAAAAAAAAAAAAAAAGAAAGAAACTAGACCACTCTCACACCATACAAAACTGAAATGAATCTAGACTAATCTCATACCATACAGAAAAATTAACTGAAAATGGAAAATGGTTTAAAGACTTCAACACAGTATTTAAAACCATAAAACTCCGAGAAGAAAACTTAGGCAGTATGGTATTTGACATCAGTCTTAGCAATATCTTTCTAGATATGTCTCCATAGGCAAGGGAGACAGAAATAAAAATAAACAAATGGAACTACAACAAACTAAAAAGCTTCTCCACAGCAAAAGAAACCAACAACAGAACAGACAACCTACTGAATGGGAAAAGACATTCAAATCATACACCTGATAAGGTGCTGATATCCAAAATATATAAAGAATTCATAGAAACTCATCATCAACAACAACAAAACAATCTAATTTAAAAATAGGCAGAGCAGCTGAATAGACATTTTTCCAAAGGTAGGCAAATGGTTGACAGGAGCATGAAAAGATGTTCAATGTCACTGATTACTAGGGAAATGTAAATGTAAACCACAATAATCATCTAAGGCCTGTTACACGGCTATTAACAAAAAGGCAGGAATAAAAAGTGGATAAATAACAAGTGGAAAAAGGGGAACCTTTATAAGTTCTTTGTGGGGATGTAAATTGGTGCAGCCAGTATGGAAGAAATAAGTTGTTGCTGTTGTTCAGTTGCCAAGTTGTGTCAGACTCTGCGATTCCATGGACTGTAGCACAAGAAGCTCCTCTGTCCTCCACTTCTCCTGGAGTTTGCTCAAATTCATGTCCGTTGAGTTGGTGATGCTATCTAACCATCTTTCCCAGCATCAAGGCCTTTTCAATGAATTGACTCTCTGTATCAGGTGGCCAAAATATTGCAGCTTCAGCTTCAGCATCAGTCTCTTCAATGAATATTCAGGTTGATTTCCTTTAGGAATGACTGGCTTGATCTCCTTGCTTTCCAAGGGGCTCTCAAGATCTTTCTTTTATACTTCTTTGTACTCTTGCCACCTCTTCTTCATCTCTTCTCCTGTTAGGTCCTTACTGTTTCTGTCTTTTATTGTGGATTCTCATGATAAAGGAAGAAATATGGAGAGTCCTCAAAAAATAAAGACTACAACTACCATCTGTAGCACTTCTAGATATTTATTCAAAGAATATGAAAACACTAACTTGAAAAGATACATGCACCCCTATGTTCACTGTGGCATTATTTGTAATAGATAAGTTATGGAAACCACCTAAGTGTCGATCAACAGATGAATGGATAACAAAGATGTCATATCTATATACAATGGACTATTATTCACCCATAAAAAAGATGAAAACTTGACATATGCAACAACATGGATGGATCTTGAGGATATTATTTTAAATGAAATAAGTCAGATGGACAAATACCATATGATCTTACTCACCATATAAAAAATAATAAATTTACAGATCAAACTAAAAAGACAAACATATAGAAAACAGAGTAGTGGTTATTGGAAGGAAAGGAGCAGGAGGTGGGTGGAAAGGATAAAGGGGGTAAACTGTATGGATAGAAACTATATTTTGGGTTGTGAGCATGCTATAGGGTATACAGAAGCAGAAATACAATGTTGTACACATGAAATCTATATGATGTTAAAAACCAATGTTACCTCAACAAAAATTAAATCTAAAAAAAAACAAAAATGAAACTATATAAATAAAGAAGGAAAGAAAAGATATGTACTATGAAGGCTTTTGTCATAGCCACCAAATACTGTGTATGTTAATCTAGTGTGGTGTAACTTTCAATGCTTTTCTTACTGTGTGATAAACAGAAGGTGATCAATAGGCATGTGCTGAGTGAATGTTGAATAGATTTCTAGAAAACAAGAATACTCATTGAATTGGGGTGGGGGTTTCTGGTAAATTTAACTTTCTAAATTTCTGGAGGCTATTGTGAAAATCTATGGTTTTTCTTTCCTAAAGGAAAGAATCTAGCATGAAACCTGGCATATGGCATGCTGTCAATAAATAGCAGTTCCTTTACAAAAAATCGTGAGCGTAGCTTCTAGTCCTACACTCTTCTATCAAGTTGCTATGTAACCTTGGGAGATTCATGATCTCACTGGACTTCAGCTGCCTTATCTGTAAAAATGACAATAACATATTAGTAACTAAAAGCAAAGGGCTTGGACTAATCTCTTGATACAGATTACAGAATTGAAAGCAATGATACTGAAGAAGGATTTACATGGAGAAAGCTACTAATGTGTTCAGTGAACCACCTGTTAGCAATAATGAAGTTATTTTCTGATTTGTTATTGTTTCACCAAATACTCATTGAGCACCTATTCCCTAGTTGGCTCTATACTAGGAGCTAGGAGATACTGAGCTAATTATAACATTTCTTTACTTTGTGAGACACTCTGAAATGTGTGTGTGTATGCATATATATATATATAATTTTAATCATCAAAACTCTATGGGTTGGTACTATCATTATTCCTATTATACAGACAAAAAAACTGTAGCTCAGAGTGTTTAAATGATCTATCCAAGATAACACAGCTAACAGAGCTGAGATACAAACCCCAATCTAATTTCACAGCCTAAAGGCTCCTAATTATTGTGTACTATATATTGCTACTGTAGCATAGAGATGCAAAAATAGAAAGCACACCATATAGAAGGGAGCTCCATATGCACAGTGAATGTGTATTTGTGATGGGATATTCTGGAAATGTGTTGGACATGAGAGGAAAAACTATCTCCTATTCCTCCAACAGTGGGAAACTCAGCTGGAGAACTGAGATCCAAATAACTGCTTAGATTGTCTGGAGATAATTATTAAAATATCAAAGAATGAGGTGGTATGGTGTGATAGCTAAGAGCTCAGCATTGGTGTTAGGCCGCTTGAGACAGAAACCTAATTTCTTCATCTGAAAAAGAGAAGGATGATTGATCCCATGCCATAGATACTTAGATATAGCTTGCGTGAATACTGCTTAAACATGTCAAATATAGAGGGTATTTTCACAATAATAGAAAAGTCAGATATCTTCATTCAATCAAGTACCAATTCTGAAGTAATTTTTATCTAATGTATCTATTACAAATGATAGTTACGCTAGTATATTCGCTGTGTCCATGGGGTTGCAAAGAGTCTAAACAGCAGCAATAACATTCTCTGTGCTGATTATACTAGATGCCATGATTATTGTCATTGACCTCATGAAGAATTAAGCAGATGGTACTTACCCACCACAGTCCCACAGGTTCAATACCAGGTTTCCCAGAAACCGAACATGAGAATGTTCTACATCAACTGGAAAACAAATATGACAAATCTAATAATTGTAGCATGCAAGATGAAATTCAAAATAGAGCACTAACCCATGGAATTTAGAAGGACCAAAGTGGAGTGAAATGCTCAAAGCTACAACAAGAAGGTGATTTTCAGCTTAGCAGTGTGGTTTAGTGGCAAGGTGGGCACCTAAACTATCCTGAGCTACAGAAATGGCTTTCATGTAAGTCATTATATTTTAGTAGTTTTAGTGCTTAGAGAAGAAACAATCTCCAATTATAATACTGTTAAAATTTCAACATGTAAGACAAACATATACCATTTAATAGCTCTTTTCTGACCTATCAATACATTCCACAAAAAATTTAAAATTAAAAAGGACAATAAAAACCAAATACAAACAAACATAAAACATAACCAAACTCACTCCCTCTACTGATTTTCTTATTTTGATTAGTGACTCTATCATTTTCCCATTTCGAGGCAGTCATTTTTGACTCCTCTGTCCACATTCAATTCATTGCTATTCCCAATTCCATTCTTTGTTTCACTATCTGCTACTAATATTAGGGAAGGCTCTTACCTTCTCAAGCCTATACAGCTCCATAATTACCTCCCACCAGGAAGCCTTGGGGGCTTCCCTGATGGCTCAAACAGTGAAGAATCTGCCTGCACTGCAGGTAACACAGGAGATGAGGGTTCAATTTCTGGGTCAGGAAGATTCCCTGGAGGAGGAATGGCAACCCACTCCAGCATTCTTGCCTAGAAAATCCCAAGGACAGAGGAGCCTGGTGGGCTACAGTCCATAGGGTTGCAAAGAGTTGGGCATGACTTAGCATGCACACGCTCAGTCTCAGGAAGCCTTACTCACTTTACTTCATCCTATAGACTTCTGCCAGGTTCATCTTCTTAACACTACTTTGAACATGTCACTCCCCAGTTTATAAACTTTCAATGGCTCCTCCATGCCTACAGAGGGGCATGCAAGGTCCTTCAGAATTTGGCTTCCAATCTACCTTTATGTTCCCCAATGAATCATATTAATAAAGCCTTTTGCTCCAGTCCAATTTTATTCACAGTTTATTCACAGTCCTCCCAAACCCCTCTACCTCCCCAGCCTCCAACACATCTTATATCAGGGGTCGCAAACTTGCTGATAGAAGCCAGGCCAGTAAACGTACAAGTGTGAAGTTGATCATGTATGGAGAGTAAACATCCACCAAAGGGGACAATGGAATGGGCAGCAATCACTTAGCTCTAGCTCATTTGCCATGCAGAAACATGGGCTCAGGATTTCCAGATCTTTAAATTTTCAATAGTAGCAGGAAATCCAGAGTTTTTGTGGAAACTTTTACATATTGATAACTAATTCCAATTTTTCTAAAATATTGCACAGGCCAAACAAAACACATCTACAGGTTTTATCCAGCATACAAGCTGCCTGTTTGCGACCTCTGCCTTCCATGTCCCTCCCCACCCTATACTTTGTCTATTCTGTCCATCTGCCTAGAAACTCTTCCCCACCTTTCTTCCAAAGTTAGATTCATCTTCTAAGACCCAGCTTAAACCCCACCTCCTCAAAAAACCCTACCTAGCCACCCCCACTTACCATCATCGCACCCTCTGAATTCATTTAAACATTTATTAAGCATCTACTCTCTGCCAGGCACTAAAAAATCATAAGGAATAATAATGAAAATTCTTTTCCTGGAAATTTCTTGAAGTCTACCAATTATCATCTTTATAATTTCTGTAACAGTTAATCAACACACAGTGGTGTTTCTTCTCTGACTATCTTGAAGCTGTTGCCTAAACTGACTGCTATCTAACTTTGTGGAATTTTATCTTCTAATAAACTAGATCATAAACACCAAAGCATTACTTAAAAAATACGGGCATTGGAATCAAACAGCTCTTAGCTCAAATACACATTCTACCTCTCTGTGTGACCTTGGGTAAGTCACTTAACCTCTGAGTATCAGTTTCCTCTTCTATTAGGAAAAAAGGTAGGAGGCATACTATTGACCTCACAGGATTAAAGGGATTATCATACATCAAGTGCCTGGCATGTAGTAGTTGCTCAAACTATTTCCCTTTTCCCCCTTTTTCCCCCTCCTTGGAAAAGGAATCATATCTTACATGTCTTTGTATTTCCAACAGAGTCTACGAGAGAGTAGGTGCTCAAACTGCTATTAATTTGAAGACTATGTAAACGGTCTAGTACTAAAAAAAAATGGAAAGAAGTACTACTGAGAAAGGGAAAGACAATAACAAAAGAAGTGACAGGATTCAGTGACTTTAGATATGGAGCACATGGGATAAAATTCTGGTTTCTACTCCCATATTATAAAAATTGTTCTCATCAATGGCCCCATTACCAAATCCAGTGGACTTTTCAGTCCTTGTCTTACTTTCTGCACATGACACTGTTGACTATTTTCTTCTCAAAAAAATTCTCTTCTCTTGGCCTCTGATAGGAGACCTATAGCTGCTCCAGCAGGTCCTCTCTCACAGGTTCCTGTTCTTCTTTCTGTCCCTTAAATGTTGGAGTTCTTCAGGATTCCATCTTTGGCCACCTAATCTTCTATGTTATTTTATATATTACTCTTCATATTATTTTAACATTTGGATACTGATAATCCATAATTATTTATCTATAATACAGATTTCTCTCTTCCCTTTCTGAATCATATATTGGACATCTTCATCTGCATATACTGCAAGTATCCCAAACTCAATATATCCAAATATAACCTCATCTCCCCATTCTTCCCACAAAATCTATTACTCTTTTAGTCTTCCCTGATTCAGTGACTTTAACCAGGTGACTAAGCCCAAACCTTAAGTTTTATCCTGAGTTCACTCTTTCCTGCTTCATTCCCCCAAAACATACCAGCAAATCCTGATGACTTTACCTCTTAAATATATCCCAAATCCATTTGCTTCTCAACATATTCACTACTACTACCCTAACCCAAGTTAAGCCCCCATCATCTCTTACCTGGTCTACTAAAAAGAATTCCTAATTTGTCAATCTGTTTCTTCCCTTGCCTCTCTCCAATCTATCATCCATATTACAGACAGAATGATCTCTCCACAATGCAGATTTTATTTAATCCTTCTTTAAAAAGAAAAATAATAACATGTCTCTATGCACAACTGCATACACTCAAAAAATAAGGCCAGAAAGATAACATCAAATTATTAGTGGTGGTTGTCCATAGGAAGCAGGCCTCAGAATGAGGGACTTTTCACAAGTATTACTTTTGTAATTAAAGTTGAAAATTAAAAATAATGAAATCTGATCATATTATTTCTCTGTTAGAAACACTCTAAGGGTTTCCCTCCAACTTCAGTTTAAACTACCTGACTTGGCATACAGGGCACTTTATGATCTAACCCCCACTTTCTGCCTTTCTCTTCAGTCTCAGTTCTCCTACGGGGCCCTCTGGCTCCCCTAGTCTTCCTGTCTTGCTATCATAAGAGCAACTGGAAAGAACCAAGAACAGAGCTTTGAGAAAACACACACACTTATGGGGCAGAAAGAAGAAATTCTTTTTCTTTTAAAGGGAGGGATGATTAAAGATAAAGGAATAAAACCAGGGTAATAAAGCATTAAATAAAAGCCAAGAGATCAGAGAATTTTGAGAAGGTAGGAAATCTTGGAGCTGTCAACAGTGTTTGAGACTAAAATACTTCATAAGCACAATTTTTATTGACAAGTTTACTATTCCAACAAACATTTTAATAGCCCCATAATAAATAAATGCCACCATTCTGTATCCTTACTTCAAATTCCAAAACATAGTACACTCTAAGTTTAATAAAATGAAACTGGACTTTTTTCAGCAATGACTAACTAGAAAAACACTAAAACATTCAAGGTGATATAATATTTTAGAATATGTACTCTTTCACTACTTTTAAAGAAAATCAGCAATCGAACAAAAAAATGAATAGTAAGCAAAAATCAATATACTATACATATTTTTATTTAGTCCATAAGTTTAGCAGTAGAACTCAGACCTTTCTTCCAGAAATGACAAGCTAGTTAATGATACACTAAAGCATTAAGGTCAACATAATATTTTGAAGTACACTTTTATGAACTTTAAGAAATACAGTAATTACTAACAAAGTCTTATCAATAAAGGTCCCACTTGAGATAGCCCCAAGAGCCCTGTCCCATGCACAGGAAGTTCCAGAAAAACATTTGTTAAATAAATGGCCTGTTTAAATGTACAGGGTTAATATAATTTGCAATATTCTGTTTATAACTTTAATGAAGCTGCTAGATTATTTCAAAACTATTTTAAGTAGATTGACTAGCTCTGAAATTTGGGTGATAAGACTATTCACCAGACTCAAAGTAGTCATTCAACTCTGATTAGCTGAAGACAAAAATACTAATTGGACTAAAAAACTTCAATGAAAGGTGCAGAACTTAAAACACAAAGAGAAGTCTGCTAGAAACTGCAGCTGTAGCATAATGAATAAAGCAGGAGCACAGACTGACATTCTAGCTCTAACATTCATGAGTTGAGTGAGCTTAACTTCAAGGTCATATTTTCTTCATCAATTAAAATGAAGTTCATATGAGAACTGAAGTAAACAGAACAGCAATATAATTAAACATTACCTTCATCTGTTCTACTGAAACCATTTGATTAAGGTCCAAGTATTAAACTTGGAAGAACAGAAAAAAAATTAAAATATAACCAATCAAAACAGGAAGGAGTCTGAATAGGTACTTTCTAGAAGGAAGTCTCTTGAGGCATAGTAGACCATAGGACCCTGTCCTGACCAAAATTGTTGATAAATGACTTAGATGAAAACTAGATGAGATGTTTATCAAATGTAAAAATTGCACATAGCTAGGAAGGATAGTTAACATATCAGATGAGCAAATAAGTAGCTAAAATGAAAATAGGATCCAACTCCTTTTCTATGGATAAGGAAACTGAGGCCCAATGAGATAGTAACTTGTTCTAGATTTCAAAGTTAACATTTCATGGGCTAAAACAATCAAAACTGAATAATTCAATAAACATTTATTCATATGTTCAAAATGTTTTCTGCATAAGAATCAGAAGGAGGATTTGTGTTTTAATAAAAATATATGTGAAAAGGAATTTTTTTTAGTATGACTCAGTATAATGAAAGCCACTCCATACAAGGAGAGTGGGGGTTAGACTGTGCTAACAGCAGTGTGATACCCAGGACAAGAGATTTACTAGTCATACTCTCCTGTGATTAGACCATGTCTTCATTTAAATCTTAGCTCTAAAAAAATATAGACATATTCAAATAAGTCCTTAAAAATGCTTCAAAATGATGTCAAATGAGAGAGAAATGGAGGAACCAGAGATTTTTAACTTAAGGAAGATAAGATTTTGGAGGCAATGGATGGCTAGGATAGATTGAGACATTAATCATACTAAAATATTTGCAGAGATTCAAGAGAACAGAAAGGGTACCAACTAATAGAAATAAAGGGAAACAGATCTGGGGCTTTAACTAAGAAATAACTTTCTAATCATTAACGCTTACCCAATTATGAGAGTCTATACTATAAGCACTTTAAGAACAGAAAAAAAGTTTCTTTCTCCTTTGTATCCTAGCATCTGGAACATAGGAGTGTTTTAAAAATGTTTGTTGTTCTTGAAACCAGAATGAAATAACTTTTGAAGTAGTAGGTAGCTTGTCCCTAAAAGTGTTCAAGATGCTAGTAACCCAGATCAGGAAAAATTGAAAGCCAGGTAGGACAATGGTTTTGTTACCTAAAGGCCAAGGACCAAGGAAGAATCCAAAAATGCATGGATGCTACAAAATGAAATGGCATTATAGCCTAAAGACAGAAAGGGTCTCCCAGGAGCACAGGTCTACTGGGCATCCATGGGAGCCCAGCTAGCTTGTACTAAGAAATCAGATTTAAGATTCAAACCATAAAGGGCAATGAAACATTTCTCAAGTCAAAGCTTGAATTCCAACAAGAACATCTATTATATCCAGGAAGAGAAATAGCAGAGTACAGATCCAGATAATCTTCCTCTGACAGCCTCTCAACCCCAGCAATTTACCTTTTAATAAGACTAGGACTAACTACTGCTTTAAAAATCATAGATTTTAATGTTATGCTTGTTAATACCTATAAATTAATTTCTTTTTACATAATAACAGTTAAAAACAAATACCCTACCCCACATAAAAAATGAACAAACAAAAGGACCCCTATGCTTGTTGACAAAGAACAGGATAAAAATGAAGTTGGACAAGGATATCCCATTTGGTAAGCAACCTAGAAAGGAAAGAACTTCTCCAAGAGAGCCAGCAGTAGTCACCAGAATTAGGTCACATCCTTCTGAGAAGGAATGAAAAAAAAAGGAAAAGTGCTCAAAAACAAATCTGTCAGTTTCTGTATCACCAAGTTACTGCAACCAAGTGTGTTATTCAGATTAAGATCACATGACTTTACAATAAGATAAAACATCTTACTTGTTGCACCAAGACGACGTGTGTCTCTTGCAATATAATTTGCAAAGATAATAGACCTCATGCTGGTCTTACCCGACCCACTTTTACCCATCAACAGCACCTAAAGACAAAATGGGAAAAAAGAAAAGACAGAAGTCAGCAATCAAGGGCAAATCAAATCTAAAGGGATCTATTTATCTCTTGAACTTGGTATTTTACTGAAGTGACAGTACACACAACCTAAAATGGATACTTGTGACTGACTAATTCTCTGACCAATGTGAACATGGAGGTACCTAGAATTCCTGAGACCAGTCACTTACCCATCATAAGTCACAATTTCTCTTAGTGATAGAATCACAGTGAATTTACCATGTTGTAAATATATACTATCATACATTCAGTATTACATTAGTGAAATAAAGGAAACTTCAATAATCTGATGAAAGGAATCAACTCAACAGGAAACTCTCATAATCTAATATTTTATGCACTGCACTATCTGTCAGGGTATTTCAGTATAAATGAAAATTCACCCTCCTACTCAGAGTCAACCTTACCACTTCTACCATTAATTTCATCCCTTTTACTCACTTTCATGATTTTGTTCCATTATTTACTCTTTTGCACTGTGTGTGTGCTCAGTCGCTCAGTTGTGTCCGACTGTTTGTAACCCCATGAAGTTTAGCTCGCCAGAATACTCTGCCATGGGATTTTCCAAGCAAGAATACTTGAGTGGGTTGCCATTTCCTTCTCCAGGATATCTTCCCAACCTAGGGATCAAACCAACGTCTCCTACATTGGCAGGTGGATTTACCACTGAGACACCTGGGAAGTCCTAGTTACTCTTTTATTTCTTTTCATAAGTGTCCCATTGCTTACAGGATCAAGTCCTTAAACTACATATAAGACCCTCCTTGATCTGGCTTATCTATTCCTCTGTCTTTGTCTTCTGACCCTCCTAACCTGAAACTTGTAGAGTCCAGCCACAATGAACTGAACTGCTTGTAGTTCCCTTGAATGTGTCAGGTCTCCAGGGAACCCAGTTCTACGTCATTTTTTTAGGCTGAATTCTCTTCCATTTAACTTTACACTCCCTTTTCTTTCTTCAGCTAAGCTCCACTTATCCTTTAAGACTTGGCTCAGCAATCATCTCAAGAATTTCTCTGATTCCAGAAAACATAGGCAAAACACTCTCTGACATAAACCACAGTGGGATCCTCTATGACCCACCTCCCAGAGTAATGGAAATAAAAGCAAAAATAGACAAATGGGACCTAATTAAATTTAAAAGCTTTTGCACAACGAAGGAAACTATAAGCAAGGTGAAAAGACAGCCTTCAGAATGGGAGAAAATAATAGCAAACGAAGCAACTGACAAAGAATTAACCTCAAAAATATACAAGCAGCTCCTGCAGTTCAATTCCAGAAAAATAAGTGACCCAATCAAAAAACGGGCCAAAGAACTAAACAGACATTTCTCCAAAGAAGACATACAGATGTCTAACAAACACATGAAAAGATGCTCAACATCACTCATTATCAGAGAAATGCAAATCAAAACTACAATGAGGTACCATCTCAGGCTGGTCAGAATGGCTGCTATCCAAAAGCCTACAAACAATAAATGCTGGAGAGGGTGCAGAGAAAAAGGAACCCTCTTACACTGTTGGTGGGAATTAGTGCAGCCACTATGGAGAACAGTGTGGAGATTCCTTAAAAAACTGGAAATAGAACTGCCATAGGATGCAGCTATCTGACTGCTTGGCATACACACTGAGGAAACCAGAATTGAAAGAGACATGTGTACCTCAATGTTCACTGAAGCATTGTTTACAATAGCTAGGACATGTAAGCAACCTAGATGTCCATCAGCAGACGAATGGATAAGAAAGCTGTGGTACATATACACAATGAAATATTACTCAGCTATTAAAAAGAATGCATTTGAATCAGTTCTAATGAGGTGGATGAAATGGGAGCCTATTATACAGAGCGAAGTAAGTCAGAGAGAACACCAATACAGTACATTAATGCATATATATGGAATTTATAAAGATGGTAATGATGACCCTGTATATGAGACAGCAAGAGACACAGATGTAAAGAACAGATTTTTGGACTCTGTGGGAAAAGGTAAGGGTGGGATGATTTGAGAGAATAGCATTGAAACATGTGTATTATCATATGTGAAACAGACCACCAGTCCAGGTTCAATGCATGAGACAGGGTGTTCAGGGTTGGTGCACTGGAATGACCCAGAGGGATGGGATGGGGAGGGAGGTGGGAGTGGGGTTCAGGATGGGGAACACCTGTACACCCATGGCTGATTCATGTGAATGTATGGCAAAAACCACCACAATATTGTAAAGTAATTAGAATCCAATTAAAATAAATAAATTAAAAAATAATAATTTCTCTGATTATAATACCCTAGGCTGGCTTAGGTATATTTCATCTCTTTTCTCCCATGACACTCTTATGACACTGCAAAGATCATAATGCATTGCAGTTATTCAATTTTTGCTTTGGTGCATCTCTCACAAGACTCTGAGCTCCTGCATGGCAGGGAGAATCCCCTTTGAGTCTTCAGTGCCTAACATATAACAGTCATTTAAAATATGTTCATCAAAAGAATGAGCAAGCTATCAAAACAAAGATATAAAACAAGCAAATTTTTA
>SJYT01024623.1:0-11748 GCA_006410635.1 Cephalophus harveyi
TAAAACTATTCCTACTCACCATGAAAGTAAGGATGAGCACTAGTTCAACCTGTGAGTAGGAGGAAGGGTCAGTCTAAGGTGAGGCTTGATATATGACTTACATCAGCCAGAAGAAAGAGGAAAGTAAGAAAAGCAACATGGAAAAAGAGAGACAAGGGTGAAAAATCTTGATTTATTGACAGAATAGAGAGTGATCAGTATGGCTGAATTACACAGAGTTGTGGGAGGGGTGGAGGTAGAGAAGAATAACTGCATTAGACCCCAGAAAACCTCCTACAAAGTTTGAACTTGGTCCTAAAGGCAGTGGGGAATCACTCAGGTGGGAGAGTGATGAGATCAGACGGGCATTACATAAAAGATTACTCTCATGGCCACAGGAATGAATTAAAAAACAGAAAAACAATTTGAAAATCTACAGCAGCATGACATATATAAGATCAGAAGTATAAAAAGTACAATGAATAGAATGATTACGGCTTGGTGATGATTTATGTGTCAGGGAAGAGAATTGCATCAAGAAAATGAAAAAGAGATAATCAAGCTGATAAAAATAAGTTCACGCCAAATCACAGTCTTAAAAACCAGGTTAAGCACTGAGGATCCACAGCAGGAAAGGCATAATCAGAAACAAGTTTTGTGAAGATCAACATGGCAACTGTGTGTAGCATATTAAAAAAAAAACAAGTCCAAATAATAGAAAATAATGTCCAGGCCTAGAGAGGTGAAGACAAAAATAGGAGGGAAAGATTCTAGAAAATTTTCAAAAATAAAGCTCAGAGGGCTTGATGACTTGTTGGAAGACAGGGGAAGGCTTTACTGGATTGTTCTGTTAAGGTATCCACTTGTCTCCATCTAATACTGATAATGAAGGATATATACTAGGTGCCAAGCATGGTGATAAAAGCTTTATAGTTAGAATTCCCTGTCATAATCACACCAGTTCTATGGGGGTAACATCACCATCCCACTTTATCGATGAGAAAGCTGAGACTTGGAGAGTTAAATGACTCACCCAGGCTCTCAAACCTTTCAAGTGGCAAAGCTAGGATTTGAACTCAAGTCCATCTGAGTACCAGATGAATTCACAAAACCATGAAGCTCCATGGTTGACTCCTATATTCCAATTACTTTGGAAGAAACAGTTTAGAAAAAGCCTTTATTCAACCACAATGCCATTACTGTTTATCAGAAAATTATTCTCATCTAGGGACTCCTCTGATCAAACACAAAACCTCAACAAAGACTTGTCTGCTGCTGCAAACTTAAATCAGTGTATCACTCCATTACCAATGCCCCTTGAAATCCAAATCAGTAGCAGGAAAGCTTAGTACCATCTAATCAGGATAAACTAGAATGGTCAAAGAAACAAAAACAGGCGAGGACATATTACTAAAGGTCTAATAGATATCCTGAAAGAAGCTAAGACTTGGGGAAAAAAACCTACCCACTTTTACCTTTGACTGTTTAATCTTTAGAGTTTATTTTTGGACTAGCGTGGAAGTAACCACTATCAGGTGTTTCTTTAAAAGCTTCCTAAGGGCATCCTGGCACTAACAAAGGATGTTTCTACCTGTAAACAAAGCAGACAGTACAAAATTATGGTTGCAGAGTTTACCAAAGACCTTTCCTGGAACTTCCATAGCACTGACCACGTGTTCACTATTTTCCCATTTCTAATAGACCATTTAACGGACCATGCCCTTGTCTACATTTTCCTTCATCCCAAAGGTAGAAACTGTTTCTTTTCCTGCCTGACATAATTTTTTATTAAATAATATTTATTGTGGTTCTGATTATGATGATGAAATATTAGAAGCAAATATGTGACAATATAAGACTGGTTTAAAATCTTCATACAAATATATTATGAAATATTATAAGCTGTTGAATTATTTTAAATATATATGCATTAACATAAAAGCTATTTATGATACTTGGAGTGAAAATAGAATATAGAAAAAGTACTATGAAGTCTATGAGCTAAATACTGTTTAAAACATGAATTTAGATATTTGTATTTATATGTAGAGTTGTTGCTGTTCAGTTGCTCAGTCTCAGACTCTTTGCAACTCCAAGGACTGCAGCATGCCAGGCCTCCCTACCTTGGCCACCCCCTGAAGCTTGCTCAAACTCATGTCCATTGAATCAGTGATGCCATCCAACCATCTTATCCTCTGTCGTCCCTTTCTCCTCCTGTCTTCAAACTTTCCGAGCATCAGGGTCTTTTCAAATGAGTCAGCTCTTTGCATCAGGTGGCCAAAGAATTGAAGCATCAGCTTCAGCGTCAGTCCTTCCAGTGAACACCTAGGACTGATCTCCTTTAGGATGGACTGGTATCCATTGAATCAGTGATGCCATCCAACCATCTTATCCTCTGTCGTCCCTTTCTCCTCCTGTCTTCAAACTTTCCGAGCATCAGGGTCTTTTCAAATGAGTCAGCTCTTTGCATCAGGTGGCCAAAGAATTGAAGCATCAGCTTCAGCGTCAGTCCTTCCAGTGAACACCTAGGACTGATCTCCTTTAGGATGGACTGGTTGGATCTCCTTGCACTCCAAGAGACTCTCAAGAGGCTTCTCCAACACCTCAGTTCAAAAGCATCAATTCTTTGGGACTTAGCCTTCTTTACGGTCCAACTCTCACATACATACATGACTGCTGGAAAAATCATAGCTTTGACTAGATGGACCTTTGTCAGCAAACTAATGTCTCTGCTTTTTAATATGCTGTCTAAGTTTGCCATAGCTTTCCTTCCAAGGAGCAAGCGTCTTTTAATTTCATGGCTGCACTCACCATCTGCAGTGATTTTGGAGCCCAAGAATATAAACACAGCCACCATTTCCATTGTTTCCCCATCTATTTGCCATGCAGTGATGGGACTGGATGTCATGACCTTCATTTTCTGAATGTTGAGCTTTAAGCCAACTTTTTCACTTTCCTCTTTCACTCTCATCAAGAGGCTCTTTAGTTCCTCTTCACTTTCTGGCAACAAGGGTGGTATCATCTGCATATCTGAGGTTATTGATATTTCTCCCGGCAATCTTGATTCCAGCTTGTGCTTCATCCAGCCTACCATTCTGCATGATGTACTCTGCATATAAGTTAAATGAGCAAGGTGACAATATACAGCCTTGACATATTACTTTTCCTATTTGGAACCAGTCTGTTCCATGTCCAGTTGCTAACTGTTGCTTCTTGACCTGCATACAGGTTTCTCAAGAGGCAGGTCAGGTGGTCTGGTATTCCCATCTCTTGAAGAATTTTTCACAGTTTATTGTGAATCACACATTCAAGGGCTTTAGCCTAGTCAAAAAAGCAGAAGTAGGTGCTTATCTGGAATTCTCTTGCTTTTTCTATGATCCAACGGATGTTGGCAATTTGATCTCTGGTTCCTCTGCCTTTTCAAAAACCAGCTTGAACATCTGGAAGTTCTCGGTTCACATAGTGTTGTAGGCCCCCTTGGAGAATTTTAAGCATTACTTTACTAGCATGTGAGATGAGTGTAATTGCACGGTAGTTTGAACATTTTTTGGTATTGCCTTTCTTTGCATTTGGAATGAAAACTGACCTTTTCCAGTCCTGTGGCCACTGCTGAGTTTTCCAAATTTCCTGGAATATAGATTGCAGCACTTTCACAGCATCATCTTTTACGATTAGAAATAGCTCATCTGGAATTCCATCACCTCCACTAGCTTTGTTCATAGTGATGCTTCCTAAGGCCCACTTGACTTCACAATCCAGAATATATGGCTGTAGGTGAGTGATCACACCATCGTGGTCATCTGAGTCATTAAGACCTTTTTTGTATAGTTCTTCTGTGTATTCTATATGCATAGAAGACATCTGGAACTTTACAGTAGTTAATGTTAAAATATTAACTGACTATTGCTAGGTGCTAGAAATGTTTTATTATGAAATACTGCAAACACACAAATTTATGGAAAATAAAATAACAAAAACTTCTGTATTTAACACTTCTGCCTGACATAATTTTGACCAACTAATGTCTTCTGTATTTATGACAATCCAAGGATTGAGAAAGACAAGAGAATGGCATCTTTCTCCCTGGTCTCCTTATGTGATGACCTGAAGAAAATGCTGATGCCATGGACTATTGCACCAAAAAGACTGTTCGGATCTCTCTAGGGCTCTCTTACTCTTGTTCCAACTATGAAGGTACAGAAAAGGTGAAAAGTCAACAGAAGACTAGAATGCCCCTAGATCCAGCACAAAGAAAAGGCAAGACATCAACCTGAATTCTATCAGAAAACCACAATCTACTGCTTAACACCTTACAGTGAGCACAGAAAGTCACAAGTGGCAGCTGAATAAGTCAAGACACTTAGTTTTTATCTCTGGTTTCTACCACTATCCACTTGATTGTATGGCTAGAGGACACAGTTCCAAGGAAAATCAGTAACAGGTATTTCATTTAATCATGGATGAAAGAAGAGAGAATTTTTGCCACCTTGTTGTTGTAGCATTTAAAATACTATGCTTTAACTTAGTGGCTTCCTAAGATAAATCATTTTAACTTATGTTTAAATTATTCTTAATGAAAAAAAGCAAGATTACTAATGTCCAATTAACTAAATTTAAATAGGCTCAGAACAGTCAATATCTGTGAAGTAGCTATTTCTTGTCTATAACTTTCTCTTCAAAATTCTCTTTTCCAGGGTTTCCTGACTGCACACTTTCCAAGTAACTCTTTGATGACTCACTTTCTTCCAGTCATCAGCATCTTTTACAAATTGCTTAAACAGAGGCTTTCCCTAAGGATCTGATGAGGCTCTCTTTCCCTTTTTTCATGACTCTATCTCAACTGGTAATATCCTCCACTCACACATATTTATCCCTAAATCAAACACTTCCCAAAGCCCCACAACCCCAATTGAATTGTCCACTGGAACAATCATTCACCTAAAATTAAAATTCTCTGAAGAACTTTAGAATCAACCTGCTTAAAAATAAACTCACAGATTCCTCATCTCAGGTCCCCTACATCTGCTAATAGTCACCCCAAATTCAAATTTTTGAAGATATATCTGATCCTCCCCTCCTCACGGTCCTTAGTATCGATTTGTTATCATGTCCATTTGGTTCCATATCCAACAAGTTTTTCACATTCATTTTCTCTACTCCATTCCACTGGTCCTATTCAGGCCTCCGTTTTCTTTAATCATCCAGTAAATAACCAAGGAGAACTTACTAAATGTTAGGCTTTAAGTAGGGTCCCTGACTTTATGGAACTTTTTACTGGAAGTGTTACACATGTTAGACATATATATGTGCAGCTATGTTAGAAGAGGAATATGTAGGGATGCAGTAGATTCTCAAGGCTGAATGGTCAATTCAGCTCTGGAGAAATGGAGCCTGCATTAAATCTCACATGGACTTGTATGATACAGATTCCTAATGAGCCCCAATCCCAACTCCAATGTCTCCTCCTCCAATCAATTCTTCATACTGCTGTCCTACACTTGGTCTGAGATCCACAGCATGACCATAACCTACTAGAGAATGAACAGCTGAACCAAGACAATGGCAAGAGGTAAGACAGACAATGAGTCTAGTCAACATGGCTTAGGGACAGAAGACTCCTGGAGGAGTGTTTAAGGAAAGGGAAACCAATGATGACTTTCAGGTCTCTGGCTTGGCGAATTTAGGTAGATATCAAGTCACTGATAGAACAAATTCAACAGGAGGAGTAAGAAGTTCTGGGGAGGAAGGAAGGAGGAATGGAAAAAGAAAGAAGGAGGGAGGAGATGGTTAGACCAAGAAGCCCCACAAACCACCAGAACTGAAAATGACACGACTGAGCAACTTCACTTTCACTTTTCCCTCTCATGCATTGGAGAAGGAAATGGCAACCCACTCCAGTGTTCTTGCCTGGAGAATCCCAGGGATGGGGGAGCCTGGTGGGCTGCCGTCTATGGGTTGCACAGAGTAGGACACGACTGAAGCGACTTAGCAGCAGCAGCAGCAAGTGACTGAACGACAACAACCTGAGCATGTGAAAAAACTTCTCCCAAGTAATCTAGCAACACCATAAGCTTGAGGCCTTAATCTCCTGTACTCCGTCTGAGCACTTCTTTTCTTTACTGATTTTCTGTTATTTCTCCTAGGAAACTGAACTGAAAGAACTTAGGACAGAAATCAAGTTCACCTTTGAAATAAGCACTCAATAAGTACTCAACATATAATCACGAGTGCTGTCAATATACCCTGCTATTCTAAAATGCATGCCTCTCGGTAGTTCTAGCACAATTATTAAAATACCAAAATAATTACTTTGATGAGGTTTTAATGGTGATGATAATTATTTTGATAACGATGATAGTGGCAAGTGATGATAGTGAAGATGGAAGAGAAAGAGGAAGATGGAAGAGAAAGAGGAGAAGATGGAAGAGAAAGAGGAGATGGAAGAGAAAGAGGAGATGGAAGAGAAAGAGGAGAAGATGGAAGAGAAAGAGGAGAAGAAAAGACAGTGATGAGTATGATACTAACAATATATTTTAAGTCAACTTCATTAGAGAAATTTCAAGACAATGAGAGGAAACCACAGCAGAAAGAACATCATCAAACCCACGTATTTGATACACACACAAAAAAAATTATCCTAACTGTTTCACAGTTTTTTGTTCAGTCACTAAGTCATATCCTACTCTTTGTGACACCATGGGCTATAGCCCTTCCACACTTCCCTATCCATGGGATTTCCCAGGCAAGAATACTGGAGTGGATTGTCATTTCCTTCTCCAGGAGATCTTCCCTGACCAGGGATCAAATCCAAGTCTCCTGCATTGGAGGCAGATTCTTTACCACTGAGCCACCAGGGAAGCCCTCCACAGTTCTTCGCGATATATTTAACCAACTGTAATAGTGTCTACAGAGAATTTGGCACCAAGGTACAGAGTGTGGACTATATATTTATGAGGCCATGGAACTTGAAGAAAAACCTCTTAAAAGGTATTGCAACTCTCTTTCTTTGAATTCTACGACACATAATCCAGTCAACCTATTTTCTCCCGTTTCATACTAGCTACTTGAAAGAAAAGTTATGACCAACCTAGATAGTATATTCAAAAGCAGAGACATTACTTTGCCAACTAAGGTCCGTCTAGTCAAGGCTATGGTTTTTCCTGTGGTCATGTATGGATGTGAGAGTTGGACTGTGAAGAAGGCTGATCGCCGAAGAATTGATGCTTTTGAACTGTGGTGTTGGAGAAGACTCTTGAGAGTCCCTTGGACTGCAAGGAGATCCGACCAGTCCATTCTGAAGGAGATCAACCCTGGGATTTCTTTGGAAGGAATGATGCTAAAGCTGAAACTCCAGTACTTTGGTTACCTCATGAGAAGAGTTGACTCATTGGAAAAGACCCTGATGCTGGGAGGGATTGGGGGCAGGAGGAGAAGGGGACGACCGAGGATGAGATGGCTGGAAGGCATCACGGACTCAATGGACGTGAGTCTGAGTGAACTCTATGAGATGGTGATGGACAGGGAGGCCTGGCGTGCTGCGATTCATGGGGTCGCAAAGAGTCGGACACGACTGAGCAACTGAACTGAACTGTTTCTTCTCCTAATTTTATTAATGTGTGTTCCCTAAGGCACAACCTTCATCTCCCTACTCTTTATTCTCTACACATTTTCTCTCACAACTCATCTACATTCCCAGTTTTACCTCCTCCCTAGAAAGAGGGCTTCTCAATATTTATGCCATATTCATGCCAGCTCTGATTCCTCTCTCTGTTCATATTCATATCTCCAACTAATACCTGAGGATTTTTGACCCAGCTGCCTTTCTTTTAGGTCAAAGCATTTCAAGAGACAAAACCATCCTCTCGTCTACACATCTTCTCCCCCTTCTCACCCCCTCACTTGATGCCCTGTCCCTCCTCACTACAGACCCCATTTAACTTCTCTGATTAGAGAAAAACTCTTCCAAAAGTTGTCTGTTGCTACCTTCATCAATTCCACACTTACTAGTCTCTCCTCAAGCCACTTCACATTAGTCTCTCGCCCATGGCACACCCCAGGAGTGGGCAATGCCTTGCCAGAACCAATGATTCACTCTCATGCCCCTTGACTTCTTAGCATTCTTCTCACAAGATATGCTTCGCAAGTTCTTTTAAGATTCCTGTACTCTCTTATATCTCTATCTACCTAAATAATCTTTCTGTTTCTTTTGTTGGTTACTCCTCTGTAAGACTTCTACCTGCTGAGAGTCCCAGAGTTCTGCTCTTGTCCCTCTTTTTGATTCCAGCTACAATCTGTGAGTTTCATTATTTTCAATGTTATAATTATGTGGTTGATGCTCACGGTTACATCTCTACCCACAGCATTCCTCTGGTCAACAGACTCACATTTCCCACTGTCTTCTTGACATCTCCACTGAACAGGCTTTTAAATTAAACATGGCTAAAAGAGAAATATTGATTTCACCTTTCCCAAGCTCACTCTTCTAAGCATCCCCACTTTGACAACGTTATTAACAGTTATCCTAACCTGGACGATGTCATGGATTCACACTGCTGCCATCTGAAATTCTGACTCTTTACCTCTCTGGCATGAGATAGGATTGTATGTTTTGGCCTCCTTGTGGTAGGTGGAGCTGTGTGATTACTTTTGACCAATTCCTTCCGGGCAGAAGTGATGTGTCATTTTAGGCCAAACATTTCATTGTTCAAAGTTTGAAATCCTCTAAGTTTCTCTTTTCCCTTTTCAGTGTCAACCACCAATGTTCCCACGAGTGGTGACCCTGTCATCCCATGTTCCAAAGTGAGAATAGTAATAAAAATACCAAGGCCTCCAGCCAACACACAAAGGATATAAAGTGTTGGTGAACAGTTGTAAGCCTCTGGTATTCTGGAATATTTTGTTGCCATATTACAACTTAGCTTATCCTAATAAATACATCCTCAATTACTCACCTCTCATACCCAACACTCAATAAATCCTACCGCCTCCATCTCCAAAATACACCCCTCATCCATCCACGTCTTACCATCTCATTGTTAACTACTCTTATTCACAGGGCTCTGTTTTCTTGCCGGCCTGGTAACAGCAGCCACCTGATCATCTTCTGTCTCTATTAGTGCATACTATGATCCATTCCCATAGACCAGTCAGAGGGATGCTTCTATATGCAGGTCAATCACTTCCCTGCTAAAAAGTGCCCAGTGGGGTTCTTCATTGTAATTAGGATAAAATCCAGATCCTGTATCATGGCTTAAAGGTTCCACACAACTCGGTCTTGCTTACCGTGTTCTCTTGTATATCCCTTGAATTTGACAATCACTTCCTTTTAGGTCTTTGCAATTACTGATCCTTGACTTCCTGTCGAGCAACATCAGCTCACTACCAACCCAGCTCTCTAAAATGGCACTCCGTCATCTTGCACTCCCTCACCATGCTATATATTGTTTCCTCTCTTCAAACCATTTGTATCACCATATATAATACTTTAGGTTTCTTTTCTTACTCCTTGTTTCCAGCTACCATAGCATAAGCTATATGAAAACAGGGACTTTTGTTGTTGCTGCTACTCACTGCTGTAGGTCTAGCCTCAGCCGGAAGTAGTAACTAGTAAGCTGAAAGTGCATAGGGGAATTCTGTAAGCCTTCCCCATATTTCTAGCTCTTCAAGCATCAAGGGTTCTGCTGAATCTTCAGAGTTCTTTGTGGTGGTCAAATCTTTGGACTTTGAAGATCCTTTGACACTTTAGGTCATGCATGTACATATTATGCTTACATATACAAAAGTACATATTAAACACACAATATACACAAAGAAAAGTAGATGNTCTAGCTCTTCAAGCATCAAGGGTTCTGCTGAATCTTCAGAGTTCTTTGTGGTGGTCAAATCTTTGGACTTTGAAGATCCTTTGACACTTTAGGTCATGCATGTACATATTATGCTTACATATACAAAAGTACATATTAAACACACAATATACACAAAGAAAAGTAGATGGGTGCACACCCATGCACACATACATATACACACACGTTGTGCTGTGCCGTGCTTCGCTGCTCTGTCATGTCCAACTGTTGGCAGCCCCATGGACTGTAGCCTGTCAGACTCCTCTGTCCATGGGGATTCTCCAGGCAAGAATACTGGACTGGGTTACCATTTCCTCCTCCAGGGGATCTTTCCAATCCAGGGATCGAACCCAGATCTCATGCATTGCAGGCGGATTATTTACCATCTGAGCCACCAGGGAAGAAAAAGAATACTGGAGTGGGTAGCCTATCCCTGCTCCAGGGGATCTTCCTGACCCAGGAATTGAACCAGGGTCTCCTGCACTGCAGGCGGAGTCTTTACCAGCTGAGCTACCAGAGAAGCCCATATATACACATATGTTTAATCTAACAGCTAACCAGGTATTACCAATCAAATTTTTCAATATCAGAGAGGCTCTTTTGCCCAGCAAAAGCCTTCCCCTAAACCAAACTCTGCTTTCAATCATTATAAATGATTCAACGGCATTTCCAATTGTGACTGAGATGTTATCTCAGCAGATCCTCAGAGTTCCTGACAAGTTCTGACTAAATCTTCTGTTCCCATTAAGAACTGTTAACGTTATTCCAGAGAAACAGTCCACTAGGGAATATTTCCTTCTGCTGGTGCCAAGAGGAAATATTCATCACTCATCTATCCATCCATATTAGGTAAACATACGTGGAAGACATTGTAAGAGAAGAAAAATAAATTATCGACTCAACAAATATATATTGAGTGAATACTGTTATGCACCAGCATGGTCCTGAAGCAGACAAAATAAAATCTTACCCACATGGACCTTACTATCTAAGCACATGGGACAAATACATACATAAACATACAGTATATTATATGGTGATAAGCAAGCTAAAAGAGAATGCATGTGCTAGGATAGGATGGAGTGTTTCTACTACTTATGCAGGATAGCCAGGAAAGGCCTCTAAAATACTGTGATATTTCAGCAAGGACTTGAAAATGTTGGGGAACAGGCCCTAATTCTCATTTAGGGAAAGAGAATTCCAGGCAGACAGACAGTAGCTCTTTAAGTTCTGAGCAGTCAAGTAAATGACATATTCAAAAATCATCAAGGAAGCTGCTGTGGCTGGATCAGGGGGAAGGGTGAGGGGCAAACTGGAGATGAGGGCAGAGGGGTGGTAAGGGCAGAGCCTGCAGGGTCTCACAGGCCTCCTAAGAACCGAGCCTGGCTGCTGAGCAAGACAGAAAGCATTTGGAGGGTTCTGAGCAGAGAGGTGTGTGTTCCTTTAATGTTTTAAGGAGAAAAATCTGGATGCTAGGGAGCCAGAATAGACTTGGGGTAAGGGGAAAACCAGAAGAGAAAACAGAAGTGGGAAGAGCATTAGAAGGCTGACGCAGTAATCTCGTGAGAAAAGAGGGGGGCTTGGACCACATGCCCCCCTTTACACCCTTTCTGATTGCTTTACTGGCCCCTTTGCTATGATCCTGAAACCCTGAAGCAGCGTCTCATTAAAGCACTTCACAAACTGCACGACAGGCATTTGTTTATTTTTCAGTTTCCTTGACCAGCGTTAGATCTCTTCACGAAGACATCGTCGCTGCATTTTTACCTTTGTCACCACACGCTACCTACAAAAAAGTGAATCAATGAACCTAAAAGAGTTAAAGCATAATACAAGTCAATTTACTTATTAGCACAAGGAAACGAAGATCATGGCATCTGGTCCCATCACTTCATGGGAAATAAACGGAGAAACAGTGGAAACAGTG
>SJYT01024627.1:18115-47290 GCA_006410635.1 Cephalophus harveyi
GAGATGGTGATGAACAGGGAGGCCTGGCGTGCTGCGATTCATGGGGCTGCAAAGAGTCGGACACGACTGAGCGACTGAACTGAACTGAACTGAATAGGTGAACTCTGATTAATAATATGTATCAATATTGGCTCCTGGATTATGACAGCATACCAATGTAAGATGTTAACACTAAGGGAACCTAGGTATGTGATGTATGGAAAATTTCTGTACCATCTTTACAATTTTTCCACAATCTAAAAGTATTCTGAAATAAAATATTTATTCTAAAAAAAGAAAAAAAAATAGCTTGGGAACATGGTGTTTCACTTTACAGTTAATCTGAAAACTGAACAACTGAACAAATCACTCAAATTAATATTTCTTATGTATGCTATGGAAAGACACACAGTGTTAGATCTGAGTTCCCTCTTGTTTTCTGCATGTGGGCATAACAGTCAAAATTCAAATAAATTAACTGTAGATAAAATTACTTTACTTTCTTTTACCCATCTTAGTGCTAGCTGACCCCTCTTCTAAAAATTGTAGAGATGGTGTGAATCTCTTGGGAATCAGCATGGTGGATCAGACTGGGACTTGTGATAAGAATCAGGAGATGGCAGAGATGATGATGATGCTGTTTCTAGCTCGAGGTGATAAATCACTACATGCCATGCATTGCTCAAAAGCTTTGAATGTTATATTATTTATTCTTCACCTGTGTGCTAAGGTGCTCAGTCATGTCCGACTCTTTGTGACCCCATGGACTGTAGCCCCCTGGCTTCTCTGCCTGTGGGGATTCTCCAGGCAAGAATACTCGAGCGGGTTGCCATGCCCTCCTCCAGGGGATCTTCCCAACCCATAATAATTTCCCTTTTATTTTTTATTTTTAAAAAGAAAACTAGTGTCAGAGATGTTAAAACTTGCCCAAGATTCCATAACTACTAAAGGATAAAGGCAGCTTTCAAACTCAGGTCTGTCCAACAGTAAAATCCCTTCATAAAATGACCACCAATTTCAACACCTGCCATTTAACCAAATCTGTGCCTTGGGAAAGCATGTTATCTCTCTGGACTCACTTTCTTCATAAAATAAGGAATTTGGAATATATGATTTTGAGGATACCTTCCTCTTCTAATATTTTTATCTTTTTTTTCCTGAGAAATTATCATTTAATGCTGTCAGTATAGAAAATAAGGAACCCCCCAGCATTTGGCACATGGGTCATTCTGAGGTCTATTTTCAATGGAACTCAGAAATAAAGATCATTAACACAATGGGCAAAATGATCAAATATATGAATTTGGACAACTGTCTAATACTCTGATACAAAGCTTTGGTAGGACCCAGGAGGCCTAAATGAGGCTTCCAAAGACCAGAGAAAGTTTAGTACAAGCCTCTTCAGCTTTACTCCCCAGCTGTAGACAGGGAAGTGGATATAGAAAAAGTGAGAGAACAAAGTTTCTCTGTCAAAAAACTTTCCCTATGAAAAGATGAATGACACATTATTTTGTAGTACCTGGTGATCAGGTGGGTAAGAGGGTATGTGGAGAGGTGGACAGAAAGCAGAGGCAGAGAGAGCCCAAGATACATGACTGAACCATTAGAGCTGCCTATGATTCCAGAGACCGGGATAATGTCATTAATTTCACCTTTGGAATAGACGGTATTGGTTCAGATTCAAGTATCAGCCATTTCAGTGATGCACAAGCGAGACCTCTTAGCCTTGCTGTTTGATTTGTGCTTCTGATCATTCTGTTGATGGGCTGGCTTTAGCAGAGTGTGCCCTGGTTAATATTCATCATGATTGATTGTGCAGTCTGACCTTGGTCTCAGCAGACTGATGGCAGTGAAAATGGAACGTATTTAGGAGACCAGCCAAATATCTATGCTGCACCTATGAGAAATGGAACCTCAAATGCCCTGATATCCATTCTAATCTGCCTGGTTTACCTGGTGTTAATAGCTTCCTGGCCTTACCCTTTAAATTAGACCTTTCTATTTCATATCCTGTTCATTTGGAAATCCGGTATTTTAACCCTTCCCACAGTATGAAAGTGGATGAATTTGGGGCTTTACTACAGACAGTTCAATTAACCTTTGAGCAGTAGTTGTGATGATTCTGACTTTACATCTAAACGTTTTCTTGAATTTTCTCCTCTGTTGTGCTCTTGGTGGTGAGATCAGGAAATGATCATGAATGAGTCATCTATTTCCTAAATCAAATAGAACAATGGGAGTTTGTGCAAGAGGTTTTTGTTCTTTCTTTTAATAAGAGCCAACTCTTAAAGATAAGCTTTTGTTTTCTTTTTTTTTTTCTTTTGTTAAAGTACCTGTTTAACTTAGATCACCTTGCATACATTTTCCATTTATCTTGTTTTTATCTAGACCCTCCTCTATAGATTGAAAACAAACAAAAAAAAAGTAAGCAAGCAAATTAGTCTCAGGGCTTTTGGACCACCCTTTTATGTAGACGGTCTGTTCCCCCAGAGCATTTGGAAACTGCACTGCTGCCCTTCCTTGTATTTAATGAGACCTGTGGGCAAACACATGATTCAGTGGAAACTAAGAGGCAGAGTTTAAATATGCTCGATGACAGCTGGCTTACTTGTGCAAGCTGTTGCAAAAGAAGTTTACTAATGGTTCAAGCAGATGGACAGAAGGAAGAAAGCTAAATGTTAGAATGTGTGAGAGGCCAAAGGTCAAGGTGAATGAGCCTGGTGATTTCCTGAGGTCTGTGGGTGTTTTGTGTTGCAGCCTAAATTGAGGGTTGTTTTTAATTTGATGCATTTTTCTAAACTTTAAGTAGGTTCATTAAACCAAAAAAAAAAAAAAGAGCTTCAGCTCTTCATTGCGTTCCCAATTAAATTTTGGGTTTTAAACTTCCAAGATAATATAGCACTTACTTGTACAGTGTAGGCATTTATAATACCTTTTGAGGGATAAGTTCAAAATGGTTTATTTAACAGGTACTTTTTACAAAACATGATCCCTTAAGTTTTTTAATATCAACAACACACATATACTATATATATACTTCTGCCTCCTCTCTTTTTTAAACTTAAAAGTAATTTTTCTTCTGGGGCAGGGGAATTACAAAACAGTTTAAATATATTGCATAAAGAATAACTACTATTTGGCTCTTTCTAGAAAATCAGACTTTCCAGATATTTGCTAAGATTTAGGCTAAAAAATCCAATGTTGTTTTTCTATTTCATATGATTTTGTAACTATTATATCTTTCAGATTTAATCAAGTTTTATTGAAGCCAAGACATTAACTAACCTTTAGTTTGACAATCAAGCCTTTTAAAGGAGGTCATAAATTTCAAAGGAAGATTGTTTTTGTTCCAAAAAAGAGATTATTTTGAAAGCTAAAATATATTGTACCACTTATGGAAAGAAACAAAGTAAAGCTTTGTTGCCCAGGTACATTCTGTATTTCCCTGGTTCAAGGAAGGGAGCAGGTCTCTGCAAGTGGTGGAGAAAGGTCCACAGGCGCCACTTCAGCAGCCCGGGTACCATGCTTTTCTTCCAAGAAGTATGTCATTGGTGCTGGCTGTGGCCTTGGGGCCAATTATTTATTTATTTAAAAATAAAATTTTAATTATATGAAACCCCAAATTTAAGGGTGTGTAAAATATGAACGTAGCAATTAGACATATTGGTTTATCACTTTGATTTCCAAATCCTTACATACTGAAATTCATTTGGGACTCATAAAAAATTGCCAGGATGGGCCATTAAAAAAATTACCTCAAATTACAATTAGCAGCTCTCTAGTTGAGTTGGTATACATAAGTGGGGGTGCTGTTTGTGTTGCCATTTCAGGAGTAATTCACTCTGATCAGCTACATTTTAAAATGAAGCACAAGCAGAGGTGGAGGTAATTCAAAATCAAACACATTCAGAATTCAAAGTAACATCTTTCCCTTAGCTAGTTGATTTTTCTTATATATTGTTTTCTGGCAGTCTACTTGGGGAAAGCTTTGACGGTTATAATTTATTATTAAATGGATTCTCTAGATGATAAGAAAGGCCCCCAAAGAAACTAGAAAAGCAAACTATAACACCCATAGAAGTAAGGAATACAAATAAAGGAGGTACTTCTTTGTAACAACTATTTCTAATAAAAGACTTTGACTAGAAATTTCTTTTGAAGATTGTATTTAATAAGTGATATGCCAAAAGAGAAAAATGTTAGTTCCACTGATTTAATTAATTTCCCTAATGGCTTTAACCACTTATATGACCAAAGAGACAGTCTTTGCTGACAGGATCTTGATTGAGGAGCTAAGGAATTAAAGGAAGAAGAAACACCAGCAAATTTGACCTGATTATGTAAACAGTTTATTTTTGAAAATAATAAAAATATTTTTAGTGTATGATATAAATCTTTGTTTTAAATGACTATATGTATACATGTATTTCCTTGACATATAGTCAAGTCACTATGGTTAGATTTTTTAAAACAATTTTCAGTTTGTTGCCTCTTAATGCTTTTTTAAAAACATGTGCTCCAGATAGGAATAGAGCTGCAGACACGGAGAACAGACTTGTGGCCACAGGGTGGGAAGGGGAGGGCGTGACAAGTTGAGACAGAAGCATGGGCATGTACATTTTACATTACCATTTGTGAAATAGCTAGCTAGTGGGAAGCTGTGTATAACATAGGGAGCTCAACTCCAGGTTCTGCAATAACCTGGAAGGGTGGGATGAGGGGAGGGTGGCAGGGAGGTCCAAGACGGAGGGGATATATATATATCCCCTGATTCATTTACTTGTACAGCAGAAACTAACACAACATTGTCAAGCAATTATACTCCTATAAACATAAATTTTAAAAATGTGCCCAGAAAATGTTCCTTTCCAATTCTACATCACTGTGAGGAAAGACAGCCTGGCAGTGAAAGGAGCTATCAGCTTGACCCTTGACAGATATGACCCTATTCACAGCTCATTCACTGACTGGCTTTGTGAGCTTGGACAAATTCCACAACTTCTTGGAGTCTTCATTTCCTTATTATAAAGTGGAGATGATACCAGCCTTCCAGGGCTGTTGTGAGTTTTAGGTAAGATAATTGATGTAAAAACAGTAAAATTTGTCAAGCAGATATTAGTTTCCTTTCTGTTTAAATCATATGAAGAACCATTTATTCAGGCACTGTGCTAATACTTTGTTTGCATTTGTCTTATTTATCTTAAAAACAAAACTGAAAACTCATGAGGAAGTTTCTCCAATTATTGTTGGTCTGCAATGAGGAAATGGAAGCATTGAAACAGGTAGTAAGTGGCTTTAATCTGGTCTGCTTGATTCTGAAGGCTGAACTCTTAATCACTAAAAATGCTGTGGAATGAGATTGCTGTGTGGATATGGATAAGAAATAGAATAGTAATGATGTAAGGGATCAGGAATTAACAACTGGAAGGATTTAACATTTCTGTAGCTCTACTGCATGTATCTTGAACCCTGTTTGGGGATGACAATTTTTAAAAAATAACATACTGTAAATGTTTGACCATAATACATAGATACAAACAAAAGTTATCAAAGAAGGGGAAGGTGATAGGGACCTAATACACAGAACGTCTCTTAGTGTATCCTCTCTAATCAAGTTATTGTTATTTTGGCAATATTAGCATTGTTAAGCACATTAATCTAGTCCACACTGTATTAGTCAGGCTAGGTTATGTTATGATGCAATAACAAATAGCACCTGAATCTCACTTGCTTAATACAACAGAAGTTTTATTTTTCATTTGTACAAAATCTACTGCAAGTCTGATTGCATTTTCAGGGCAATTGTCTTCCATGTGATCACCCAAGAATCCAGTTATCTCAGTCTCAGGACTCCATCATTTTCACCTGTGTACGACTGCTGCAGCGGCAGGAGTAAAGGCTGGGGCACTTTCCTGGACAATTCAACTCTTCCACTCCCAATTCATCTACCAGAACTAGGCACATGTACTAACTGCAAGGGAAGAAGGGCTGTGCATTGCAAGTCCCACGAATCTGTACCATATATATTTAAGACTGTTGGTGTTTCAGATTGTGATTTTTATGACTATTTTTCTAAAATTATTTCTATAAACAAATACTCCTTCAGCTAGCAAAAAAGTACCACTTTAATTTCAACCATTTCTGATGAAGACATAGTAAAGTGCTTAAAATAACTTTAAGAGTGTGTTCTCTGGAAGTGATATTTGAAAAGTGACCATTCATTGATCTTAAATCAGCAGGGATTTTGTAATGTTTGTTCTGTTTCAAGAAGTCAACAGCAAACCTATATAACAAACAAAAGAAAACAAAACAAAAAGAAGCTTGGGATGAACACACACACACACCCACACCCACACACACACACACACTACTACATATAAGATAAATAAACAACAAGGAACTATGGTATAGCACCGTGAACTCTACTCAATATGCTGTGATAATCTATATGAGAAAAGAATTTGAAAAATAATGAGTATATGCATATGTGTAAGTGAATCACTTTGCTGTACACCTGAAACTAACACAGCATTGTGGATCAACTATACTCCAATTAAAAAAAAAAAAAAAAAAAAAGGAAGAAGAAAGTTAAAAAAAAAAACACAAAAACCCAAGGAACCACTCTCTATTCTGCTATAGTGGGTTGGTGCAACTGGGCCTGTTTGAAAGATTATTCATTTATCCTTGGGCCTCTGAGCAGCTGGACAGGTAGTAGGAGGGATGTGAGGTTTATGACAGCTCCAGGGCAATAGGTCCTCAAGCTCTTCCACAGCATTAAAATCAAAGCTCTGCTTGTATCCCTTCCCCCAGTTTGAACAAGAATAGCAAGGTACTTATGGCTCATGTGGTAGCATAATCAAATAATTCCACTTCAAGCAAAGAAACACTTCAGTAACCAAAAATCAAACCAACTCATGGTCACTGTAAAAGAGAAGACATTTTTGGTCAAGAAATGCAGAGCTGTATGTTGGTCCGTATTTTTAATAAAACTGCTGGAGATTATTCTATTAATTCTTGAGAAAGCAGAATTTACTCCTCTGTTATAAATATGGTTAGATTACAGCTATGAAAGAAATTGTGAAAATTTTCTAGTGGTTTATACCAATTGTTTTCTTTGGCTTCAGATTTTTGTTTTTAACAGGTAGGGTGCTGTATTTGTTAAAATAGTACGTGGACCACAGAAAAGGTTATTTCAAAAACTGTCAGCCAAGCATATTTATTGAGTACTCAATAGCTGCTGCTGCTAAGTCGCTTCAGTCGTGTCCGACTCTGTGCAACCCCAGAGACGGCAGCCCACCAGGCTCCCCAGTCCCTGGGATTCTCCAGGCAAGAACACTGGAGTGGGTTGCCATTTCCTTCTCCAATGCAGGAAAGTGAAAAGTGAAAGTGAAGTCACTCAGTTGTGTCCAACTCTTTGCGACCCCATGGACTGCAGCCTATCAGGCTCCTCCATCCATGGGATTTTCCAGGCAAGAAAACTGGAGTGGGGTGCCATCGCCTTCTCCGACTCAATAGCTATGACCCCTAAACATAAAAATAAAGAAATAAGTCAATTATATGAACCACCAACTAAGCCCCACTTTAGGCTTTTATTTTTGTCCTGTAGGTCAGCACACCCCAAGATTTGTACTTGTGGTTTCATTTCCAAATGCCTCATATTTACATATATGAGGTGTTCCAGGAAAAATGAAAAACAAAAAGAAATAAAAACAAACAAAAAAAAAGACAAAACAGTTCCAGCATCAGAAAGATTTGGGAACCGTAATTTTCTAATTCAGTTGTTTGGGGAGTGGGGGTCTGAAATCAAGTATTTTAAAAAATGCTTCAAGTGTTTCACATACATACCATCTTGGAAGCCATGAATAATTTTAGAGAGCTCCAGAGCAAGCAGCACCTGGGTCTAAGAGAGATGTGACTGCTTTACTACAAAACTTTCTGACAGCTGTTTCACAACAGAACTGCTTGTCGGCAGCCCCACAATATGGCAGGTGATGCCCTTTCGAGACCTTCCAATCTGTACCTGTCCTGTAGGAGAGGTAACTTCAAGCTGTGCCTGCTAGGGCTCAGGTTTGCATCCTCGGCCCTTATATTTGGTGGCCCTATGATCTTGGGCTGATATTTAATTCTCAGCTCCACTTGCCTTGACTGATGGAGCGAATTCAGTCTACTCGACAGCGCTAGAGAGACTATTCTGGTTCAGCGCCTGGAATAATCACAGATGCTGTTTCCATCTAACGTAGAGCAAAAGCCAGAAAAGGCCCTTCTTAGCTTGTGCCCCTGCTTCCATTTTCCCGTCTCATTTATTATTTTCCCTTCATTCGCTCCACAGTGGCCCCTCTGCTGACCTAGGTCCAGCCCTGCACATTGACATGCCTCCTCCCGCAACGCCTGAGCTTCCTCCACCCCTTTTGTTGAAACTGCTCCTTTCACTGTTTCCCTGTTATACACTTATCACCATTTATTATGCTATATATTTGATTTATTTAGCTGGTTTATCATTTCTCTACCCCAAGCCTTGTTTGTTTGCTTGCTTTGTTTTAAGGTAAACCATCCAAGCAACTTTTGTTTATTAAGCTTCATTAGTGATTCCATTTTCCTCATCAGTCTGAATACAGAGTAACGGGGGCTGGGGTGGTGGGGGGAGCCTTTTGCATGTCAACATACAGGAAGCAGAGATCAGTCTTGCACGGTTCTCACCATTTACCTCCTGGAAGTCAAAATTAAGTGGAAATGATTATCGTGTATGTTTTCTCTCTTCTTTTTGAATGTACACAATGAAACAATTGACAAACCTGAAATTACAGCCACCAAATAAACTCAAGATAGGTGTTGTCCACTTTCATTGACAAAAACAGGACAGAGGACATTGCAGATTGGGATGCCATCAAAGATGAGGCTTATTTCCTGTCTCACTCTTTTTTAAATTTAGGTTTTTCAAAGCAACATCTAAAGGCATGATATCTACACAACCCGTAGCACCTCCAGGAGGGCAGAGATATTTGTTTTGTTACTATTTCTCAATTTCTAAGCACACTAATAATGTCTGGCAGACCACAGGCATTCAGTAAATGTTTATTGAATGAATTATTGTGAGCAACAGTAAACCATCATTGTGCTGTTTCTGGAGTGGGTAGCATCACTAGGCCAGATAAATCCTTGGCCAGGCCCAAGCCTAGCTCTGCTTTCAGATTGTCCTGGGTTTTGAACCTTCAGGTATTCTTTGAAGTGGACAAAATCACCACATTGTCCGTACAAAGTCCCCAGCCTTCTAAAGCATATTCAGAAATGGGATGATTCAGAGTTGTTCAAGCACCATTTCCTTCCATGTCTCTCTACCTGAATCACCCCTTAAGACCAAGATGGTACTTGGTCTGTATGAGGAAAGGAGAACCAGGAAACGTTTAACAGTACAAATTCAGGGGCATCCTAGGACATCTGTTTGATGATGTTTGCTGAGCAATGTGATGTGATTGATAATCTTGATGCACAACTCTCACTGGTAAGATTTCTGTTGTTTTCCCCAAAAGTCACCCTCGTGAACTTCCCCAGCCTCCTAGGCCCCTGTCTCCCCTCATGCCCTCTTTGTATTATAGACACAGATATAGACAGACACACATGACTTCTTGACCTCTGCTATGCTCAGAGAAAGTCTCTTCCTCTGAAAAAAAGGGATAATCAGAGAACCACCCCATCTTCTCATCACCTCCACCTGCACCACTAAAAACAAAAACTGTTTCCAAATGTAGTTAAAAGAAAGCTAGGAATTATCATTTACCATAGAAATATCAATTTTGTGGGAAAAAAGGTGTCGGTTTTCCCAGATGCTTCTGGTCTTGGCTGCCTAATCCATTTGCTCTCTCAGCAGCTGCAAGTCCTTTGTCAGCCCCACACTCCCTCCCTCCCACGTGCTGTTTCTATCAGTTGGAATCCAATTGGTGCCTGCCGCAGGCACTAAACTCAAGGCAAATAAAATAGCAGGGGTGAATATGAACAAGACCAGTAAAAACAACCTTCCTTGATGCCTCTAAATTATAGTATGGCAATGACAGTCCTAAACACTCAAAAAGCTGAGTCAATGAGTTGGAGGGTAATTTGTTTTCAATTGAAGAGTCCAGGGATATTCCTGAAAAAGTCAGACATTATTGATGGAAGGTATATTGTTCACAAATTGTGCCATGAAAAATTAGATTAATTGTATTTTATTTAATCCTTACACCTGTGAGCATGAGAGCCCCTGTTTTACAGGTGAAAAAACTGAGGCTCAGAGATGTTAACCTCGTTACCCAAAGTTACATATCTGATAAGTAGAAGATTCTAGATCTGTGCCTAGGTCTGGTTGATTATGAAGTTTGCATCCTCCTGGCTTGTTATACAGTTCTGCTCCTTGCCTGGCCTAAGACATTTTTTAAAAAAATTATTTTTTATTGTAGTATAGCTGTTTTACAATGTTGTATTAGTTTTTGCTGTACAGCAGAGTCAGCTATACATATATCCCCTCTGTTTGGGATTTTCTTTCCGTTTAGGTCACCACAGAACACTGAGTAGAGTTCTCTGTCCTATACAGTCGCTTCTCACTAGTTATCTATCTTATACATAGAGTGTATACATGTCAATCCCAATCTCCCTATCCATCCGACCTCCACTTCCCCCCGTGGTTTCCATACATTTATTCTCTACATCTGGCCTAAGACTTGAGGGACTTAACAAGCATGCTTGCCAGTGCCAGAATCCTTCATTCTCTTGAATATTTCCAAGCACCCTGAATTACATTATCTGAGTAAGTATTCTCATTGAAAGTAGCCATTATGGAACCTTATACCTGTAAGAGCGTTTTGTATTTGCTAACATTATATCCTGAGAATTTTCAAATCCCCAGATTCAGAGGGCATTGTGGTGTAAACTTTTCTCCACAACTGCCACAAAGCTGTACTGAAATGGGCTTTTGCCAGAGTTCTGTGAGGCTTGGTCCCTGGTTATGTGATAAGGATTCTACAAGTAAACCAGAGATTCAAGCCCAAGCTGGACAATCATTGCACATTATTACATCATAGTTGATTAGAACTGATGAGAAGATATTAAATACAACAGTCTGTTGCACTGTATCAGAACTTTCTTTTTAAGAATTTTTTTTTTTTTTTAATGTGGACCATTTCTTTAAGGTCCTTATTGAATTTGTTACAAAATTGTTTCTGTTTTATGTTTTGTTTTTTTGGCTGAGAGGCCTGTGGGATCCTAGCTTTCTTACCAGGGATCAAACCCATACCCGCTGCGTTGGAAGGTGAGGTCTCAACCACTGGACTGCCAGGGAGGTCCTGCACCATATCAGAACACGGTCAGAGCTTCCTCTTTAGTACCACACTTGGTATTAAAACAGTTGCCTTCATATCAGTGGATTTCACATCCACAGATAGAAGGGGTAAACTGTCCTGCACAATTTAATATAAGGGATTTGAGCATCTGTAAATTTTGGTATCCTGGGACCAAACCCTGAGGAGTCAGAGGGAAGACTGTGGAGCATGGTGGTTAGGGCTTTGGAGATTGAGTTCCCAGTCTTGAATCCTTCACTCTGCCATTTACTACTACGTGGCCTTGGGCTTTCTCCCCACCTCTCTGTGCTTCAGTTTCTATCACTTTAAAATGGTGATGGTGTAACCTGTATCACGGAGTTAGTGTGGGCATTCTGCAGATTCTTTACCAGCTGAGCCACAAGGGAAGCCCTTAAAATCATAGGTGTCATCAATAAAAAAATTTTTAAATAAAAATTTTAAAAAATCACAGGTGTCAAATGCCTAGAATAGCGTCTGGCACACAATGAGAAAGCAAGTGTTACTATTTGTGTTACATATAACAATGGAACACTTCCTAATAAGGTTCATTTATTTACGACCCCATTGAATTCTAGCCTCAGTTTAATTTTTCACTCTAATCATGAGAACTGAGGCTGTACAGCTTCATCCACTGTCAAATTTCAAATTTACTCTCCAAAGAAGAGGAAGGAGAAAGCCAGTGATTCAGGTTCTGGCAGCAGCAACTGAATGAATGCAGACTCCAACATGATTGTTTTTAAAGGGGCAACACTTCACATGCACGTGTACTAATCGGTTCTGCAACGTTGGTTTCAAAAGCACTTCTATTACTTTATAGTCATACCTTGTAAAGGGTGATATCTTTGACTTATTTCATGAGATTTCCAACTCCATTTGTAATTTCATGAGCATATTGGGATCTGTCCAAGATGTCACGTGCTGTTCCGAATTAAACACAAACGCCAAATTGTTTGAAGTTCACTCCATCTGTAATTGCTATCAGAGACTCCAGGAGTTGAATCTAGCCCTTACATTTTATACCAGCTGAAAGAGACGAGTAGTCTTTGACCAATCACCCTTTCCTAAGTGGCTTACACTCAACAGGATTTACAGTTCTGAGAAGCTGTTTTAACCTTCCTCTACAGTCAGTTTACTTACACACACAAGTGGAAAAGTCAGAGACAAAGAGGTTATTTTTTTTTTTCAGAAGTGTGTCTTGGTTTAGTGTCTCCACAGCAATTATATTAATAACTAAAATTTCATAAAAGCTTATTCAAAAGTTTACAGTTTTATAGAATTCTTAATAGAATTCCTGTATTCATGTAGATAAATAGGTTAAAATGTTAGATATATTGCAATTAAAATTATTCACAGGTGCGACTGATTCTTCTTATTCTGAAAGTCTCTCTGGTCTGCAAAAGGGGACCTACAGTGCAGATGTGACAAATCATTGCAACGTTTTGGTTCTTCGGTTACACAACACAAAATTGTGAAAGAAGAAATTTGCTTTTGGCATTTCCTGGTTTCCTGTTTTAATTCCCTTCTTGGCTTTTCTTCCTCTGCCCCTTGTTTTGCAAATGTCCTTTTTCTCACTTCTCATCATTGACACGGAGAAGGCAATGGCACCCCACTCCAGTACTCTTGCCTGGAAAGTCCCATGGACGGAGGAGCCTGGTGGGTTGCAGTCCATGGGATCGCTAAGAGTCGGACATGACTGAGCGACTTCACTTTCACTTTTCACTTTCATGCATTGGAGAGGGAATGGCAACCCACTCCAGTGTTCTTGCCTGGAGAATCCCAGGGACGGGGGAGCCTGGTGGGCTGCCATCTATGGGGTCGCACAGAGTCGGACACGACTGAAGCGACTTAGCAGCAGCAGCAGCAGCATCATTGACAAGATCTACCTGTGTCTTTTGTTTCCCGGAAAGTAAGAGAATTAGTCATCCCAGCTGTCCCTTCACTGCCTAGAACAGCGCACTATGGGTGTGCAATTATTACTTCTCCAGTGAAATACAGCCTTTCTCAGTGTGCTGCCAACAACCAACATTGTTCAGTGTGTTAGTCTTTAGCGTGTGTGTGGGTGGGGTGGGGCAGTTCAGGGACTCCATAAACTCGACTTTAGGAGTATTTTCTTTTGAACCGAGAATTATAAAGATAAAATGCTACTGAGGAGGGATGGATTCTGTCAGTAGCGCCCCGGGCCTTGGGGTGGGCCAGGGAGGAGAAAGCATTTAGGTCTGGATGCAGGAATCCTTTCTTGAATTTTCTGTCATTCCATGAGTATGTGTTGTAGACGTGTACAGGGACATGCATGACACAGTGGGTGGGGAACTAGGTAAAGCATCTTGCTGACAAATTTTTTTTTCCTATTTCTGGGAATTTAAAAAGACATATGTATTTCTAGGACTCTATTATATTTGCTGATGTGATATCCATGAGCTTAAAAATTAACTTCCTAAATAATTTGAGTAAAAACAATATTGAAAGAACTTAGTTTTTGTATGAAGTCTATGCCTCTATGAAATTTGTGCCTCTATGAAAAATGCTGCTTTTTTGTATTCCTTTTTTTTTGTTGTTGTTTTCAGATAGAGTATAAGCATGAGAGAATGTTAATTCTGTTGAATTTTTCTTAATATTATTTCCTATGAGGAATATGACTGTGCTTTTCAAGCATTATACATTTGTCAAGGCAAATGTGTTGTAACATATTGATAAAATCTGATTGTTAAATTTCAGTGTACGTCTTTTTCACATGACTAGTAAGGAAGATCAGCCCCAGAAGGAATAAGACCTTCTTTCAAAATGGTATTTTAGGCTTTATTTAGACAGAAGGTTTTCCAAAGTAACTCTTCTAAGAGAATGATTTCATTCTGCTTCTCTTTAAATAATGAGACTACAGAAAGTGTCCACACCACGGTTTATAATATGCTTCCATTAGAGCCTTATTTTCTTGTCAGTGTTTTTACTCGGAGCCTAATCTTTTGATAGGACAGAGATTTCACATTCAATCAGGGACAGTGGCTTTCATTTTCCTGCTTTAACATGACACTCACATTTTTTGCTCTAAAGTGGTTGCCAGCAAAATGCTTAACTCCTCTAAATCGGCTGTTTCAAGTGCCAGGGCGTATTTGCCTCTGACATCTCATCTGTGGTTAAAGTTCACCTCGCGGGGCATTTGAAGGAGGTGCTTTGTGTTTCAAAATGAAAACTGTAAAACTTCTGGCGTTTCACATCTTTTGGATTCTAAGTTGGTTGTTTTCCTTTAATAGTAGAAGAATTAAAGCTATTAAAAATCTGCTGTTCAAGCCTGTAATGGTGGCCTCCCATCTCTCCTTTTTCTGGGAATGAAAGAATGTTGAAAGTGTTTCTGTTTTATAATGTAAGAGGTGGCCAAACATTTACAACTCTATATACTCCTCCGGTGGAATTCTTCTAAACCTCAGACCTGGCCAGCAGGTTTCTCCCAGACGATTTTCATTTTCATAACATTCACATCCAATAAACTGCACAAAACATAGTGTGAGAGAAAAAAGGGGGACAGGAAATGGCTCTGTTGCACGGTTATTACATCCTATTGCCTGTGGGTTGCTTGTTATGAGTTTTAACTATGTAAATATGACGTATATGACATCAGAATTTAATCTTAAAGCTTCTATGTGGGAGATAGAGTGTGACTTTATTGTTAGGGCTAAAATCAACCTGGTGTTGACAGGTCTCAAAAGTCACTGAGTAAAAGCTTAAAAAGAAAAAGCTCAGACTGATAAGCTGTTCTTTGATTGACAACTTCAGGCTTGACTGCCACTATTGAAAACAGTTGGGTCAAAGTTTTCCAGTGGTGGGGGGAGAAAACTTATTTCATAAGAAACTATATAGGAAGATTTATAAACTGAGAGAGCACAAAATCCCAAAGAAAAACAGGTGTGAGATTTAGAAAAATCTGGAAACTGGGAGAAAGGACACTGTCCCTGAATGATTTAATTAATATTACAAACGGACTTGAGGCAAAAGAATGCCGACTCAAGAAGAGAAAGAAAACACTGCTGTCTACTAGCTTCGGCTTTCAACAAATCATTTGTCAACAGATTGTGGTGAAATGATCTAGTTGAAGGCGGGGAGGGTAAAATGCAAACGCAAATGATTACAATAGAAAATAAATGCAGGAAGAAAAGGAATATGGTCTCCCCCACGCCCGCCTGTCTTTCTAGTAGAGCAGAAACAATCCTGGTGCTGTAAAATCCATCATGGAAACGATAAAATGAATGCATTCTGAAGTAGCCATCACTGGTCGATTGAAATGTGATTGTTAGACTTGCCATTTCTTATCAAATATTATCCATAAGGAAGTATTCAATTCCTGCCATACCAATTATCCTACTATGGGCATCATAAACTTTAATGGCTTGTTATGGTGTCACTTGGCTAACGATTTTTCCCTTCCAATATTGCATCATCACATTCAGATGGAAAACATAGTCTAATGTGGCAAAGTGTTAAAGAAATTTAATACTCGAGGGCTAAATGAAACTGCTATGGTTCATCTCCTGGATAAGAACAACAATTTATGAATGCAATATTCATTTCCTGAGGTGAGCACAAGCAAAAACTTCATCTGAAACTTAAAACCTAGATGTTTGGCCTCTGGTAGTTTCCTCATTTAACTCATTGATGTCATATATTAAGGCCACTGGTAAGATCACATCTGGGAAGTGCTCACTTTTTCAGCCTCCCTAATTACTTTTACAGGGAACTCCTGGCATAATTGCATCAGCGGAGACCAGACCACAGAGTCTACAGGATTATCTTTCACTTTTAATATATTGTGAAAAATGTAAAAGTTATCTATTTGTTTTCTCTTTATCATAACAACTGATGAACAGTTGGGCAGTTTAGTTCACAGAAGCATGCATTCAAAGCTAAGGTTCTAGAACATGACGTGTGTTATATGGAAAAGTCATGAGATTATAAGCTTAGCATATGTTCGTTTATAAGACTAAGGAATCCAGAGATAGTTCCACAGTCATTTTAGTCATACAAGATTAAGAACAGTTGCCAAGAACCATACGCTTTTTCCTTCCAAAACCTAAAGGTCTGCACTACATATTTAAGTATATTAAACCTAATAAATTTAACTTACAGGGAAACCCATCTGAGTGTTATCTATGGGTATCAGGGAATAGTGGGAATCCCCAGTGGTAAAGAATCCACCTGCCAATGCAGAAGATGCAGGAGACACAGGTTTGATTCCTGGGTCTGGACGATGCCCTGGAGGAGGAAACAGCAACCCACTCCACTATTCTTGCCAGGAAAATCCCACAAAGAAGCCTGATGGGCTATAGCTCATGGGGTCGCAAAGAGTCAAATACAACTGAGCATATATGCACACACATCAGGGACTAGTAGAGGATGCAACTGAGGACAATATTTTGAGCTTGCAATCCAATTTCTTTCTTTTTTTTTTTTTTTAAGTTTACTCCTTTTTAAACATAGAAATTCTAGGTCACAGGTTGAAATGTTCAGATAAATGAGTGAGAAGTTGATTTTTTTTTCTCCATCTGAGACTTTTAGAGAATCAGGAGCAAGTTTCACCCAAAGAAAGAATTTGCAGAACTGTCAATCACCATGAACATCCATAACCGGAAAGAAGCAAGACAGTGACAGAGAGAAACACACTGCAACTTTTTAATACAAAAAACATCCTTACCTTCCATGAAGTCATCTCTTCTGAGCATCAAGCCAAACCAAGTGCAGAGGAGAAAGATGCTTTGACACTGTTAATATCCAGCGTTTAGAGTTTAGCTTTGTGGGAAAAGGTGCTCAGGGTCAGATATTTACTGAGAATAAAGTGAACCTATTTGGGTGCATGAGAAGAAAGGATAATAATAATAACAAACCATTTTTAGATGACAATTGAATCAAAAACTAGATGTGAGGTAGGCTGCATGGCATAAAATTAGAACCCAGACCTGTCATTTGTTTTCACAAAGTGAGGGTCACGTGGATTTAGCATCAAAAGGGAAAGGAAATGAGAAAGAAACCCAGCTTGCAATGGACTGAAGTTTTGTGTCTCTGCCAAATTTATACTGATCCCAACATGATGGCATTTGGAGGCAAGGCCTTTGAGTGGTAATTAGGTCATAAGAGTAGCACCCTCGTGAATGGAATTCGTGCCCTTATAAGGGCTTCCCAGGTGGTGCTAGGAGTAAAGAACAGGTCTGCCAGTGCAGGTAGACTTAGATGCAGATTTGATCCCTGGTTTGGGAAGATTCCCTGGAGGAGGGCATGGCAACACACTCCAGGATTCTTGCCTGGAGAATCCCACAGACAGAGGAGCCTGGAGGGCTGCAGTCCACAGGGTGACATAGAGGCAGACACGACTGAAGTGACTTAGCGCGCATGCACACAGTGCCCTTATGAGAAGTGGCCAAAGAAGTAGCTTGCACTCTTTCTGCCACCTAAAGATACAAAAAGAAGTCAACAATCTGGCACCCTGATCTTGAACTTCCAGCCTCCAGAACTGTGGGAAATAAATCTCTGTTGTTTATAAGCCAATCCAGCCTATGTTGCTTTCTTAGAGCATCCAGAAACGAGAATAAACCATCTATGATCCTTGGGTTTACGTGCACTCCTCAGTTACTCTCCGATCTTCTGACATGCTAATGCTGTGCTTAAAGTTCCTTTGCTGCTGCTCCTGCTGCTGCTAAGTCGCTTCAGTCGTGTCCGACTCTGTCTGACCCCGTAGATGGCAGCCCACCAGGTTCCCCCATCCCTGGGATTCTCCAGGCAAGAATACTGGAGTGGGTTGCCATTTCCTTCTCCAATGTATGAAAGTGAAAAGTGAAAGTGAAGTCACTCAGTCGTGTCCGACTCTTAGAGACCCCGTGGACTGCAGCCCACCAGGCTCCTCCATCCATGGGATTTTCCAGGCAAGAGTACTGGAGTGGGGTGCCATTGCCTTCTCCGAAAGTTCCTTGCAATTCCTCACAAATCTATTCAACTCATCTTTTAAAATGCTCAATTCTACACTGTTGGTGGGAATGTAAATTGATGCAGCTATTATGGAGAATAGTACAGAGGTTCCTTAACAGACTAAAAATAGAAGTTGCCATATGATCTTGTATCCCCACTCCTGGGCATGTATCCAGAGGAAAAGATGGAAACATGGAAAACATCCTCAAAAGGATTCATGCACCTCAATATAAAATAAAGCAGCACCATTTACAACAGCCAAGACATGGAAGCAACCTAAATGCTTGTCAACAGTTGAATGGATAAGGAGGATGTGGTACATATACACAGTGGAATATTACTCAGCCATGAAAAGAATGAAATAATGCCATTTGCAGCAACACGGATGGACCTAGTGATTGTCATTCTTAGTGGAGTGAATCAGAGAAAGACAATTACCATATGATATCACCTATATGTGGAATCTAAAAGAATGATTAAATGATTTACAAAACATAAATGGACTCACAGACATAGAAAACAAACTTCTGGTTACAAAAGGGGATAGCACAGCAGGCGGATGAGAGATAAATTAAGAGGTTGGTGTTAACATATACATGCTACTATATATAAAATAAGCAACAAGATCCTACTGTATACCACAGGGAACTATATCTAATATTTTGCAATAAAGTGTAATGGAAATGAAATGAATCTGAAAAGGAAATATATATATGTATATATATTTCTATATACATATATACATCTTAACCACTTTTCTATACACCTGAAACTAACTCAACATTGTAAATTAACTATTCTTCAATTTTAAAAATGGTGAAAAATACTCAGTCAGAATTTACTCATTTATCAGACCTACAAAGAAGAGTAGAACACCTTTCTCAAGAAGACAGTAAAGGTGTAATATTTCAGCTTAGCTGGAATTTGTTTCAGGAGAATGAACCCGTTATTATCTTTGTGCCAAGGGCTGACAGCCTCCTCATCCAAGCACACTGCAAGTGAATGTGATCTCTAGGCCACCAATGTATGTTCCAGGAGATGCATGTATGACTTTTCTAACTTGCTAGGCTGTAATTCCAAGGGAGATGAAGAGCAGGCAAAGGAGGGGTGTGGAAAATTAATGAGGTCCTTCTGAATGCCTCACAGAGGGTACCAGGTACTTTGCATATTGTCATTATTTCCTTCCTACACCCTAAGTATGCTACCCGTTCTTTCACAGATAAGGAAATAGGTGCGGATCTCACAGAACTTATAAGACTCCAAATTTTTTCCTCTTCCTCTACTGTACTCTGCCTTAAGCTATCATCTGATTTTTCTTCTAAAATAGTCTAAAGACTCTTTCTTTGCACTATTCAGTGTTTAACTAATAAAAGTTTCAAAAGTCAAAATAAAGCCCTTTTACTAGCATATGATCCAGGGTATAAGTCTTCTTGTGAAATAAATAGCCACCAGCATATCATGGAGCAAGAGCTGATGGAAAGATGTAGATGAACATAGAGCTCCTGGGGAAGTAAGGCAGGTAGGGACACATACCCCACAACCAGATGGAAGAGTGGCTTCTCAGTGAATCAGAGCAGAAATTCTGAGTTTATCAAGGCATGCAGGTCCAATTATGTGCCAAGGACATGACTTGTGATGTGGCTGGAATGGTAGGCACCCACTGCTCACCACTGGTGAAATTCCGGGTTCTTTACCTACTTATGGTCAAGGGTTGTATATTGTTATGCTCCTTCCCACACTGCAGAGTTAAGGAGGCTTCTTGTCTCTCTTTGGCTGAAGGTATGAGTTCTGGAAAGGAGATCACCAGGTAATAAAGTAAGGAGACACGGGAAACAAACAGCCCAAAGCAGCCACATCAATACTTGGACAAGGTAACAGGTGTTGAAGCCAGTTGACTGTTACGCAACGGGTGCCAACTAGAAAACCACTGTGTAACCTGTTGGTTCCTAGAACTTAGGGGAAAGAGAATGGTGTTGTAGGTGAGAGAATGCATTGAAATCATAGAGATGTTAAAAAAAAGGATTTATTGGGAAGATTAGATTTTTGATGCAGCCAAAGTAAAGGGTTAATGCAGAAATATGGCAACAGAATATTTATCATTACAGTAAACCAAAGGCAACACAAAGTACCCAAGAGATGCTCAACAGTGTCCAACATGACAGAAACAGAGCCCATCATTTCTAGGATTTTACAGAAAAAGTGTGCATTGGTGCTGAGTATAATCATAGTTGTGTGTGTGTATGTGGTGTGGGTATTGCTGAAATGCACAAAATGCTTTACATGTGCCATCTTATTTAATCCTCACAAAACTTGATATTTATTTTCTAGTATTTCTGTTATTTTCTCTATGTGACCCTTTTGGAAACTCAGGTTTGGAGAGTCAGGAACTTCCTAGGGTAAAAGCTAATGTTTAAGAAACAGGATGGGAACCCGAGTCTGTTGGATTCCAGAGACCATAGACGTTACCAGTAGGTGGCGCTGCCCGTCACCTGGCCATCCTCGAGTAAACGTATTGCTACCTGGGCCCGGCTTCAACATGCTGCACTGTAGCTATCAGAGACTATTGCATTTTTTTTTTAAAAAAAACTAAGATTTTAATAGACAATACAAATATTTTAAATTATTATCCACTGAAAATTGACCATAAGCTTAACACCGGGCTAGATATTTTGGTTTCATTAAAGATGTAAGCATTAATCAAATGTTTCCCTATGAGTGTGTTGACTGTTGGGTGAAATACAAAGTTGATGATATTCAAACATAATTATAGAAGCAAAACATTAGTGATAGCAAAAGGTTGAAAACTTATAATAATATTGAACCAAGGCCATGCCTTATCATTATCCTATTTTTAAAGTAGAGCAATTGGTGTTGGGAATTGAAGTTTCTACAGAATATTATTTTGCCCAATTATGAGTTAAGCTTCCTTGCTGCAGTCAAGATCCTGGACTTCAGTCATAGGGTAGCTACTAAAATCAGATGCTTTCAGGTGTGTGAGTATGTGTGTATTGGTGGGGGGTGGGTGTCACATAATTGAGGAGAGTACTGGAGAGACTGGCTCAGGTGGGGAAGCAGAATGAAACACCAAATCAAAGACAAGATGTCAACTGCATATTGTGCTGTGTAAATCAGAGAGGTGCCGGATGATATGGCTGTGGTTTTAGCTGTGAAAATGTGGTTTAGTTGTATGGAAAGCAAACATGTTAGAAATCATGAGGAAAATTGACTGCTTAGAGAGAGAAGAGAAAGATAATCTTCCAAGTGTGTGTTTTACATAACTGGCAAGATAATCATACAATCAAATATTCAACAAAACTATTAAAAGGAGTTAATTCCACAATATGTGTTGACTCTCACAGGATTTACCCAATTTTTTTTATTTACCCCAAAAACACTAATTTTTTTTCTTGAATATGCCGTAGGTATGACCTATCAAAAATGTTAGACAGGTATTCATATGTTTTTTTCTTTACAATGAATTACAAAGCTTACAATGAATTAAACCTTAAGCTTCCATAAAAACTCATACCTTTATACGGAGAATCCTAATATAGCCTTAAGGTATATTCTTTTAGCTTAAAATCTATGCCTGGAGAAAAATTCATTTTCCTTATTTGGTTGGATTGAAAGATTGTAAGAATCCCCCACCTCAGTTTACAATGAGATCAAAAATGGCATTTTATTTGCCCATCTGGAGATCAACAAATGCGTAAAGCCTGTCCGTGTGGAGGCCATCTGTTGTGAACGGAGACACACATGGAAACTTAATCCTCGAACTTTTTCAACTTTCTCTTTTGCTTGCCTGAGTAGAAGGCAATTCAGACCAGTCACTTGCCATACAAGCTGTAGTCCAGGACAGGTCGCTGCCTTTTAATGTCACAAACACTTCTATCTACCCAACTGGAAACAACTCTCTGCAAAGATCTAAAGAGTGAAAAAATCTTGGCTTTGACTCCCCCCAACATCGTGACACAAACTGAAAATCAGAGTCAGAGCTCTCCATAACGGGCTGTTTCTTGGGCTGTACTTAGAAGGAGGGAAGAGTCTTGGTGAATTTTAGTCTGTTCCTTTTCTTTGAAGGTATCCGTGGTCTCTCTAAGCATTTCTGTATGTCCTGAACATGGAGTAAACATTTCCTGCCTCAATTTTTTTTTTTTTTTTAACTTTCATTCTCTCATGGTCTCATTTCAACTTGAAGAAAATCCTTCTTCATGCTAAAAATGATTTCAAAATAATGTTACTTATGGGGTAGGACAAATGAGCCACAAGGGATTGGACTTTCCAAAGATACTTTGGATGCAGATGAAATTTTGCAGACTTGTACTTTTTTGTTATACTTAGCTGCAGTTTCATGTTTGTAAATACCACACTTCAGTGTGTTAACTGGACTGGCTGGTGGCTAAGATGCAGTGCACAGCTGTGAGCAGGGAGTCCACAGTCTTTGTCTGGAAACTGTCTGCATCACACTGTCTTGGCACCCTTTCATCAACTTTAGCACCTGACTTCTTTGCTGTTAAAGTTAACAAAATTTTGCTCCTTAAAAATCATTTAGGATCTTCCCTGAGGTCCAGTGGTTAAAACTCTGTGCTGCCAATGCAGTGGGTGTAAGTTCAGTCTCTGGTCAGGGAACTAAGATTCCCCGTGCTGCTTGGCCAGGGGAAAAAGAAAAAGTAAAAAGAAAAAAAAAATCATTAAAAAAATCTCTGTTTTGCATTGTTTGTATACATTCTGGGTAGCCTGAGGAGAAGAAAAGGAATTCACATCTTAAATGATTCAGCGTCTTAGTCAGCTCAGTCTGCTCTATTCCAGAATACCACAGGGGCTTCTCTGCTGGTCCGTGGTTGAGGATCCACCTACCTACTATGCAGGGCACATGGGCCTGATCCCTGACCCAGGAAGATCCCACATGCTACGGAACAGCTAAGCCTGTGTGCCGCAACTATTCAGCCCATGCTCTAGAGCTCTTGAGCTGCATCTATTGATCCACGTGCTGCGACTACTGAAGCCCCTGTGCCCCAGAGCCTAGGCTTTGCAGCAAGAGAAGCCACTGCAATGAGAAGCCCAAGCCCCACAACAGAGTAGCCCCTGCTTGCCACAACTAGAGAAAGCCTGCTCACAGCAGCGAAGACCTAGCATAGACAAAAATAAATAAGCGCATCTTACACAAAAAAAGGATACCACTGTCTACATGGCTTATACAACAAATATTTACTTCTCCCAGTTCTGAAGGCTGGGAAAATCCAAGATGATTTGAACTTGTGTATCATTCTGACAAAAAAAGTAGCAGTAATGGGAAACCAATTTCTTCTTCACTATTTTGAAAGAAAGTTGTGTTCTTAGTGATAGCAAAAAGTTGAAAACTTATAATAATATTGAGTCATAGGGAATTAGATGAATGGATTGTGGTGTATATACATAAATNATGATTTGAACTTGTGTATCATTCTGACAAAAAAAGTAGCAGTAATGGGAAACCAATTTCTTCTTCACTATTTTGAAAGAAAGTTGTGTTCTTAGTGATAGCAAAAAGTTGAAAACTTATAATAATATTGAGTCATAGGGAATTAGATGAATGGATTGTGGTGTATATACATAAATATGTCTGGAGCAACCACTAAGAATTATTTTAGAAAAATAATTGTGTGCTTGTGCTGGATTGTAGCCTGCCCGGGTTCTCTGTCCATGAAAAATAGTTAATGATTTGGAAAATGTTTGTAACAAATTAAAGGGGAGAAATGGGTTAGAATATAGTATGTGAGGTACCACTACATTTTGGTAATTAGGAATTCACATCTTTGTGTAGAGAAAAAGACTAAGTATATGCATCAAAATGTTAATAGTGGTTGTCTATGAGTGATGGCATTATAGATGATTTTATTTTCTTCTTTAAGCTTTTTCTGTATTTTTCAAATATTTGACAATGAAGTTATTTTATTTTAGTAGCCAGAAAAAAATACCATTTTAGAGAACAAGCAAAAATATTTTATTTAAGAAGTGATGCTTACCTTCTTTTATCCCAAAATATTTATCTAAATACAGACCTAAAAGCTGGGTGGCTAGGATGGTTTGGAGTCTTTAAACCAAGGACCTGGAGGGAATTTTATATTATGTATAGCAAATGAGGCAGAATTCAGATTTCTAGGACCCTTTCTTGTGTTTGAGATCAGCCGATGATTTCCTATTATTCAAGTCCATTTATATTTTAACAGTCCTAGAAATAATAGTGTTGAACCGCAAGGTTCCGCCCTGGAGTCCGTCGCCCAAGACCACCAAGACACAGGATCGATGCAAATAGCAGAGTCACAAATAACAGAGATAACCTTTCAGTTGGTCTGGAAAATCCCTAAATCTTACAGGTTACTTCCTCACAATAGCACTGGCTGTACTTCCTCTTCTCCACATAGCATGCCTGGCACTGCTTGCCATCAGAGATCATGTACAAGATCATTAGCCTCCCTGTCAAAATTCTTAGCAGAGCCCAGTTCCTTCCATTTCTTCAACGTCCCACATTGGTCCTTTTCCTTGTTCAGCAACCCTTTTACTGGTTTTATCTCTTGTTAACCTCGAAACTGTCTCCCAACCCCCATCATCTTTCCTGTCCTTTAAGAATATGTTAAGAAATTTCATGAGTGTTGTTCTTCATCTATCAGACCAAGCCATGTGAGTGTAATTGTTGTGTTTCAGTTGCTAAGTTGTGTCTGATTCTTTGAAACCGCATGGACTGCAGCATACCAGGCCTCCCTGTCCCTCACTATCTCCTGGAGTTTGCCCAGGTTCTTGTCCATTGAGTTGATGATGCCATCCAACCATCATCCTCTGTCTCCCTCTTCTTGTCTTGCCCTGAAACTTTCCCAGCATCAGGGTCTTTTCCAATGAGTCAGCTCTTCACATCAGGTGGCCAATGTATTAGAACTTCAGCTTCAGATTCAGTCCTTCCAATGAGGACTCCGGGTTGTTTCCTTTAGGATTGACTGGTTTGTCAACCCTATTTCTAGTCTCACTGGCAGAACAAATGGATAGAAAAAGGCCATGGCACCAGATGCAGGCAGAATAGCCTGAGACAGCCAGAGAGAGCACATTCACCCCTTGGGTGGGGAAGGTGGACAGAGGGGCAGATTGCCTGAGAGGAGCCAGGGGTGGCAGGGGAAGCTGATGGGCCTCCCAGGCAGCACAAGGAAAAGTCAGCGTAATGTGCAAGGCAATGAAGGAGGCTGGTTTGGTGCCCGCTCAAAGGGACCATGATCAAACCTGAGTATCTCCCCACTGCTCTCCTGACACTTTGGCTCTCTGTTGACACATGGACCTCAGATGCAAACCTAAATATCCTGATCAATTGAAAAATCCAGAAATGAAGTAAAATGGAGTCAACAGAGATTGTTTCTTTCATCTATGAAAATGGATTTGGGAATAGAAAATAAGTGGAATTTATGGCAAAACAAGGAAATTTTTGTATCTGTGCCTGAGTCTGTGACCTGAAAATTATACCTGCTATACATTTCATGCAAAGATGGGTAAAATAAAGGACAGAAGTGGTATGGACCTAACAGAAGAAGANCTTTCATCTATGAAAATGGATTTGGGAATAGAAAATAAGTGGAATTTATGGCAAAACAAGGAAATTTTTGTATCTGTGCCTGAGTCTGTGACCTGAAAATTATACCTACTATACATTTCATGCAAAGATGGGTAAAATAAAGGACAGAAGTGGTATGGACCTAACAGAAGAAGATAATAAGAAGAGATGGCAAAAATACACAGAAGAACTATACAAAAAGACCTTAATGACCCAGATAACCATGATGGTGTGATCACCCACCTACAGCCAGACATCCTTGAATGTGAAGTTAAGTGGGCCTTAGGAAGCCTCAAGCTAGTGGAGGGGATAGAATTCCAGATGAGCTATTTCAAATCCTAAAAGATGATGCTGTGAAAGTGCTGCACTCAATATGCCAGCAAAATTGGAAAACTCAGCAGCGGCCACAGGACTGGAAAAGATCAATTTTCATTCCAATCCCCAAAAAGGCAATGCCAAAGAGTGTGCAAACTACTGCACAATTGCACTCATCTCACATGCTAGTAAAGTAATGCTCAAAATTCTCCAAGCCAGGCTGCAATAGTATGTGAACCTAGACCCTCCAGATATCCAAGCCATCTTCAAAGCTGTGGTTTTTCCAATAGTCATGTATGGATGTGAGAGTTGGACTATAAGGAGAACTGAGTGCTGAAGAATTGATGCTTTTGAACTGTGGTGCTGGAGAAGACTCTTGGGAGTCCCTTGGACTACAAGGAGATCCAACCAGTCCATCCTAAAGGAAATCAACCCTGAATATTCATTGGAAGGACTGATGCTGAAGCTGAAGCTCCAATATTTTGGCCACCTAATTTGAAAAACTGACCCCTTAGAAGAGACCCTGATGCTGGTAAAGACTGAAGGCAGGAAGAGAAGGGGACGAAGAGGATGAGATGGTTGAATGGCATCACAGACGCTATGGACATGAGTTTCAGCAAGCTCCAAGAGTTGTTGATAGAGAAGCGTTGTGTGCTGCAGTTCATGGAGTCCCAAAGAGCCAGACATGACTATCTGTCTGAGCTGAGCTGATATATTTAGGGCATGAATTATGCTTAAGTAGATATTTATTTTGTATAGATATAAAAATGTGTCTATAGTAAAGGTAGATTTCAGTTCAGTTCAGTCGTTCAGTGGTCGACTCTTTGTGACCCCATGACTGCAGCACACCAGGCCTCCCTGTCCATCATGAACTCCCGGAGTTTACCCAAACTCATGTCCATTGAGTCGGTGATGCCATCCAACCATCTCATCCTCTGTCGTCCCCTTCTCCTCCTGCCAATATAAGTTAAATGAGCAGGGTGACAATATACAGCTTTGATATACTCCTTTTCCTATTTGGAACCAGTCTGTTGTTCCATGTCCAGTTCTAACTGTTGCTTCCTGACCTGCATACAGGTTTCTTAAGAGGCAGATCAGGTGGTTTGGTATCCCCATCTCTTTCAGAAAATAAAGGACAGAAATATTCTGTCTAGGTTGGTCATAATTTTCCTTCCAAGGAGTAAGCGTTTTTTTAATTTCATGGCTGCCTCACCATCTGCAGTGATTTTGGAGCCCAAAAAATAAAGTCAGCCACTGTTTCCACTGTTTCCCCATCTGTTTGCCATAAAGTGTTAGGGTTAGGTAGATTAGATAGATAGAGATTTAGATTTCCATGTCTGGATTACTTACATATTTTTTTTCTGGCCATTTCCAATTCATTCTCTTTGATCAGTGCCCAGGACTATGTCATCTACAAACAAGGACTTAATAAAAAGCCTTTAAGAGGAAACTGGTAATGCAGACAATGCTAAATACATATCTGTATTATTTGGAACCCAAACGATAAAACAGAGTTCAGCATTTTGATTTGAATGAAGCTGATCATTATCCCTGATATTTGGCTGAAGAGAGCCAAAAAACTAGTTTCTGGGTTTCTTTGCCTCAGTCAAGAAGCAACATCAAATAAACATCTTATTGCAAAGTTTTTTGTTGAATTGTCCTTGAGCTGAAAATGAAAGAACATCAGCATGTTACTGGGTTAGTCCCTAGGTTAGTTTCAGCTTCATATTCAAAGGCCTTTGGGATTCTGGTGGAAAATATAAATGAATCAAGGTGTGGAGGATGTAAAAGGACTGATGGGAACTGACAAACGTATGTAAGATCTGACCTGAATGATAATAGCAGTCAGCCAGTGAAGATGCTAGAAAATGGTCTTCAAGAAGAAGGAAGACTAGTGTGTGGGCCAAAGTATAAAGAATTTGGTACATTACACTGGAGAAGGGAATGGCAAACCATTTCAGTATTCTTGCCTTGAGAACCCCATGAACAGTATGAAAAGGCAAAATGATAGGATACTGAAAGAGGAACTCCCCAGGTCAGTAGGTGCCCAACAGGCTACTGGAGATCAGTGGACAAATAACTCCAGAAAGAATGAAGGGATGGAGCCAAAGCAAAAACAGTACTCAGCTGTGGATGTGGCTGGTGATAGAAGCAAGGTCCAATGCTGTAAAGAGCAATACAAGACCAGGAGCTGACTGTGGATCAGATCATGAACTCCTTATTACCAAATTCAGACTTAAATGGAAGAAAGTAGGGAAAACTGCTAGACCATTCAAGTATGACCTAAATCAAATCCCTATGATTATACAGTGGAAGTGAGAAATAGATTTAAGGGCCTAGATCTGATAGAGTGTCTGATGAACTATGGAATGAGGCTCGTGACATTGTACAGGAGACAGGGATCAAGACCATCCCCATGGAAAAGAAATGCAAAAAAGCAACATGGCTGTCTGGGGAGGCCTTACAAATAGCTGTGAAAAGAAGAGAGGTGAAAAACAAAGGAGAAAAGGAAAGATATAAGCATCTAAATGGAGAGTTCCAAAGAATAGCAAGAAGAGATAAGAAAGCCTTCTTCAGCGATCAATGCAAAGAAATAGAGGAAAAGAACAGAATGGGAAAGACTAGAGATCTCTTCAAGAAAATTAGAGATACCAAGGGAACTTTTCATGCAAAGCTGGGCTCGATAAAGGACAGAAGTGGTCTGGACCTAACAGAAGCAGAAGATATTAAGAAGAGGTGGCAAGAATACACGGAAGAACTGTACAAAAAAGATCTTCACGGCCCAGATAATCATGATGATGTGATCACTCATCTAGAGCCAGACATCTTGGAATGTGAAGTCAAATGGGCCTTAGAAAGCATCACTACGAACAAAGCTAGTGGAGGTGATGGAATTCCAGTTGAGCTGTTTCAAATCCTGAAAGATGATGCTGTGAAAGTGCTGCACTCAATCTGCCAGCAAATTTGGAAAACTCAGCAGTGGCCACAGGACTGGAAAAGGTCAGTTTTCATTCCAATTCCAAAGAAAGGCAATGC
>SJYT01024627.1:51374-94845 GCA_006410635.1 Cephalophus harveyi
AAAAAAAAAAAAAGGAGGATCATGGAAGTTCTCCTTGACACAGAGAAACTGAATTTATGTTCTGATTGATGGATAGGATGAAATGGGAAGGGAAGAGGAGCAGAGGATTCCATTCAGACAGAACAGTGTGATCCCTGAGGTCCTGAAACTGGTTATAACTTGAAACATCCCAGGAATAGAGCAAAGCCCAGGACATCTGGAGTGAAGGAAAGAGAGGTGGGAGATGAGATCGAAAGTAAGAACAAAACCAGATTATGCAGGGACAAACAGGCCATATTAAGGACGTTGAACTTGATCTTGAAAGCCATGGAGACCTTAATGAATTTCAAGCAACTGTGTGTGACAGAGTCATACCTGAATTTTGCCAAAGGTCTCTTTCATTCCTGCAAGAAGAATAGTTTTCAGGAGGCAAGGGAAAATGAAGAAAGCCCAGTTAGGAAGCTTCTACACTAGTCAAGGCAAGAGATGATGGTGGCTGTTAAAAGGGAGGTGGCCTTGAAGAGAAAGACATGACATATTTGAATTACAGTAGACTATGTCTCTCATTTGGCACGTATGACCTATTATTGGAAATGTAAAACTGCTGTGTGACTCTCCCCTCCTTCCCCCTTGAAAGTACAGGTTGTGATTACATCTTTTATCCTCCATGGTGACTTGAACATACTAGATGCTATAAGTATTTGTGGGTCGATTAAAAAACATACTAGAAGAGCAGACTTTGTATTTCTGTTATGACAACAGCTTGCTTCTTTTTTTTTAACAAAGTTGACAGGTAACATTTATTAAAACATGTCATAGAAAAGTGCATGGTCTCGTCTATCAGAAGAAAATATTAAACAATAGCATTCAATTAAGTAAAACCATGCTGTATACTAAAGACAAAACTATTCAACTGATTGCTTTTAAACCTAAACTGGATTACTTTTATGATCTTATAGTCTTCACTTTCTCATGGTTCCATCCCCATACTCACTTGTAATTCTTTCTCTGGAAGCACTTAAAAAATACAGCATGAGGGGACTTCCTTGGCAGTCCAGTGGTTAACACTCTGAGATTCTACTGCTGAGGACACGTGTTCTATCCCTGGTCAGGAAACTGTGGCGTGGGGCAGCCAAAAAAGAAAAGAATGAAAGAAAGAAAGGGAAATCAATTTAAACACAGCAGAAGCTAAAGATGTCAGTCAATTTCCATTAATCCATACTTCTACACATTGCAAAAGTACATTTATTTAAATTCTGTTGGAATAAAAGAATGCCTTCTCTTTAAGAGTTCTCCCAGAAAAACCAAAATAGAAGAGCTCGGCGAAAATATAACACAGATCACCACCATCTGTTCCACTTTCTTCTGTAGTAAGAAAGGGTGTGAATTATGCCATTGTGATAGTCCTTTTTATGTGTCTGCTTGATTGTACTAGAGGATGCCCAGATATGTCCTTAAACATCATTTTTGGGTGTCTCTTTGATGGTGTCTCTGGAAGGGATTAGCATATGAATTGGTAAAAAAGCAGATTATCCTCCCCAGAATGAGTGGGCTCACACAACCCACTGAGGGTCTGCATATAACGAAAAAGTGGAAGAAGGCAGGATTGTAGCTCTTAGACTAATGTTGAGCTGGAACATAGATCCTCAGTCCATGTTGCTTTGGTTTTCTTCACGCCCAGACTGGACTCTATACCATTAGCTCTCCAGCTGTCAGGCCTCCAAGCTACATCAGCAGCTTTACTGGGTCTCTGGCTTGCAGATTATGGAACTTCTTAATCTCCACAATTGCATGAATTAATATCCATCTAACAATCAACCAGTCCTATTGGTTCTATTTCTCTGGAAAAGCCTAATACAACCACAGAAGTTGTTCCAGCAAGGGTAGCTGCTGGGGCAGTGTGTTTGGAATGGGCAACATCTGTTTGGTGCAATCCAAGAAGCATCCAGACGCCCTCCTTCCTGCCAGCCTTCCAGGCTTCTCTTGTCCTCCAGTCATCTCTCTTTGGGGCTAGAGCTCTGAGCACACCATTGAAACACAAACATAACTCAATAGTGCAAAGAATATACTCAATCTGATTTTGGTGTTGACCATCTTATGATGTCCATGTGTAGAGTCTCCTCTTGTGCTGTTGGAAGAGAGTGTTTGCTATAACCAGTGCATTTTCTTGGAAACCTCTATTAGTCTTTGCCCTGGTTCATTCTGCATTCCAAGGCCAAATTTGCCTGTTACTCCAGGTGTTTCTTGACTTCCTACTTTTGCATTCCAGTCCCCTATAATGAAAAGGACATCTTCTTTGGGTGTTAGTTCTAAAAGGTTTGTAGATCTTCATAGAACCATTCAACTTCAGCTTCTTCAGCTTTACTGGTTGGGACATAGACTTGGATTACTGTGATATTGAATGTTTTTCCTTGAAAATGAACAGAGATCATTTTGTCGTTTTTGAGATTGCATCCAAGTACTGTATTTCAGACTCTTTTGCTGACCATGATGGCTACTCTATTTCTTATGAGGGATTCCTGCCCACAGTAGTAGATATAATGGTCATCTGAGTTAAATTCACCCATTCCAGTCCATTTTAGTTCCCTGATTCCTAGATTGTTGATGTTCACTCTTGCCATCTCCTGTTTGACCACTTCCAATTTGCCTTGATTCATGGACCTGACATTCCAGGTTACTATGCAATATTGCTCTTTACAGCATCGGACCTTGCTTCTATCACCAGTCACATCCTCAGCTGGGTATTGTTTTTGCTTTGGCTCTATCCCCTCATTCTTTCTGGAGTTATTTCTCCACTGATCTCCAGTAGTGTGTTGGGCACCTATTGACCTGGGGAGTTCCTCTTTCAGTTTCCTATCATTTTGCCTTTTCATACTGTTCATGAGGTTCTCAAGGTAAGAATACTGAAGTGGTTTGCCATTCCCTTCTCCAGTGGACCACATTCTGTCAGACCTAGGTTAGTATACTGTATTGGTGTTTTTCTTTCTGGGTTACTTCACTCTCTTCATCTTTTTAACTCAACCAGGAAAGGTTATTCACCTTTCAGGATTCATGTGATGAGTTTGGGTCAACTGGATAATATAAGATAATCTCTCAATCTCAGGATAACCTCAAAGTGTGTACTCATGATCATAACTTAAAATAATGTGTGTCATGCAAGACAGCATTCACAGTTCCAGGGATTAATGTGTGGACAGCTTTGTAGAGGGAGAGGTCATTATTTCACTTATCACAAGCAGTGTTTATTTGGTTATTTGCACTTTCATTTAAGAAGTTTTGACCAACAGGCAAGGCTACTAAGAAATATTCTGGTAAGTCATTTTGTATTTAAATTGCTTCTTTAATCAGTTTTTAATGAATGATTATCATTCTGAATCTCAAGGCTTTACATATCACAGTTTGTATAGTCATACCTTGCTTTTCAGTTAATTCCTAGAGGAGAATCTTATGCCTCTATTTATAATATTTCAGTTGAACATAAGTGGGAGAACCTCACAATTGCCGCATGTACCATTAACATAATAAAGGGGGCTGTATTTTAGAGTGTGGCCTATCTGACTGATCAATAAATTATAATCTAGCTTGCCAGCAATTTACCCATAAAACATACACACAAAACAAATGTAAGGAGCTACTGAAGTGAAAGAACTGACCCACAGCCAGGCTGACCATAGTTTTGAATACTTTAGTCTGAAGGACTAAATTTTGTCAATCTAAGTGTCTTATTTAAATCTAGTTGGAAATTCAGATCTCTATACAGTCATTTTTCCTTAAGTTCTAAGCCATTGCATTTCATCTGTTATTTATGACCTCATTTAGATTTCAGAAAAAATCCAATACTTCATGACACATCTTAATTTATACTTTACCTTTAAGATCTGGCTACTCTCTGAGCCAAGAGCATGTTTATTCAAGTGCACAGGAGTTATGAACCACCACCAAAGGTGAATAAATGCACTCATACAATGAAGACAGAGTTATTAGTCCACCTTGGTATCTGAGGTGATTTGAATAGTGATAAAAAAATGACACTACTCCTTCTTATAGTTCCAAGGCAGAATCTTCCTATGTGGTCATGATTTTTGGCTAGTCATTTCCCAAATCACCAACAGTAGCAGAGGAAGATGGGGATACTTAATAGCCATCCTGGTGTTTCTTCTGCTAGTTCTAGTCACTGGAGGCTGATGTGATTGCTAGCCAAGACAGAACTTCTATAAAACCCAGCAGCAAAACACTACACATACCTAATGTGTTAATAACGGAGAGAAAAAACTTCAAGTTTCTTTTCTCTCTCACTTGGGATTCTAAAGGGCAACAGGGCAGCTACCAGCAAAACATCCAGAGGCACAAATCTAGTAGCACAGAATTCAAAATGTACATTTCACAAATGGCAGACCCAAGATGTATTTTCTTTGCATTCTCTAGGGTCAGGCTATTTCTCAAATGCCAATTCCCATCACAATGGGAACCTCTGGCAATTATGAATCTTCTGCATTCAGCTAAGGGATTTGTGTTCAAGAAACAGAAAGAATGCAAGTATCCTGTTCAGCTAGTGTCAATCACTATTCTCCACTCCACAGGGATTTACTCAAAGGAGAATACAGCTTTCTGTCTCCCTTTACTGAAGTTTCTCTCTCAATGCCAGAGATTCTTGACTGTTGTCTAAACTCCTAATAAGCAATATGGGGAAAAACAATAGGATATTTCAGAAAATGGAGAATGTTTATAAATAACAACTTTAGATGAGGTTAAATCACAGAACTTACTGAATATAAAGCAAAAAACACAATGTCTTTGGAAATAACACAGTTCAAAGGCATTCTGTGCCTGGATTTAGTGAATCTCACAAGTACAATAAGTACATTAGTGAATGCATCATCATGTTCAGAGAGTTTGATCCATTTCTGAACAGCAAGAATGACAAAACAACCTCCTGGTCCCAAAAGGTCAAATTCCAGAGCATATTACAAAACCTTTGCAGATTCACCTCTTGACAACTGCATTTTAGGAATGATTAAATCAAAGCGTCACCATACAGAGAGGAAAAATAACAAGTTCCCTGTTAAACCTGTCATAGCTGAGAGAAGAACAGGCTATGGTATGATCTTAGAAACTGAAGTAGTCTTAATGCATTATGGAGTATACCATTAGCACAAGATGAGAATGAAGGAGTAATTATCAAAATCCAATCACTGAGTATTTTTCATTCACTGAGCAAAAATATTTCTCATATTCTGATGTGAGAAAACACAAGAATTTTTTTTAAGTTAGATTATGCTGCTGCTACTAAGTCGCTTCAGTCATGTCTGACTCTGTGTGACCCCATAGAAAGCAGCCAACCAGGCTCCCCCATCCCTGGGATTCTCTAGGCAAGAATAGTGGAGTGGGTTGCCATTTCCTTCTCCAATGCATGAAAATGAAAAGTCAAAGTGAAGTCGTTCAGTCGTGTCCAACTTTTAGCGACCCCACCAGGCTCCTCCATCCATGGGATTTTCCAAGCAAGAGTACTGGAGTGGGGTGCCATTGCCTTCTCCATAGATTATGCTAGAATTTTACAAATAGTAGTCACTATTAGCACTTAAAGGACTTTTTTTCTTTAAGAAATGGCATTAGCTACCCAACCATCAATCAGGTACCTGGAGATAAGTGTACAAATACGAACCAACTTCATGAACAGCTGGAAGGTCTGAAATTTCTCTGCCCTTTGTATTTGGTAACTGACATAATTGCTCACTTCAGTGCACAGCTGCAGGAAAGAAATCAGACTCTTTTTACTTGTGCAAACTTACACTGGCTCATTTGTGAAAGCCCAAACTATCCTATACTGAAATAGTTTTGGAATACTCTTATAACTATGGAAAATCTATTTGGCTTGCAAAGTCCATATAAGCCTTGCATACAAATTCTGTATGTTTTTATTGCTTCCACACTATTTTCTTTTCTCCCATTACATTATAGGTTGAGAGCACATAAGTATGCACTGCCAATAAATAATTTCAGTATAATATGTGTTAGCATTTCCTCACAAATTAATGTTTCCCTGAAGAAACAAACATAGTAGAAAGGACAGGCAGAATGCATTACACTTACTTTGTTTCATTGCATCATTTTATTTAGGGCTCCAAGCTGATCCCCTTAGTGTAGCTATAATTTCTTTTGGTCTTACTAGTGTACATTGGGTTAATGAGGTCAACTTGATCACTGTATGGTACCCTAAACCCACTGCATCTCTTAAAAAAGCATAATTCTCTAGTGACAAGAAGGAAATAGAGAACAGATTTACATGAATCAAATTGAGATCTGGAAGCATTTTAGATTTTTTCCTTTCCTGATTCTCCATGTATATTTGATAATAAAAAATTTATCTCAGGTTGGCTTCCTTTGCTAAATCTCCTGCCCCCACTTTAATTCAAGCTATTATTTTTTCTACCCTGGATTATGGCAGCAGTCCAGCCAATCCATCTGCCTCCAGTCTGTTTCTGTATTTACTCTATCATCTACACTAATACAATTATGTGTAAAGCACAGATTGGATTTTTTTTTTCTATCCTGTTCAAGTCTTATAATGGCCTGACTAGTTAACTGCATGCTAATTAACAGCATTAAATGTCCCTTGGGCAAATAGTTTCTGAGCATCCAACAAGGAATCATGGAACCCACTCTGAGCTGTGTGGACTTAGAACCCTCAAGAGAAAACTTTAACATAGTGCACAGTCCAGATCAATTCAGAGATGTCTGATGAATAGGAAGACCATACAATAACCTGATTTTAAGAAGTACCAACTGTAGCCCTGAGAAAAAAGTCCCCAGAAGAATGAATTTACAAAGGTAGACTATGAGCAACAGCAGAGACAGGAGTTTGCTAACGACTACTCCCAATATTTTGAGATGCACAGTAAAACCAAACTTGAGTCCACTAAATCCAGCTCTGTGCCCCACCCTCAAAGCATCTATGCAGTCAATGAGGATGAGTACCATATAGTAACACCCATATAATTATGTCAATATGAGTCTCAAAATACCTAAGACTGGGCATCTTCCTTTCTTACTCAAGCATTTTTTTTTTAAAGTTCTTTCTATACTGTAAACCTGAGAGAATTGCACAGTTGAGATAAGCAGAAAAGATGGGAAGGAAATCTACAGATGAAAATGGAGAGAATACAGATACGCATGGTTTTCATATATGGGTTTCAACAAATTCATAGATTCATCAAGAGATAGATATATAGGATCATTGGCAGGTATATTAAATATCCTGGGATAGAGAGATACAGAAAAGTGAGACCAAAATTCATAGATGTGTCACTATGGAAACATGTTTAAGTCATACCCGGCCATTTTTTAAAATGTGTAAAGAGATACAAGTTGTTGTCGTTGCTCAGTCACTAAATTGTGTCCAACTCCTTGTGACCCCATGGATTACAGCACACCAGGCTTCCCTGTTTTTCACTATGTCTTGAGTTTGCTCAAACTCAAGTCCACTGAGTCAGCGATGCCATCCAACCAACTCATCCTTGTTGCCCCCTTCTCTCTTACCCTCAATCTTTCCCAGCATCAGGGTCTTTTTCAATGAGTCAGCTCTTGCCATCAGGTAGCCAAAATATCGGGGCTTCCACTTCAGCATCAGTCCTTCCAATGAATATTCAGTGCTTAGTCACTCAGTTGTGTCCAACTCTTTATTGGACCCAAGAGCTGTTGCCTGCCAGGCTCTTCTGTCCATGGGGATTCTCCAGGCAAGAATACTAGAGTGAGTTGCCATGCACTCCTCCAGGGGATCTTCCCAACCCAGGGATCAGCCCCAGGTCTCCCATATTGCAGGTGGATTCTTCAACCATCTGAGCCACCAGGGAAGTCATGCATATTCAGGGTTGATTTCCTTTAGTGCTGACTGGTTTGATCTCCCTGCTGTCCAAGAGACCTTCAAGAGTCTTCTTCAGCACCACAGTTTGAAAGAATAAATTCTTTGGCACTCAGCCTTCTTTATGGTCTAACACTCACATCAGTGCATGACAACTGGAAAAATCATAGCTTTGACTATTATGGTCCTTTGTAAGCAAAATGATGTCTCTGCTTTCTCATACATTGCTTAGGTTTGTCATAGCTATTCTTTCAAGGAACAAGTTAATTCCTTGGCTGCAGTCACCATCTGCCTTGATACTGGAGCCCATGAAAATGAAATCTGACACTCTTTCCACATTTTCTATCTATTTGCCATAAAGTGATAGGAGCAGATGCCATAATCTTTGTTTTTTGAATGCTGTGTTTTAAGCCAGCTTTTTCACTCTTCTCATTCACCTTCATAAAGAGGGGTCTTTAGTTCCTCTTCAATTTTTGCCATTAAAGTGGTATCATCTGCATATCTGAAGTTATTGATATTTCTCCTGGATAGCTTGATTTCAGGTTGTGATTCATCTAGGCCAGCATTTTGCATGATGTGCTCTGCATATAAGTTGTATACAGGGTGACAATAAACAGTCTTGACATACTCCTTTCCCAATTTTGAATCAGTCTATTGTCCCATGTCCAGTTGTAAATGTTGTTTCTTGTCCTGCATACAGGTTTCTCTGAAGGTAGGTAATGTAGTCTGGTATTCCCATCTCATTGAGAATATGTCACAAAGTCAAAGGCTTTAACATAGTCAATGAAGTAGAAGTAGATTTTTTTTCTAATTCCCTTGCATTTTCCAAGATCCAGTGTATGTTGGCATTTTGATCTCTGGTTCCTCTGCTGTTTCTAAATCCAGCTTGACTATCTGGAAGTTCTCAGTTTACATACTGCTGAAGCCTGAAGGATACTAGAATACTAGAATAGGATACTAGAATACTAAGCTTGAAGGATTTTGAGCATAATCTTCTAGCATGAGAAATGAGTGCAATTGTATGGTTATTTGAACATTCTTTGGCATTGCCTTTCTTTGGGATTGAGATGAAAACTGACCTTTTCCTGTCCTTGGTCACTGATGTTTTCCAAATTTGTTGGCATAATGAATGCAGCACTTTAACAGCATCATTTTAAGATTTTAAATAGCTCAGCTATTTCAAATAGCTGAAAGAGAGGGTGGAACAAATTGCGAGTGGAGCATTGAAACATATGCATTATCGTATGTAAAACAGCTAGTGAAAAGATGTTGTATAATATAGGAAGCTCAACTGGTGCTCTGTGACAGCCTAAAGGGTCAGATGAGGGTGGAGTGGGAGAGAGGTTCAAGAGGCAGAGAATATGTGTATATTATGGCTGATTTACATTGTTGTATGGCAGAAAACAACACAACATTGTAGAGCTATTATCCTGTAATTAAAAATAAATTTAAAAAAAAAGACTAACAAGTTACATGTTTCTACCATAGTGTCCCAACATGTTGTTCACATTTGTTAACATTTCTATTACAGTGTTGTGCAGTGTTGTACATTGAGTCATTTGATTCCTTGCCATTAACACCAAATTTCTACTCAGATTTCAAAAACATATTTTCAGATTTGATAGTAACAGATGAGCTTGCTATGAGATCAGCATATAATACTATACTGTGAATTCTTATCATTCATTTAAATAAATCATATAGAATACATTAAGACAGAGTATTTATACTATTCCTATACAAGAGGGAGTTGATAACTTAAAAATTTTTAGTTTATCTAAAGATATATATTCTTTCAGTAAAATCATAGCTTGAGACTAAGTAATCTAATGTAAGAAAAGGAACCTAAATAAATTTAAATTTAAAAAAAAGGAAAGGACAGAGATAGTTCACAAGAGTGTGTTACTCTGGCAAGAATACTGGGTAGTCTCTGATATTTAATATCCATGACACATGGAAAAATCATTGACAATATGCCCAATGTATTTCTCTTTTTAAAAAGTTTTGAAAAATTTTGAATGAGTAATTTATTAAACTACATTAAAAGAGACATTGTTACATAATGATAGTATAATCATTAAACTCTGTGTATTTTTCATCTCAAACATGTTTGTAAAAATTTGGGTTGTTCATTTTTATATCTGGCAGCTTTCTATTTAAATTTTTAAATGTATAAAATATAGTTAAAATACTTCTTAATGACATTTGCTACTAATTCTAACATCTCTGTCAGTTATGAGTAAGAATTTTAAGCAAACTTTGTACCTTGAAAAAATTTAGTAATCACAAGAACTTGCTAAAATAGTACAGAGATTCCCCATGTACTTGTACTTTAACTTTCCTCAATGATAATTTCTTACACAGCCATAGTATGCTGTCAACATAAGGAAATTTACATTGGGACAATATTATTAAGTCAATGACAGGCCTTTACTGAAATTTCTCAAGTTTTGCATGTACTCCTGTGTGTGTGTGTACGCACATGTGCACACACTGAGCAAGAAGTATGGTTATATGAAAACTTGTCACATGTATAGATTTGAGTACAAACACCACAATCAGGACACAGACTGTCTCACTACACACAAACACACACAGGCACACACACACAGGCACACACACATGCATGCACAAAGCTCCTTAATGTTACCATATTTATATTACCATATTACTCCTTAATAACTATACCCTTCTTCCACCTCTAATTTCTGGCACTCATTGATGCATTTACCATTTTCTCTTTGAGGCTGAATAAACACACACAATACATGGAGGAAAAATAGTTTCTATATCTATTATCTATACCTGTATGAAATCTATTTTTAAAAATCACTTAGTGAGAGGAGGCCGTCCCAAGATCGTGGAGGAATAGGACAGGGAGACCACTTTCTCCCTCACAGACTCATCAAAAGAACATTTCAACGCTGAGTAAATTCCACAAAACAACTTCTGAATGCTGGCAGAGGACATCAGACACCCAGAAAAGCAGATCATTGGCTTCAAAAACAGGTAGGAAAAAATATAAAAGATGAAAAAAGAGACAAAGGAGGTAGGGAGGGAGCACCGTCCCGGGAAGGGAATCCCATCCCGGGAAGAGACTCGTAAGAAGAGAGGTTTCCAAACACCAGGAAACATTCTTGCTGCCGAGTCTGGGGCAAGCCTTGGAAGCACAGAGGGCAACATAACAGGAAGGAAAAATAAATAACTAAAACCAACAGATTACGAGCCCAACAGTAACTCCCCCAGCGGAGAAGCAGCGCAGACGCCTGCATCCGCCGCTAACAAGTTGGGGGCTGGGCAGGGAGAGGCGGGAAACGCGGACTGCAGTGCTTTGTAAGAACCGGGCCGCGGGAGGTGCGGGCTGCAAAGACTCGGGCTGGAACGCCCGCCCCGCGCGTAACCAGAGGGCCCGAGCGTGACCAGAGTGAACTAACTTGGGCTAGCAATCCAGACTGTAGGATAGCTACCACGCGGAACGCTCAAACATAAGACACCACCAGGACTGCGCACAGAACAAAGGACGGAATGGAAATAGCCGGCTGCAGATCATCCCCCTCTGGTGACAGGCAGCCAGAGACTTAAGGGCTGGAAGGGGGCAATCGCAGCCCAAGAGAGTCATTACCTACCAAAATGCGAGCAGGCTTTTTTGCTAACTAAGACCTCTGGGGCTTCTGGACAGTCATCACCCGCCTGAGAAGGAACGCCAGCGGTACACCCAGAAAACTGAGCAGCAGGGAAAGGCGACCAGTCACAGCAATTGCGCTCGCCAAACTCCTGAGCTACTCGGACCTGGGAAGGGCACAAAATGCAGGCCCAATCAAATATGCACCTCTGAAGACTACCTGAGCGCCAAGCCTGAGCAGCTTAGACCGGAGAGGTGTGTGAGGCCTGGGACCGGCCTCTGACGGCTCCCCAACAGAGTAACTTAGAGCCTGAGTGGTGTGCGTCGTGGGCAGGGGAAAGACAGGCGCAGATGAGACACTGCAAGCACATGCCAGTAATATTTGTTTGCAGTATTCCTCCCTCTCCACAGCGCTACTGAACAAGTGAGCCTAAAAAAAAAAAAAACTGTCCACCACCTCTCTCCCTGAGTCAAGACGGAAATCAGACACTGAAGACACCAGCAAACAGAAGAAGTTAAGCAGAGGGAACTGCCTTGGAAGTGACCCCACACTGCCCACAACACCAGGGAAAGGGCCAGATATATCTTTACTATTTTTACAAGCATTCTTTTTTTTTTTTACCTTTTTGCATAAATGTTTTTTCTTTCTTTCTTTTTTTTTAACTTTCTTAAATTGTTTATTTCTCTATTTCTTTAATTTTTATTTTTTTAACTTATTATTACTTTTCAAAAAAAACAAAGAGAGAGATTATTTTTAAAGCAATCGCCGTATATAGTCTTTATGTGGTTGGTGTTGTTTTTTAATAACTCGTGTGGTTTTTTTTTTTTTTCCGCCTTTTGCTTTCTTTTTTTTTTTCTTTTCTTTCTTTCTTTCTTTACTTTTCTTCTTCGTCTGCTCCCTTTCTTTAATATTGTAAATTTGAAAATCCAATCTCTACTCCAAATTTTTTTAACCTTTGCTTTTTGGTATTTGTTGTCAATTTTGTACATTTAAAAACCCAATCTTCAGTATCCAATTTCACCCGAGAGCAAGATTACTGGCTTGACCACTCTCTCCTCCTTTGGATCCTCCTTTTTCTCCACCAGGTGCCCTCTACCTCTTCCTGCCCCCTTCTCTTCCCTACCCAACTCTGTGAATCTCTGTGTGTTCCAGACGGTGGAGAACACTCAGGGAACTGGTTATTGGCTGGATCTGTCTCTCTCCTTTTCATATCTCTCTTTAATCCTCCTGACCACCTTCCTCTACTTCCTCCCTCTCCTCTTCCCTGTATAATTTCGTGAACACCTCTGATCAGTCCAGACTGTGAAGCTCACATAAGGAAGTGATTACTGACTAGCTTGCTCTCTCTTCTTTTGATCACACCACATCTCATCCCAGTCACCTCTAACTAGTCCCTCACTCTTCTCTTCTCCAAGTAACTCAGTGAACCTCTCTGGGTTTCCCTCAATGCTGAGAACCCTTTCATCTTTAACCTAGATGTTTTATCATTGGTGCTGTATATCTGGAGAAGCCTTGAGGCTATTGTAAAAATAAAACTGAAAACCAGAAGCAGGAGACTTAAGTCCAAATCCCAAGAGCATCAAAGAACTCCTAAATCCAGGGAACATTAATCGATAGGAGCTCATCAAACTCCTCCATACCTACACGGAAATCAAGCACGACCCAAGGGCCAACAAGTTCCAGAGCAAGACATACCACACAAATTCTCCAGCAACACAGGAACACACCCCTGAACTTCAATATACAGGCAGCTCAAAGTTACTCCAAAGCATTGACATCGCACAACCCATTACTGGACACTTCATAGCACTCCAGAGAGAAGTAATCCAGCTCCACTCACCAGAACTCCACCACAAGCCTCCCTAACCAAGAAACTTTGACAAGCCACTGATACAACTCCACCCACAGTGAGGAAACTCCATAATAAAGAGAACTCCACAAACTTCTAGAATATAGAAAGACCATCCCAAACGCAGCAATATAACCAAGATGAAGAGACAGAGGAATACCCAGCAGGTTAAGGAACAGGAGAAAAACCCACCAAACCAAACAAAAGAGGAAGAGATAGGGAATCTACCTGAGAAAGAATTCCGAATATTGATAGTGAAAATGATCCAAAATCTTGAAATCAAAATGGAATCACAGATAAATAGCCTGGAGACAAGGATTGAGAAGATGCAAGAAAGGTTTAACAAGGACTTAGAAGAAATAAAAAAGAGCCAATATACAATGAATAATGCAATGAATGAGATCAGAAACACTCTGGAGGCAACAAATAGTAGAATATCGGAGGCAGAAGATAGGATTAGTGAAATAGAAGATAGAATGGTAGAAATAAATGAATCAGAGAGGGAAAAAGAAAAACGAATTAAAAGAAATGAGGACAATCTCAGAGACCTCCAGGACAATATGAAACGCTCCAACATTCGAATAATAGGAATCCCAGAAGAGGAAGACAAAAAGAAAGACCATGAGAAAATACTAGAGGAGATAATAGTTGAAAACTTCCCTAAAATGGGGAAGGAAATAATCACCCAAGTCCAAGAAACCCAGAGAGTTCCAAACAGGATAAACCCAAGGCGAAACACCCCAAGACATATATTAATCAAATTAACAAAGACCAAACACAAAGAACAAATATTAAAAGCAGCAAGGGAAAAACAACAAATAACACACAAGGGGATTCCCATAAGGATAACCGCAGATCTTTCAACAGAAACTCTTCAGGCCAGGAGGGAATGGCAAGACATACTTAAAGTGATGAAAGAAAATAACCTACAGCCCAGATTACTGTACCCAGCAAGGATCTCATTCAAATATGAAGGAGAAATAAAAACCTTTACAGAAAAGCAAAAACTGAGAGAATTCAGCACCACCAAACCAGCTCTCCAACAAATGCTAAAGGATATTCTTTAGACAGGAAACACAAAAAGGGCGTATAAACCCGAACCCAAAACAATAAAGTGAATGGCAACGGGATCATACTTATCAATAACTACCTTAAACGTAAATGGGTTGAATGCCCCAACCAAAAGGCAAAGACTGGCTGAATGGATACAAAAACAAGACCCCTATATATGCTGCCTACAAGAGACCCACCTCAAAACAAGGGACACATACAGACTGAAAGTGAAGGGCTGGAAAAAGATATTCCATGCAAATAGAGACCAAAAGAAAGCAGGAGTAGCCATACTCATATCCGATAAAATAGACTTTAAAACAAAGGCTGTGAAAAGAGACAAAGAAGGCCACTACATAATGATCAAAGGATCAATCCAAGAAGAAGACATAACAATTATAAATATATATGCACCCAACATAGGAGCACCGCAATATGTAAGACAAATGCTAACAAGTATGAAAGGAGATATTAACAATAACACAATAATAGTGGGAGACTTTAATACCCCACTTACATCTATGGACAGATCAACTAAACAGAAAATTAACAAAGAAACCCAAACTTTAAATAATACAATAGAACAATTAGACCTAATTGATATCTATAGGACATTTCACCCCAAAACAATGAATTTCACCTTTTTCTCAAGTGCTCACGGAACCTTCTCCAGGATAGATCACATCCTGGGCCATAAATCTAACCTTGATAAATTCAAAAAAATCGAAATCATTCCAAGCATCTTTTCTGACCATAATGCATTAAGATTAGATCTCAATTACAAGAGAAAAACTATTAAAAATTCCAACATATGGAGGCTGAACAACACACTTCTAAATAACCAACAAATCACAGAAGAAATCAAAAAAGAAATCAAAATATGTATAGAAACGAATGAAAATGAAAACACAACAACCCAAAACCTATGGGACACTATAAAAGCAGTGCTAAGAGGAAAGTTCATAGCAATACAGGCACACCTCAAGAAGCAAGAAAAAAGTCAAATAAATAACCTAACTCTACACCTAAAGCAACTAGAAAAGGAAGAAATGGAGAACCCCAGAGCTAATAGAAGGAAAGAAATCTTAAAAATTAGGGCAGAAATAAATGCAAAAGAAACAAAAGAGACTATAGCAAAAATCAACAAAGCCAAAAGCTGGTTCTTTGAAAAAATAAATAAAATTGACAAACCATTAGCCAGACTCATCAAGAAACAAAGAGAGAAAAATCAAATCAATAAAATTAGAAATGAAAATGGAGAGATTACAACAGACAACACAGAAATACAAAGGATCATAAGAGACTACTATCAGCAATTATATGCCAATAAATTGGACAACGTGGAAGAAATGGACAAATTTTTAGAAAAATACAAACTTCCAAAACTGAACCAGGAAGAAATAGAAAATCTTAACAGACCCATCACAAGCACGGAAATTGAAACTGTAATCAGAAATCTTCCAGCAAACAAAAGCCCAGGTCCAGACGGCTTCACAGCTGAATTCTACCAAAAATTTCGAGAAGAGCTAACACCTATCCTACTGAGACTCTTCCAGAAAATTGCAGAGGAAGGTAAACTTCCAAACTCATTCTATGAGGCCACCATCACCCTAATACCAAAACCTGACAAAGATGTCACCAAAAAAGAAAACTACAGGCCAATATCACTGATGAACATAGATGCAAAAATCCTTAACAAAATTCTAGCAATCAGAATCCAACAACACATTAAAAAGATCATACACCATGACCAAGTGGGCTTTATCCCAGGGATGCAAGGATTCTTCAATATCCGCAAATCAATCAATGTAATTCACCACATTAACAAATTGAAAAATAAAAGCCATATGATTATCTCAATAGATGCAGAGAAGGCCTTTGACAAAATTCAACATCCATTTATGATAAAAACTCTCCAGAAAGTAGGAATAGAAGGAACATACCTCAACATAATAAAAGCTATATATGACAAACCCACAGCAAACATTATCCTCAATGGTGAAAAACTGAAAGCATTTCCCCTAAAGTCAGGAACAAGACAAGGGTGCCCACTTTCACCGCTACTATTCAACATAGTTCTGGAAGTTTTGGCCACAGCAATCAGGGCAGAAAAAGAAATAAAAGGAATCCAAATTGGAAAAGAAGAAGTAAAACTCTCACTGTTTGCAGATGACATGATCCTCTACATAGAAAATCCTAAAGACTCCACCAGAAAATTACTAGAGCTAATCAATGAATATAGTAAAGTTGCAGGATATAAAATCAACACACAGAAATCCCTTGCATTCCTATACACTAATAATGAGAAAGTAGAAAAAGAAATTAAGGAAACAATTCCATTCACCATTGCAACGAAAAGAATAAAATACTTAGGAATATATCTACCTAAAGAAACTAAAGACCTATATATGGAAAACTATAAAACACTGATGAAAGAAATCAAAGAGGACACTAATAGATGGAGAAATATACCGTGTTCATGGATCGGAAGAATCAATATAGTGAAAATGAGTATACTACCCAAAGCAATCTACAGATTCAATGCAATCCCTATCAAGCTACCAGCGGTATTTTTCACAGAACTAGAACAAATAATTTCAAGATTTGTATGGAAATACAAAAAACCTCGAATAGCCAAAGCAATCTTGAGAAAGAAGAATGGAACTGGAGGAATCAACCTGCCTGACTTCAGGCTCTACTACAAAGCCACAGTCATCAAGACAGTATGGTACTGGCACAAAGACAGAAATATAGATCAATGGAACAAAATAGAAAGCCCAGAGATAAATCCACACACCTATGGACACCTTATCTTCGACAAAGGAGGCAAGAATATACAATGGAGTAAAGACAATCTCTTTAACAAGTGGTGCTGGGAAAACTGGTCAACCACTTGTAGAAGAATGAAACTAGATCACTTTCTAACACCACACACAAAAATAAACTCAAAATGGATTAAAGATCTAAACGTAAGACCAGAAACTATAAAACTCCTAGAGGAGAACATAGGCAAAACACTTTCCGACATAAATCACAGCAGGATCCTCTATGATCCACCTCCCAGAATACAGGAAATAAAAGCAAAAATAAACAAATGGGATCTAATTAAAATTAAAAGCTTCTGCACAACAAAGGAAACTATAAGCAAGGTAAAAAGACAGCCTTCTGAATGGGAGAAAACAATAGCAAATGAAGCAACTGACAAACAACTAATCTCAAAAATATACAAGCAACTCATGCAGCTCAATTCCAGAAAAATAAACGACCCAATCAAAAAATGGGCCAAAGAACTAAACAGACATTTCTCCAAAGAAGACATACGGATGGCTAACAAACACATGAAAAGATGCTCAACATCACTCATTATCAGAGAAATGCAAATCAAGACCACAATGAGGTACCATTTCACACCAGTCAGAATGGCTGCGATCCAAAAGTCTACAAGCAATAAATGCTGGAGAGGGTGTGGAGAAAAGGGAACCCTCTTACACTGCTGGTGGGAATGCAAACTAGTACAGCCACTATGGAGAACAGTGTGGAGATTCCTTAAAAAACTGCAAATAGAACTGCCTTATGACCCAGCAATCCCACTGCTGGGCATACACACCGAGGAAACCAGAATTGAAAGAGACACATGTACCCCAATGTTCATTGCAGCACTGTTTATAATAGCCAGGACATGGAAACAACCTAGATGTCTATCAGCAGATGAATGGATAAGAAAGCGGTGGTACATATACACAATGGAGTATTACTCAGCCATCAAAAAGATTTCATTTGAATCTGTTCTAATGAGATGGATGAAACTGGAACCTATTATACAGTGTGAAGTAAGCCAGAAAGAAAAACACCAATACAGTATACTGACACATATATATGGATTTTAAAAAGATGGCAATGATGACCCTGTATGTGAGACAGCAAAAGAGACACAGATGTATAGAACGGACTTTTGGACTCTGTGGGAGAGGGAGAGGGTGGGATGATTTGGGAGAATGGCATTGAAACATGTATACTATCATGTAAGAATGAAGCACCAGCCTATGTTCAATACAGGATACAGGATGCTCGGGGCTGGTGCACGGGGATGATCCAGAGAGAGGAAATGGGGTGGGATGTGGGAGGGGGATTAGGGATTGGGATCTCATATACACCTATAGTGGATTCATGTCAATGTATGGCAAAACCAATATGGTATTGTAAAGTAAAATAAAGTAAAAATTAAAAAAAAAACAATAATAATAAAAAAAATAATCACTTAGTGACGAATGTCATTGCCTTTACTAATAGATTTGGAAAATATTGTTATATTACTGCCTTTGCTTTCTTATTATTATTCTAGTTGACTGTAAATTCAGGGGCTATTTATGTCTTTCTTTTGCACTAAATATTAGTTGGTGGGTTGGCTTTGAAGAAGATAGAAGTTTGACATGAATATAATTTGGTACACCAGTCTCAAGAACTTCTCTTCATTACTGTCCAAAAACAATCACTGAACTGCATTTCAATAAGAGCTATCAAATCTGAAAGAAGAGACTGTATTATATTCTGAAGTGACAGCAAAAGCTAAAATAGTTTTTATCCAACAGGAACCCCCTTGCTGCATATTGCTAATGATTGGCACAAGACTGGTAAATTCTTTCACAGATAATGTTTATTACAATATTTCATAATTCACAGTTTAAATATTTAAAAGTTAAGTGATGATATTTGTAATAGTTTATATTTGTAGCAATCAAACCATTGTGAATATATTTTAGGGGATTACATAGTTAAGTTAAAAGTATTGCATTTGAAAGAGTGATAATCAAACTGCTAAATATTTGAAACACTTTTTACTTCTCATTAACTGTTAATAATTATAGGAAGAAGAACTATAGCAAGGAACAGAAGTGAATAGTGTAATTATAGGAATCTTTGCCCTACCTGGCTCTGTTCACCACGACACACTCTGTTCCTTGTGCTTCTATGGGCACCAGTATGTAAATATGCTCTGACTGTCTCTTTTTCTTTACCTTCCTGGGAAAGGTAAAATTTAATAGAATGTTTAAATTCTCCAGAAACGGTTTTCACAAATAGAGTTGTAGCTTATGTTTCTATGACTTATGGTTAGTCAAATAGTCCATATATATTTTTTAATGTATGTTTCTGAACATTAACTTTAAAACAAAGTAAAATGTAGAGTTGATCTCAAGATGTAAAAATATTTTGTTTGTAGTGTTCCAAGTCTACTGAATCTATTGTGTTGGTAAGAGTTATGTGGTACAGGAATATTTTTTCAATGTTTGTAGAGAAAATGTATGTCGATACTACCATTCGTTCATTTTTAATTCTACAATACTGTTTATAAGTGAAGTGATAATGTACTCAATTTTTTTCTATTATTACAGAATTATTTTCTAGCAAATTAGACATGTAATATTCAGCACTTCTGGTACTGTGGATTCTAGTGTGTATATCATTCTGCATTTCTAAATGTAAAACTTCCCAATGTAAATCTCTTTGCTCAACTATACTTGGCACAGGAAATAATATATTTGGTTTCCTTTCCATGATTTTTTTTCTTGCCACCTTGATCTTCTTCTGTTAGCTTGGTGGCCCCTATTGCATTGGCAGATAGGATTTGGGTGATAGGAATACAAATAAAAGTGAAGCAACTTGCCAAATTTCTTAAAGAAATTACTTTAAAAACTCATGGCTCACACTATGGTCTTAAAACAAAGCACCTTTGTATTATAATTGCTGGATTGCTTGAAAGAAGTTTTAATGTTTTACACAGTTTTCTATTTTTTATTCAAAATTCAAATCATATAGTTTATACCATAAACAATTAGTAAAAAAAAAAAAAAATGATAGAAGGGTAATTTCTTGTTCCAAACTAGATAAAGATATATGGTTTGAAACGAGAGAGCTCTGAAAGAAAACTAAGAAAATTAGATAACTATCTAAGGCCATGAAAGCCTTCAAAACCTTCCCCACCCGTCTTCAGTCCCCAAGCTGCCTACTAATATTAGGAGTAGATAACAAGCAACCAGTGGTTCAAAAGGAACCTAACTGCACAAGAATTGATGTTTCCCTTTCTTATACTGGAGCTTGTAAGGAGAGTTTCAAGAATGAATGCCATGGCACGAATTGGCAGAAAGAGATTTCTACTGCCTCTAAATCTTTCTTGCATTCAAAGTATAACAATAATTGTAATCTTCCTTCACTTCCAACTCAAGAAGAGCAAACAGACAAGTAAAAGCTATTTATTTGGATGGGGAGGGAGGAGAAAGTCCAAATATTCACAATGATAAAGCCCACAGAAACCAAAACTTGAGTTAATAGAAGTCCATGATTAAAACTCAGTGGGAATTAAAAACCACAGCAGAAGCCAGGAAAATGCTTGGTGACACAAAGATAGCACATTTTCTCTCTATCTGAGAATAATGTCTGAGCCCTTAACTGACATTCCTTATTTATCCCAACAGAACTGTTTTTCTTTGCCTTGTTTCAGACCCAGAGGCTTATTTACAGGACTGCCTCATTTTGGCAGATTCTGTCTCCATCTGGACTATGGTTGGCTTTGAACAATAAGAAACATTGAAAAGAGATAATAGAGAGAAGTAAGTCAATGTATTTACTTACATGCCTAACCTACTCTCTCAATACCTCACCCCACTCGATCTGTTGCCTGACAAGACAAATTTTGGCAGTGGCTGCCTTTCTCTTATAACCTATGACTATATTCACTGGGTTCCTTGTTGCCTCTCCTGTTCCCTCTTTGTGTATAGGGATAGTAACTATGCCCTCCTCTTCATAATCCCTCAGTCACTTGTCTTCTCTTATTGTTATTTCTAGGGCTTTGACTGTATGGTTCATAACAAACTGTGGAAAACTTTTTAGGAGATGGGAATACCAGACCATCATACTTGTCCCTGTGAAACCTGTATGCAGGTCAAGAAACAACAATTAGAACCTTATATAAAACAACTGACTGATTCACAATTGAGAAAGGAGTATGACAAGGCTGTTCATTCTCACCCTGTTTATTTAACTTATATGCAGAGCACAGCATGCAAAATTCCAGGCTAGATGAGTTACAAGCTGGAATCAAGATTGCCTGGAGAAATATCAATAACCTCAGAGATGCAGATGATATCACTCTAATGGCAGAAAGTGAAGAGGAACTAAAGAGCCTCTTGATGAGGGTGAAAGAGGAGAGTAAAAATAAAAGAAAAGAAAAAAGCCACTTAAGCCAGTTTAACTCAATATTCAAAACTCAATTTGACTCAATATTAAAAAAAAAAAAAAGCCCTAAGATCATGGCATCTGGTTCCATCACTTCATGGCAAACAGAAGGGGAAAAGGTGCAAGCAGTGACAAATTTCCTCTTTTTGGGCTCAAAAATCACTGAACATGGTGACTGCAGCTATGAAATTAGCAGATGATTGCTTCTGGGAAGGAAAGCTATGACAAACCTAGACAATGTATTAAAAAGCAAAGACATCACTTTGCCAACAAAGATCTGTCTGGTCAAAACTATGGTCTTTCCAGTAGTCATGCATGGATGTGAGAACTGGATCATAAATAAGGCAGAAGGTCAAAGAATTGATGCTTTCCAACTATGATGTTGGAGAAGACTCTTGAGAGTTCCTTGGACTGCAAGGAGAACAAACCCATCAATCCTAAAGGAAATCAGTCCTAAGTATTCATTGGAAGGGCTGATGCTGAAGCTGAAGCTCCAATACTTTGACCACCTGCTGCAAAGAGCTGATTCACCAGAAAAGACCCAGATTCTGTGAAAGATGGAAGGCAGAAGGTGAAGAGGGTGACAGAGGATGAGATGGTTGGATGGTATCTCTGTTTCAATGGACATGAGCTTGGGCAAACTATGGGAGATGATGACGGATGGGGGGCCTGAAGTGCTGCAGTCCATGAGGTTGCAGAGTTGGACATAACTTGGAAACTGAACAACAACAACCTTGTCTATACCTCTATAAATAATCTTATCTTCATGCTCAATTTTTTGAGTGTGCTGTTTATCACCTGATCATGAGTTTTACCCTCTGAGAAAAATAGAAGGAAAATGTAAGGTAAAATTTACTAAACTTATTAAATATTTACCTCTAAAATATTAGAAGCTATGAGATTCCTTAGAACCAGTAGATGATTTTTCCTTCAATAGAGAAAGTGCTATACAAAAACTAAGGAAAACAGTATTCAGTTCAGTTCAGTTCAGTCGCTCAGTCCTGTCTGACTCTTTGCTACCCCATGAATCGCAGCACGCCAGGCCTCCCTGTCCATCACCAACTCCCGGAGTTCACACAAACTCATGTGCATCGAGTCGGTGATGCCATCCAGCCATCTCATCCTCTGTCATCCCCTTCTCCTCCTGCTCCCAATCCCTCTCAGCATCAGGGACTTTTCAAATGAGTCAACTCTTCACATGAGGTGGCCAAAGTATTGGAGTTTCAGCCTCAGCATCAGACCTTCCAATGAACACCCAGGACTGGTCTCCTTTAGGATGGACTGGTTGGACCTCCTTGCAGTCCAAGGGACTCACAAGAGTCTTCTCCAGCACCACAATTCAAAAGCATCAATTCTTCACTGCTAAGCTTTCTTTATGATCCAACTTTCACATCTATACATGACCATTGGAAAAATCATAGCCTTGACTAGACAGACCTTAGTTGGCAAAGTAATGTCTCTGCTTTTTAATATGCTATCTAGGTTGATCATAATTTCCCTTCCAAGGAGTAAGCATCTTTTAATTTCATGGCTGCAGTCACCATTCACAGTGATTTTGGAGCCCAAAAAAATGAAGTCTGACACTGTTTCCCCATCTATTTCCCATGAAGTGATGGGACCAGATGCCATGATCTTCGTTTTCTGAATGTTGAGCTTTAAGCCAACTTTTTCACTCTCCTCTTTCACTTTCATCAAGAGGCTTTTTAGTTTCTCTTCACTTTCTGCCATAAGGATGGTGTCATCTGCATATCTGAGGTTATTGATATTTCTCCTGGCAATCTTGATTTCTAGCTTGTGCTTCTTCCAGCCCAACATTTCTCATGCTGTAGTCTGCATAGAAGTTAAATAAGCAGGGTGACAATATACAGCCTTGACGTACTCCTTTTCCTATTTGGAACCAGTCTGTTGTTCCATGTCCAGTTCTAACTGTTGCTTCCTGACCTGCATACAGATTTCTCAAGAGGCAGGTCAGGTGGTCTAGTATTCCCATCTCTTTCAGAATTTTCCACAGTTTATTGTGATCCACACAGTCAAAGGCTTTGGCATAGTCAATAAACCAGAAATAGATGTTTTCTGGAACTCTCTTGTTTTTACCATGATCCAGCAGATGTTGACAATTTGATCTCTGGTTCCTCTGCCTTTCCTAAAACCAGCTTGAACATCTGGAACTTCATGGTTCACATATTGCTGAAGCCTGGCTTGGAGAATTTTGAGCATTACTTTACTAGCATGTGAGATGAGTGCAATTGTGTGGTAGTTTGAGCATTCTTTGGCATTGCCTTTCTTTGGGACTGTATTAGACATATTAAAAAAATTCTCATTTTTACACTTGAGTTTATGGCCTTTAAAATTCAACCTGCTACATACAAAGATGTTCTTCAATTTTCTTTTGAAAGCAATTTCAAAAAATAAACTTCTATTCATCCAAAAAATGTAATTTTAAAGGAATTCTCTAGATTATTGTTAAAGTCTTATAATTGAAAATTAGTCTTAAACCAAATATTCACAGACTAATTTTCTTAACTGCTCTATAGCTAATTTGTAAAACTGATATCAGAGTTTAATCATACACTGAAGGAGTCATTTTTAATCTAGAAGTATTATATATATAATTATTATTTTCAGCATGAACTAGTTTTACATTTATAAGCCATAATTTTACTAGGCTTTATTCAATTATAGTCTTCTCCAGTGACTCAGTGGTAAAAAAAAATCCACCTGCCAATGCAGGAGAGGTAGGTTTGATCCCTGGTTCAGGAAGAACCTCTGGAGAAAGAAATGGCCACCTGCTCCAGTATACTTGCCTGGAAAATCCCATGGACAGAGGATCCTGGTGGGCTATACTCCATGAGGTTGCAAAGAGTTGGACACACCTTAGTGACTAAGCAGCAGCAGCAACAGCATTCAACTGTAGGACTCACAATGATTGAAAATTAAACCCAAACTGTCTTTAAATTCAATATCTTCTAGCTGTGTCCAGTCTTTTAAAGGAGATCTGTGAGTACACTGCTACTGCTAAGTCACCTCAGTCGTGTCCGACTCTGTGTGACCCCCATAGACAGCAGCCCACCAGGCTCCCCCATCCCTGGGATTCTCCAGGCAAGAACACTGGAGTGGGTTGCCATTTCCTTCTCCAATGCATGAAAGTGAAAAGTGAAAGTGAAGTCACTCAGTTGTGTCAGACTCTTAGCGACCCCATGGATTGCAGCCCACCAGGCTCCTCCGTCCATGGGATTTTCTAGGCAAGAGTACTGGAGTGGGGTGCCATTGCCTTCTCCATGTGAGTACACATGCATGTGTATATTTGTTTCTCTGTGTGTAGCCAAGTTGGGCAAAACTCAAATAGGATAAGTCCAAAGAAATCCGTGACAAGACACATCATAATCTAACTTCTAAAATCTAAAGACAGGAAAAAATTCTTGAGAGCAGCAGAGAGAAATGATGCATTGCTTATTTGAAACACCAATTCAAATGACAGAGGATTTCTCATCTGAAACCATAAAGGCCAGGAAATACTGGCACACCATTTTTCAAGTGCTGAACAAAAATAACCACAGATTCCACATCTGATGAAAATATCCTTCAGGATAAAGATAGTCTCAGATGAATGAAAACTGACATAATTTGTCCCTAGCAACACTATCACTAAGAAATAACTAAAGGAAACTATAAACAGTAAGGAAATAATCAGAGAAGTTGTTTCAGAACTTGAGGGAAAAAAAGAAGGAACACTGAAATGGACGAAAACAAGTGTAAATACAAAAGACTGTCTTTTTTTCTCATGAAGCTTATATTTGATGAGTGAAGAACAAATTAGAATACCACATGATGTGGTGCTCAGTGCATGCAGAAGAAACACCAAGGGCTACTATATTTTAAAAGTATGGAGGGTAAAAGAATCTAAATGAAGGTAAATTTTCCACATTTCACTTGATAAAGCATAAAACCAGTAGGCTATAAGTTTTATAAGTATACAATAACACATTGAATGGCCACTGAGAAATTATACAAAGATTTTACACATATAAATAAGCACATTTTTAAAAATAAATCAATATGAGCCTTTTATTTTCTCTTTTAGTTGTTAAAATACAACAGTCAAATGGAATAAGGGAGAGATATCTAAATGTTTCTTTTATAGGCAATGTATACAGGGGCTGAGATGCCCTAGGTAGCTGACCTTGGGGTTAGAGTTATACTTGGCCTCCATAAGGCCAGATTCAAAACTGAAGGAGGTTCCCACAAAAGAGCACACTGGGTAACATGTAATCATAATATGTTATTAAACTCAATTATAAAAATTCAATATATAAAAGATAGGCTAACAAAAACCTTTACTGGAGTTACAGAAATTAGGGAAGAAAAAGCCTGGTTCATGGTTTGCTGCTACAGGCTAACAACTATGTAATGTATTATGCTGAAGGTTTCTGACTCATTTGAAGTACACGGGACAGGAAATACAGTGTAGGGAAGATAGTAACAATTTGTTTTCTATCAATATATTTTCAAGGAGCTTTTCCTGTATCATCTAATGTAATCATCTCACAAGCCTGTATGACAAGATATTTTACCCTCATTTTATAAAAGGTATAATATATTTGAGACTTTAATATATAACTAATATATATAATAATATATAACTATAATTGAGAATTTAATATCTTGGATAAAATCATTTAGCCCAATATGACTGAATCAAAATATACAACTGGTCTAACTTTCACAGATTTTGCTAATTAATAGGATTTCCAGCTGGACTGAGCAAAGGATCTGGGTTGGTAGAAAGTAATAATCTCTCTACTACTTCCTTCCTCCTATAGTATGCAGCACGGACTTGTTTAGTCTACAATTAAGAAATCTTTATCTTATTCAATTTTTAAATTATAAGAGTGGAAACATTTTTAAAATAAAATAAAACATGACTTGGTAACTGAGATCATAAGGAGATATTTTTAATGAAATAAAAGCAGAAGGTAAAAAGAAAAGAGGATTATGCAATGAATTTTTGTTAAAATATGAGTCTGTTTGTTTTTACTACTTTCTAAATGATTAATCTTGTAAGAAAGTAATGTATGTCCACTATTCATATTTGTTTTGAGAAACCATTTTTCCCAGTGTTTAAGAATATAGGCTCAAAGTCAACTGACATGGATAATGCATCATCTGCTACTTCTTAACTGTGCAACCTTGGGAAAGATATTTAAGCTATCTAGAGTTTAGTATATTAATTTATAAATTGAGTATAATCATTGGAGTGCTCAGAGATTAAATTAATGATATGTATAAAAAAGTCCAGCAACTTCTTGGCAAAGTATTTCTTGGGGAATAAAGAAAAATCAACTTTTTAAAATGAGTATCTGGCAAACAATGTCTGCTTAAAAACATGGATAGAAGATAATACTGGCAAGGTCATAGTCATGACCTCCCACTGGAAACTTACTTCCACTTCTATCTACTCTTTGAAACCTAAACAAACAAGCAAACAAAAATCCAGCAAATAACTCATAATAGTCATTTGGGATCTGGGTGAAAGGGCATAGGGGGATCAAAGAAAATGCATCCCTGTTTTGGAAAGAGTATTTCAAAGTCAGTCCCCTACCTAATCTGAGTCAAGGCTATGTTGTGGAACCTAGAACTGTACATTGTTAATGAGTATTTTTATAACCTTTAAAGAAAACCAGTGTAGCAAAACATAAAATAGTCTGAAAATACAGTGGAAATATAATACTTACTCAATATTAGAAAGATAGACTCTTATTTGGAAGGAAATGGTTGAAGGGGAAAAAAAAAAAAAAAAAGCTGTAGCTTTTCTTACAGCTAAAGACCAAGGAATCCTATTGGAAGGACATGCTGAAGTTCTTAGTAACTTGGCCACCTAACGCAAAGAACCAACACATTGGAAAAGACCCTGATGCTGGGAAAGATTGAAGGGAAAAGGAGAAGGGGACGGCAAAGGATGAGATGGCTAGATAGAATCGCCAACTCAATGGACATGAATAAGAGCAAACTCTGGGAGACAGTGAAGGACAGAGGACCCTGGCATGCTGCAGTCCATGATTTAGTGACTGACAACAACATTTTATAATCTTTAAAGAAAACCAATATAGCAAAACATAAAATAGAAAAATTACAGTAGAAATATAACACTTATTCAGTATCAGAAAGATAGTCTTATTAGGAAGAAAATGATTGGGAAAAAAAAACAAGCTGCAGCATTTCTACAGCTAAAGATCATGGAATAAAAGATGAAAGTTAAGCCTCTTAGGTGGAATGCTATGAATTCCAACTGTGTACAGTGGAGGAGTTGACAGAAGACTAATTCCTAAAGAAAAAAATGCTTTAAAAATTAAGCACTTCAATCAATACAACATTCTGGTTTAAAAGAAAAGAGTGACATTTGGGAAGTGGATTTTTATTTTTTAATCAAATACAAATATAAAAACAAGACCCTTTACAACTTTAAATGATCAATGTTACCATGAGTAATTGGTGTATTTTATTTTTGTAAGGCACATATTGATTAAAAAATTATTTGTTTCTGGTAGTTACTTGTCAGTTCAGTTTAGTTCAGTTCAGTCCCTCAGTTGAGTCTGACTCTTTGCAACCCCATGAACTGCAACACTCCAGGCCTCCCTGTCCATCACCAACTCCAGGAGTTTGCCCAAACTCATGTCCACTGAGTCTGTGATGCCATCCAATCATCTCATCCTCTGTTGTCCCCTTCTCCTCACAATATATTATTTTTATAAAGTATCCTGCAGTGATAGAATCCTTTGTCATTATAGAAAAAATATTATGCATTTCAAACAATTTATAAAACATCAACTCTATAACAAGGGCATAAACTTTTTTAGAACCCATTTAAAAAATTAAAACTTCAAGATTAGGATTTCCATTTTATTACACAACATATGTCAGGTTAATTAATTATTCTTGTCCATTCTCTGATATTCAGCTACCACTGAAGTGTGAATTGGTGAGTCACATTCACTTATTCCTGTCCTAAGGAAACTACTTTTGTTAAATTAGGATATGTAATAAAATAAGAAAAATGTTTCCTCAAATTTGACTACTACTCAGTCCTTTCCAAGACTTTTAGTACAATATATTGTTCTTTATTTAAAGGTATTTCAAGATTGTGAGATTCATGGGATAATTCTTAAATTTACTTGGATAAAAATTTCTCCTTAACATTTTTCAATTTTTTTTTACTGTAAATCTTAGTATGTGTTCTATTTCCTTGCATTAAATTTCATAAGTAAGAGAATAAATTTTCTATAAGAACTTCTGAGGACAAATCTGAGGTGAATTTTATTTTGAAGAACTGTCAGTTACTACTGTGTTTGCTTAGAAACATAAGGCTATGTTTTAATGTTCAGTTCAGTTCAGTTGCTCAGTTGTGTCCAACTCTTTGTGAGCCCATGAATCGCAGCACACAAAGCCTCCCTGTCCATCACCAACTCCCAGAGTTCACTCAGATTCACATCCATCGAGTCAGTGATGCCATCCAGCCATCTCACCCTCTGTTGTCACCTTCTCTTCCTGCCCCCAATCCCTCCCAGCATCAGAGTCTTTTCCAATGAGTCAACTCTTCACATGAGGTGGCCAAAGTACTGGAGTTTGTTTCAGCATCATTCCCTCCAAAGAAATCCCAGGGATGATCTCCTTCAGAATGGACTGGGTGGATCTCCTTGCAGTCCAAGGGAGTCTCAAGAGACTTCTCCAACACCACAGTTGAAAAGCACCAATTCTTTGGCGTGCTGCATTCTTCACAGTCCAACTCTCACATCCATACATGACCACTGGAAAAACCATAGCCTTGACTAGATGGACCTTAGTCGGCAAAGTAATGTCTTTGCTTTTGAATATGCTATCTAGGTTGGTCACAACTTTTCTTCCAAGGAGTAATCATCTTTTAATTTCATGGCTGCAGTCATCATCTGATTGGATTTTGGAGACCCCAGAAATAAAGTCTGACAATGTTTCCACTGTTTCCCCATCTATTTCCCATGAAGTGATGGGACCAGATGCCATGATCTTCGTTTTCTGAATGTTGAGCTTTAAGCCAACTTTTTCGCTCTCCTCTTTCACTTTCATCAAGAGGCTTTTGAGCTCCTCTTCTCTTTCTGCCATAAGGATGGTGTCATCTGCATATCTGAGGTTATTGATATTTCTCCCAGCAATCTTGATTCCAGCTTGTGTTTCTTTCTATATTAATACTAAACAAAAGAATAAGTAAAATTTAGACAACACCATTCTCTCTGCATCTCTTTTCATAGGACAGAGATTAATCCAATGCTTTGGATTTGATTTGGCATATTATTGTTCAATTTTGTTGTTATTATTTAGTCAATAAGTCATGTACATCTCTTTAGGACCTCAAGGATTGCAGCATATCAGGCTTCCCTGTCCTTCATAAAATCCCAGAGTTTTCTCAGACTCATGTTCATTGAGTCAGTGATGCTATCCATCATCCTCTGTTGCCCCCTTCTTCTCCTGCTCTCAATCTTTCTTCGCATCAGGGTCTTCTCCAATTTTAAGAAACCTTCATTGTACCTATAACCAGAGAAGCCTCATGGTCCCTAGTTGCTGAAATTAGTCTCTTCTTTAATGTCTAAATAAAATGACTCAAGCTGAATCCTATATGGTTGCAGAAATTAGAGTCCTGCTTTGAAAATTCTCAAAGATGATTTCAGGGAGGTAATGTGAACAGTTGTTTCTTTACGCCTCTCACTGCTGAATTCGCTTATCAATAATGCTTTGGTTACCTCTCAGAATGCTGTATCAGCTTACTCCAGTTTTCAATAACCATAAAACTTGGGGAAAAAAGTATATCTGATTCTCCATGGCAGAGAAATGACAAGACTAAAATAAAATTTAAAAGCTAATAAAACTTTTTTTTTTTTTTTTTTAGGTTTCGGAGATGGAGTGGGAAGCTGGTGAGGGCAACCACAGCATGAAATGGAAAATAACCAAAAAGTAGAGGGTACATAAAAAGTAATGAACTATAAATATATACAACCACAGAGATAAACCTCAAGTGTCTCATATTAGGAAATAGAAGCCAGACTCAAATGGCATGATCCAATTTATATTATAGGCAAAGCTCAGTAGAAGTCTACAGAGACAGTACAGACCAGTGGTTCCCAGGAGCAGAAGAAAGGAACAGCTACAGAGGGGCATGAAGAAAATTTATAGAGTGAAGGAACTGTCAGACACTGGTTGTAATCATGTTTTAGATCAGTTCAGTCACTCAGTTGTGTCCAACTCTTTGTGACCCCATGGTCTGCAGCATGCCAGGCCTCCCTGTCCATCACCAACTCCTGGAGTTAACCCCAACTCATGTCCGTTGAGTTGGTGATGCCATCCAACCATCTCATCCTCTTTCATCCCCTCTCCTCCTGCCTTCAATCTTTCCCAGTATCAGGGTCAAATGAGTCAGCTCTTTGTATCAGGTGGCCAAAGTTAACTGGAGTTTCAGCTTCAACATCAGTCCTTCCAATGAACACTCAGGACTGATATCCTTTAGGATGGACTCCTTGCAGTCCAAGGGACTCTCAAGAGTCTTCTCCAACACCACAGTTCAAAAGCGATCATGTTTACTTGACCATAAATAATTATCAAAATTCATAGAAATTTGTACATGTAAAAAAGAAAATTTGTTCTACATATAAAATTTCCTTTCAGTTCAGTTCAGTTGCTCAGTCGTGTCCGACTCTTTGCGACCCCATGAATCTCAGCACGCCAGGCCTCCCTGTTCATCACCAACTCCCGGAGTTCACTCAGACTCACATCCGTCGGGTCAGTTATGCCATCCAGCCATCTCATCCTCGGTCGTCCCCTTCTCCTCCTGCCCCCAATCCCTCCCAGCATCAGAGCTTTTCCAATGAGTTAACTCTTCACATGAGGTGGCCAAAGTACTGGAGTTTCAGTTTCAGCATCATTCCCTCCAAAGAAATCCCAGGGCTGATCTCCTTCAGAATGGACTGGTTGGATCTCCTTGCAGTCCAAGGGACTCTCAAGAGTCTTCTCCAACACCACAGTTCAAAAGCATCAATTCTTCAGTGCTCAGCTTTCTTTACAATCCAACTCTCACATCCATACATGACCACAGGGAAAAACAAGGCCTTGACTAGACGGACCTTAGTCAGCAAAGTAATGTTTCTGATTTTGAATATACTATCTAGGTTGTCATAACTTTTCTTCCAAGGAGTAAGCATCTTTTAATTTCATGGCTGCAGTCACCATCTGCAGTGATTTTGGAGCCCAAAAAAATAAAATCTGACACTGTTTCCACTGTTTCCCCATCTATTTCCCATGAAGTGATGGGACCGGATAGATACATACAATTGAAGGTTTCTTAAAATTGGAGAAGATCCTGATGCTGGAAAAGGTTAAGAGCAGGAGAAGGGGGTAACAGAAGATGAGATGGTTGGATAGCATCACAGACTCAATGGACATGAGTTTGAGAAAATTCTGGGATTTCATGAAGGACAGGGCAGCCTGATATGTTGCAATCCTTGAGGTCCTAAAGAGTTGTACATGACATAATGACTAAACAGTAACAACAAAATTGAAAAACAATATCCCAAATCAAATTCCAATGATCTCCTTTAGGTTGGATCTCCGTGCAGTCCAAGGGGCTCTCAAGTCTTCTCCAACACCACAGTTCACTAGTAATCATGTTTACTTGACCATAAATAATTATCAAACTTCATAGAAATTCATACATGTAAAAAGGAAAATTTTACTACATATAAATTGTAATTCATAAATTTCACTTTTAGAAATGGATGTTGTGCAATATTATTTTTCACATTCCTTACATAATGTTTAAAGAATTTTCTTAGAAGTTCTCTTTCCACATAGCCCTCACTTCCAGATTTATTCTAAAAGCAGGAATTCTAGCTTTTCTTTATCTTGTTTCCCACTTGAAGGATGCCTAAACTCCCGTCTTCCTCATCCTTCTAAAATAATTCACAAGTCTCTTAAAACCAATTGAATCAATTCACTAGAATAATTAGCAGGAAAAAACATTTTCACTTATTTATTTGAGCCAAATCATATTTTTTTCCACTAACCTACATTTGTTCCTTTCTAACTTTCTTTTAACATAAATAGAAGAACCATTTCTCAAAGAGTGATTTGCTGTCCCTCTTTGGCATCTGAAAAACCTGTGGCTACATTTTGAATCTTTCTTATCACCATCCCAGTTCCAGATGTATTTTTAAACAAAGACCTTGCCCAGTAATTACCAAGAAACAGAGAAAAGATTAAGTAATAGAATATTCATCTCTTAATTGAAATTTATTTTCAAACTGTAATTTTTGGTTACCTAATCTCTATTTAGTCACTAAATATATTAATTCTTCAAAGGATAAATGAACATATTTTATCAACAAGGTTCAGGTAAAACCAACATAATGTAACCAGAAGGATCTATCCCCTCCAACTCCTAAATTGTATTGTTGAGTAAAGAACACTCTCTTCTCTTAGCAGCACAGATTATCTACAGAGAGACTAAAACACTACTAAATTAATAGGAATAATGTTATGAACTGAAATTTGACCCCCCAGCCCCTGATATTCACATGTGGAAACACTAACCCTTCAGTTCAGTTCAGTTAAGTTGCTCAGGCATGTCTGACTCTTTGCTACCCAATGAATCACAGCACGCCATGCCTCCCTGTCCATCACCAACTCCTGGAGTTCACTCACACTCATGTCCATTGAGTCAGTGATGCCATCCAGCCATCTCATCCTCTGTCATCCCCTTCTCCTCCTGCCCCATTCCCTCCCAACATCAGGGTCTTTTCCAATGAGTCAACTCTTTGCATGAGGTGGCCAAAGTATTGGAGTTTCAGCTTCAACATCAGTCCTTCCAATAAACACCCAGGACTGATCTTTAGGATGGACTGGATGGACCTCCTTGCAGTCCAAGGGACTCTCAAGAGTCTTCTCTAACACTACAGTTCAAAAGCATCAATTCTTTGGTACTCAGCTTTCTTCATAGTCCAACTCTTATATCCATACATGACCACTGGAAAAACCATAGCTTTGACTAGATGGACCTTTGTTGGCAAAGTAATATCTCTGCTTTTGGAGATACGCTAGATAGATATACGCTATCTAGGTTGGTCATAACTTTTCTTCCAAGGAGTAAGCATCTTTTAATTTCAGAGCTGCAATCACCATCTGCAGTGATTTTGGAATCCCCCCCCAAAATAAAGTCTGACACTGTTTCCACTGTTTCCCCATCTATTTGCCCTGAAGTGATGGGACCAGATGCTATGATCTTCGTGTTCTGAATGTTGAACATTAAACCAATTTTTTCACTCTCCTCTTTCACTTTCATCAAGAGGATTTTTAGTTCCTCTTCACTTTCTGCCAGAAGAGTGGTGTCATCTGCATATCTGAGGTTATTGATATTTCTCCCAACAATCTTGTGCTTCTTCTAGCCCAACATTTCTACATATAAGTTAAATAAGCAGGGTGACAATACACAGCCTTGATGTACTCCTCTTCCTATTTGGAACCAGTCTGTTGTTCCATGTCCAGTTCGAACTGTTGCTTCCTGACCTGCATACAGGTTTCTCAAGAGGCTTCTCAGGTTTCTCAGGTGGTCTGGTATTCCCATCTCTTTCAGAATTTTCCACAGTTTATTGTGGAGAAGGAAATGGCAACCCACTCCAGTGTTCTTGCCTGGAGAATCCCAGGGACGGGGGAGCCTGGTGGGCTGCCATCTATGGGATCGCACAGAATCAGACACGACTGAAGTGACTTAGCTTAGCTTAGTTTATTGTGATCCACACAGTGAAAGGCTTTGGCATAGTCAATAAAGCAGAAATAGATGTTTTTCTGGAACTCTCTTGCTTTTTCCATGATCCAGCCGATGTTGACAATTTGATCTCTGGTTCCTCTGCCTTTCCTAAAACCAACTTGAACATCTGGAAGTTCACAGTTCACGTATTGCTGATGCCTGGCTTGGAGAATTTTGAGCATTACTTTACCAGCATGTGAGATGAATGCAATTGTGCGGTAGTTGGAGCATTCTTTGGCATTGCCTTTCTTTGGGATTGGAATGAAAACTGATCTTTTCCAGTCCTGTAGCCACTGCTGAGTTTTCCAAATTTGCTGGCATATTGAGTGCAGCGCTTTCACAGCATCATCTTTCAGGATTTGAAATGGCTCAACTGGAATTCCATCACCTCCACTTGGAGATGAGGCTTTTAATGATGTAATTAAGTTTATACAAAGTCATAAGGGTAGGACCTTAATTCCATAGGACATATGACCTTATAAGAAGCACCACCAGAAATCTTTCATTCCACATGTATACAGAGGAAAGGCCATCTGAGGGCACTGAGAGGAGGAAGCTGTCTACAAGCCAAGAAGAGACCCCTCAGATGAAACCAATTCTGATGGTGCCTTTATCTTGGAAGTCTAGCCTCCAGAACTGTAAGAAACTAAATATCTGTTGCTTAAACCATGCAGCCTGTGGTATTTTGTCATGGTAGCTTGAGCTGACTAAACAGAAGCTCCTGTGTCATGGCTTCCCACCACCATCTCATAGATCGACTACCAGGGCAAACCGTGAGTGAAAATAATTGCTTAACAAGTGACTCTGGTTTTGGGGAATGCTTGTTGTCACAACATGGACTACTGTGGCTTCTATTTTCCCAATGTGGGACATATAATGTTTATTGATTTTGATTTTCTTTTGATAAAGCCTTTTATGTCTTCAACATGGAGATGTTTGAGGCAGTATGCTATAAAGCCATATCTAATATTTGATTCCAGTTAGGAAACAATAAAGTGCTGCTATATTAATTTTTATAAGTATGGTTCATTTTTATTGTCTTACATACTTTTGCTCTTTATTTTACATCAAAATTATATTATTTATACAGGTAAAACATTTTATGTATTTTATAGAACTATGATATTAACAGTACAATTTTTATCTAATGAGCTGTAAAATCATGGTCTAAAGTTCCCTAAGTAGAAATCTGTATGACTCAATGGGCTATGTTATAATCAGTCACTAAGGCAAGAAGCTTGGTGACTGTTGCCTATACACTAGCTCTAGACAATCCACATTGACACATCAGATGTTTAAGGGTAATATTGGTGACAATTTTCCCAAGTATAAAAATTTCCTTAAATTTATTAGCTCTTCTTTAAGAGCTAATTAGCATCAAACTTATTAATCTTCTTTTAGTATGTTTTCCTAGCATTTGGTCCTGATGGTGAAACTTTTTTAAGCATTATATATTTAATGAACTGAAAATTTACCCAACACTAAGCTCTGTCAGAAGAAAAACATTTTTATAATAATTTATAAAAATGAAGCATAATGCATAACCCTAGCTCTAATCATACAGAAAATGTATGGTTTATTTTTTCTTAGCAATATATAGATATTAGGCTAATGTGGACAGAAACAAAAAATTATGTATGTGTGTATTTAAAATTAATTTATTTAACTGCAGGATATTTCAAAAATCTTTGATAAACATAGTGTATTACCATGTCATGCTAATATTTTCAGAGGTATGATCAGAGTGTTGACACATGCTGAGCTTGTCATAGTCAGCAAAAACACAAAAATTTTCTGTTCAAAGGTGCTATCATATCATTTTATCCCCAGTCTTTATCTACATAACTGATTGTTTTATCTAACTAGTAAAAGATGTGTATAAGAGACAGGTAGAGAAGTTAAACAATTTTCCCAGTATACAAAAATAGGAAGTTACAAAGTTAAGATTTAAATCTAATCTTTGAAGTTACAACTCAAGATTTTCACTACTATAATATCCTAAAACAAATCCATATGAATAAAAATCCATACCATCCATGAAGTTATGGTAAAACAATACCTAGAAAACACCAGTGATTAAAATGTGATTTCTAAGGGAAATAAACAGATGTTAGGTACCTCAAATATGAAACATATAAGCAGCCAGTTCCAGAAACTTTTGACAGATAAATAAATTAGAAACTATGTGACCTATTTAATGAATATAAGCATCCAAGTGTAATAGATACATTTAATAACCCATAATCAGAAACTGTTGGCTATTCCTGCTAAAAAGATAAATTTCCAGTAAAATGCCCAATGAGGTTACAATTTAAATGATAATGCTACTAATTATATTCTGGTTTCACATTTCATTGACTAGCATAATTTGTTTATTGCACATTTCCCCTGCGGTTAAAAGAAAAATGCTTTTGTTTCTGCTAGAGTTCTTGATTATCATTTTTGAAACCTTCTTTAATAACCAGTTTGAATGGAATAGCCCACATCATTTCTATGGAGGGGGTTTATGCAGCAAAAAAATATATTTTTTCTATTTATTATGAAGGTATATATCCTGGCAAACAGCATCTCCTAAGAAATGTGTGCCTGCTCAGTCGTGTCCAACTCTTTGCAACCCCAAAGTCTGTAACTCATAAAACTACTCTGTCCATGGGATTCTCCAAGCAAGGATACTGGAGTGGGTTGCTATTTATACCTCCAGAGGCTCTTCCCAACCCTGGGATGGAATCCACATCTCCTTCACAGCAGGCAGATTCTTTACCACTCAGTCACCTATGAAGCCCCCTCCTAAGTAATGCTATCAGGTAAAATCTTACAATTCTCAGGGGAAAAACAAATAGATGTCATGTGTAACTTCAAGGTATTCTTTCACTCATGGCTAGAATTAGCCATGAGTGAATATCTACAAACCTTAATCTCTGAAGTAAATAATAACTTTTATGTAAAATTGGATTTGTTTTAGTTTAACACTCTATGTGTAGAGATTGGACTACATTTGCCTTTGGCATATGTCAAGAGATGGTACTTTTTATATTTCATAATTGAGACATGCAGATGTATTTTGTTTGTCAGAACAGTGAAAAGATGCACAGACTAAACTGTGCAACTTTCCTTTTACCTCTTAATATTCAAGACAAATACCTCTTAATATTCAAGACAAAAAAATGACTTTGTACATCTCTGGAAGAAATGCCTCAAAAGCAGAGGAACATCAGTTGCTTAAATAAGCAGCAACATTGGCATGTGCTGGTTTTGAGATTTTTTTGTTTTGTTTTTAAAAAACTTTTTGTCAGTAATTTAGCATCATTACAAAAAAGAGCTTGTGAACACTGATTTACAAAGTTTGATTTTTGATAGATTTTTATTTCCTTAATAGCCTATGTTTGAAATGTATCAAGAAAGAAAGAAGGGAGAGAAAATATGATGGAAGGGAAAGAAAGAAATGATGGAGGGAGGAAGAAGAAAAGAAGGAAGAAAGAAAGAATCATCAACTACACAATAAAAAGACATTTTTCTAAAAAAACAATAACAACAACAAAAGGCACTCAATACTCTCTACCTTCAGCAATTCTTTCCTTCCCTTCCCATTTAGTGTCACATTTTCTTAAGTGGTTGCTAATAGAGCAAAGAGCACAACTAAGAAAAGACATGTTAGAGTTCGTTAGCCGTGCATGTTTCATAGAACACCATTGCTTTCTTTCATTGTTGGAAACAATTTGGTTCAAACAAAAGGGTGGCCTGTAAAGGCTGTCAGCATTGCTGCTCACTCAGTCAAAGACACAGTATGTTTCTCCTTTGAGTGTGGCTGAACTTACATGCTCTGTGAACACACCAGAATTCTGTGCTCTCAGAACATCACCTATGAGTGAGAGGGAAAGGGAATGACAATAAACATACACATGTCATCTATTTCCTCTACTAGTGTGCATATTCCATTGTCCGATTGGACTTCATTTACAAAATATAAGTTCAAAGATAAAATTACGAAGAATTTCAAGATGGTGACAGCAGAACCCTAAACTAAACATAGGTCCTTTAAAACCTAGGACTCTTTGAGACTACAGAGGTTGCTCATACAAGAAGTCAGCCCCAACGTCATAGGCAGGTGGGTAGCAAGGTAGGTAGATAGATAGAGGTAGATCTTAGGAGAAAAATAAAGTTTTTTAAAAGGTAAAAAAAAAACCACAAGCGAATAAAAGTGATGAGAAGTGAACAAAAGATGAATTATTTTTAGGAGACAAAGGAGTTTGGATGTGGGCTTTAAGAGAAAAAAGAAATCAAAAAAAATTGAAGGTTTTAGGCCTGAGAAACTAGAAAGATGGAGTTATTATTTAATTAAACAGGAACCACACCGAGAGATGGTGGTTTGAAAGATGAAAGACATCGGAAGTTCAATTTTGGATGAATTAAGTTTAAGTGCCTGTTATGCATCCCAATGTAAATATCAATTAGGCAGTTGTATAAGTGAGTATGCAGAGTAGAGAAGATATCTAAACTAGAGATTTAATTTGAAAGGAGTCAGCACAGTGGTGACATGATATTTAAAGCTATGATAAGTGAAAAAAGCTAATAAAAGAAGTACAGATGGAGAAGAGAGAGGGTTAAAGACTCAGATTTAGCACCCTTTAATATTTAGATATCAACGAAATGGCATGTGAGCTACAAGGGAAACTTGAAAGCTAATTTTGACAAATTATAATCTACTTCTTAAGATTGTTAGGTGATGAAAGATAAAAATAATATTATCTTTACAAAATTATGAACGATGTTGCCTTCTCACTCCAACTACAGTTCTCCTTCTTGTTCCTTTCTTATGCACTTCCCATAGAATTCACTGAACATTAAAAAAAAAAAGACAACGGTAAATTTATTCATATATTCATTTGTATTACCATTGTTTGCTTTCCTAATACCTTCAATTACTGTTCAGTTGTCAAGGACAGGAAACATGTCTTACTAATCTCTGTATCTCTACCATTAAATTATTTGCCTGCACATGAAAAGCACTTATTTTTTTTCTTAAAAAAAAATGAATATATTCTCAGCAAACAAGGTCATTCCATGGCTGTAGAGTAGACTTTTACACTAATGATGACTTATATAATTGTCTCAAAGGACTAGATACTGAATATAGGAGAATATGACATCTACCCCTGTTCAAAGCTGCTAGGATTTAGATTGTATATGTCTATATCTATATCTGTATCTATCTATCCCCACTAGCCTCTCATTTGACTTCCTGGCAAATGAGAGTCAACAAATGATAATATTTCTTTCAAATGACCTTTGATTCAAGTAGGTTTCCTTTGATTAAGGTGAGATCAGAGTCTGATGACATCTAGGAATACTGGCCATCTTAGAGATAGTGCCAGGACACAACTGGAGCTAAAAAAGAAATCATTTTGAATATATAAACCACAGGAATTGAAATGCAAAGAACTGGCTAGAAAATAATGAAATACTCAAACAACAACAACAACCAGCTAACAGGAGACCAACAGGACTCCAGACAAAACAAAAGGAACCCCTTACAATGCCTACCACTAGACTGAAGGAACAAAATGAGGAGGTGGTTTTAGCAGGTCTGCAGACGTTATCTGGTGAAAGCAGACTTCTTCATAGTAACTGGTCAGCACAATCTTCTTATATAAGATAGTGTTTCTCAAATTTTGTATGCACGAAAGTTGCTTAAAATGAAGACTCTTTGGAATTACCACCAGATTCTGATTCAGTAATCTAATTCATAAGTATATGTAACAAATATTATTTGTGGTTCCAATATAAGTGGTCCACAAGCCACATTAATAAGGATATTGTTAAGGAGACATTTTCATGGAAGATCAAATTATAACAAAACTGTATGCTGAGAAGGAAATCGGTCCACTGTTAGATGAGACAGATGGAGTTAAAGATTGTTTAGAATCAATTAATTTCATATATCCTTTAAAACCTAGCTCTTCCATTTCCTTTTCTTATACCCTGTGCTAATCCCCTTCTGTTTATCTCAAATCATTTGTAGATAAAGGTATACATAAACTATACTAAATTCCAAGTAATAGACACAGACATAGATCACTGCAGGATTTAGAATCAAGTGATCCAGGAGGGTGAGGAGCAAAGAAAACTATTTTAACAGCTGCACAACTGTTCCTATAAAATTTGAAATTTAAATAACTATTTAGGACATCATGTCTAACACACACCACGGTGATCCAATTAAAGGTCTAGTGACCTAGTCTGTTTTATATTCTCAGAAAGGTCTTCATCTCTATTTCCTTAGCCATTCTTAGACTAAACTGCTCTTATTATCTCCTTCTTTCCATGTCTGTTTAACCTTTCCTTCATGTCTGTATCTTTCTAAAATGATACAGTCACTGCTAACTCTGATCTATAGTTTCCAAGCTCTGCAAAAATGTTGCAATCAGGTAAATTAGGTAATATCCTTCATGGAGACTATTAAGCAGAGATCTGAGATTTGTTTAGACTCTTCAGTAAAAATCATACTCCACAACCTGCTTTTATTAAGACTGCACATCCTCATATAATATTACTGGACAGTCACTCAAGTAATTTCAGGAAATGACTATTCTGTCAATTTCATTTTGATTTTTTAAAAAAATTCCCTCTCAGAATTATGGAAACCCCACTGTTAAACCCATGTGTTCACCAACCATTCCCTACAGACAATGAATTAGGTGCTACTCAAATGTTTCAAATAAAGATGTCTGCCTAGTCTATCATTGCAGATCATTCATTATGCAAAGAATTTTCCTTATAAGAAGTAGCAATCGCTTCATTAAAAGTTTAATGAACATTTACAAGTTCTATATATATGAAAGATATATAAAATACATAGAATCTAATTTTCTCCAAGAGAATAGCTACTCAAATATTTAAAAGCATCTACTGTGGCTCACCTAAACCTTTTTATCTCCAGACTAAAATCCCCCACTCCCTTTCATCTTTCTTAAAGTGTCAAGAGTTTTCAGATACCTCACTGTTCTGAATACTGCTCTGTCAATATTTATTTTATAATATTTATAGTGTATAGTGTTAGAGACATTATTTCAAGTGTGAACTGCATAGTAGTTCTTGACATGAGACTTTGAAAAACACAATGGGTAATTTTCTTTATCTGGACATGAGTCTTTGATAAACATAGTGTATTACCATGTCATGCTAATATTTTCAGAGGTATGATCAGAGTGTTGACACATGCTGAGCTTGTCATAGTCAGCAAAAACACAAAAATTTTCTGTTCAAAGGTGCTATCATATCATTTTATCCCCAGTCTTTATCTACATAACTGATTGTTTTATCTAACTAGTAAAGGTGGAAACTGACATTTGTTCCTTTTAAATTGCATAATATTGATTTAGTTCTCTTGTTTTTAAAACAATGATTTGAAATGTTATAGACACTGAATCTGAGGGGAAAAAAAAAACAAGTTTTATATTCAATTCAGTTCCGTTCAGTCTCTCAGTCATGTCTGACTCTTTGCGATCCCATGGACTGCAGCTCAGCAGGCTTCCCTGATCATCACCAATTTCCAGATCTTGCTCAAACTCATGTCCATCAAGTTGGTGATGCCATCCAACCATCTCATCCACTGTTATCCCGTTCTCCTCCTTCCTTCAATCTTTCCCCTCATCAGGGTCTTTTCCAATGAGTCAGTTCTTCGAACAAAGCGGCCAAAGTATTGGAGTTTCAGCTAGCATAAGTTCTTCCAATGAATACTCAAGACTGATTTCCTTTAGGATTGACTGGTTTGATCTCCTTGCAGTCCAAGGGACTCTCAAGAGTCTCCTCCAATACCATAGTTCAAAACCATCAGTTCTTCAGTGCTCAGCCTTCTTTATAGTCCAACTGACATATCCATACATGACTACTGGAAAAACCATAACTTTGACTAGACAGACTTTTGTTGGCATATATACATATATGTATACGTATATAAAGCTTCTAGGAGGAGGGCATGGCAACCCACTCCAGTATTCTTACCTCGAGAATTGCCATGAACAGAGGAGCCTGACTTGTTACAGTCCATACTTTCAAAGAATCGTACACAACTGAGTGACTAAGCACAGCACAGCACACATACATAAAACAATGCAGATGGACAAGATAGTCTCCACAGTCCAAGGTTAACTAACCCTCCCTATATATCAATTCTGTGATTCCTTAATCTTATATTCCAGCCATGCATGTACCATGTGAATATTTGATAATTAAAATTAGGGAATCTAATTTGCTTCCCAGTTATCAAAAACCTGAAACAGAAATAATACTGGCTCTGATGAGCACTTAAAAATTGATGCTTTTGAACTCTGGTGCTGGAGAAGACCCTTGAGAGTCTCTCGGAATGCAAGGAGATCAAACCAGTCAATCCTAAAGGAAATCAACCCTGAATATTCATTGGAAGGACTGATGTAAAGCTGAAGCCCCAATACTTTGACCATCTGATTGAAGAGCCAACATACTGGAAAAGACCATGATGCTGGGAAAAACTGAAAGCAAAAGGAGAGAAGGGCAGCAGAGGATTAGATAGTTAAATATCATCACCAACTCAGTGAACATGAATTTGAGCAAACTCTGGGAGATAGTGAAGGACAGGGAAGCTTGGCAAGCTATAGTCCATGGAGTTTCAAAGTCAGACATGACTGAGTGATGAACAATAATGACAACTGAAGTTTATATCATCTCTGATGCAGACAGCTGAGATCACTACCCTAGTACTGAGACTCACTGATGTCAAAAGTTTGCTTAAGAAATTAGAGTTAGAATACTACACAATAGGAAACAGAACAGAACAAGGCAGACAAAAATTAGACCTAGGAAGAGATGAACATATTATAACAGGGCATGAGGAACCTTTTATGATGCTGATATATTTATTATCTTGATTGTGGTGGTAGATTCACAGGTGCATTCTTATGTCAAATTTATCCATTTAGATTACATTAATATTTAATAATTATTATATACCAGTAATATCTCCCAAAAGCAGTTAAAACATATTACTGAAGAATACAAAGTTCTTTGTTCATGTCAATTATACCTAC
>SJYT01024627.1:95103-106304 GCA_006410635.1 Cephalophus harveyi
TCAATTATACCTACAAATATTACTGAATAAGTGATTAAAATGGAGAAAGTTTAAAAATATTTTTGTTATTCATTTAAAATTGTTATAATAATTTTATGGTATGCTAAAGCTAATAACTAAATAATTTAATTTAAAACTTTTTAAAGTTTTAGAAAATTTAAAAATTTCTAAAACACTAAAACCTAAAAACTATATTCTAAATAAATTCTTTTCCAAGATTAAAAGTTAGTGAAAATAGGGATAATAATTTACATTTTTGCAAATCTTTTATTACATGTGATAATAGAAGGGGACTCAGTTTCATATGCTTTGACACTCAAGCTGTTGCTAAATGTTGTATCAAATTATATATCTCAAGAAAACACAGCTTCATACACATGCATAGCTGGAAATGAGAGGAGCATTTTAATAGCCTTTTCAGATAATTGTGTATATTTTTTGATGTTATACCAAAACTCTACAAGTGACTGCTTCTTAAAGGTGCACTGAAATATGAAACATCAAAATGTATCAATAACCTTTATATGCTGTTACATTAAAATCCATTGGACTTTAGTGCACATTAAATAGATCCCACCCATGAAAATATATTTTTCATGCATTGTAAATCTGAAAAAAATACTGATTCTTGAAGACTTTCACTTCTTCCCAAATTACGACCCATGTCATCTTACAATATCAAAATGACAAATCCGTTTCATCTTGAAAATGGAGACTACTTTTAATTTGTGTCACTATTGCTTTCTTGGTCCTAGATGTGATATTTTTATTCAGTAAGGTAAAATATGTAATTAAATCTTTAACTTATGGTACAGTTATCTATCTTTTATCAACAGATACTGTTTCAATACAAAATGTACACTCATAACATATTGCTATGGAAATTGAGGCCTTCAGGATCTACTTTTTTACATATATCTGCAGCCTGTTCATCATCTTATTTTCTGTACAGAGAGATTCCTGACTTCAACTTGTATGTGCACATTCTTTGACATTCCACAAAGGTAAGCAACTTACTCCTTTTGACCAGAGAATTCTTGCTGTCTGAAAGGATGAGATTCTTAGCCATTATTTTATATAAGCCTCTTTAACCATGTAGAATGAGGTAAGGGTTTATTTTATATGATGTATATCTGCTGATCCTACCACTTTCTTAGCCTTTTAATGTATTAAGGAAAGACATTTCTTGTGAAGTGAGAAATAGGCATATTTTCCTCCCATTGGACACAACCTCCTAAAGGCACAGGGCTGAGAGGAAGAACTGGCTTGGATTGTAACCACACAATCTGCAAAATACACAAAATTATTTCTGGATGTCCTGATCCTCTCATAGCATTTTTAATTTGCACCATATAAAGTCATGTCTCCAAAGTAAACTCTAAGCACCTTGAGTAAAGTATTTCTGCTTTATTCACACCCTGAAGATGCAGCACTGCATCTGACACACTAGAAGTGCTCACCAAATGGGTACTGAATGAGTGAGTATTTGGTGAAACATGTCAAGATGGAAATCTACACACAAGAAGAAATGAAACTCATAGGGACTTCTTTTTGAAAGAAGTCTTTTTATGTCATGGCATGTACCCTCCACTGACAAATTCATCACACCATCAGTCTTTATAGTATAGATTCATGTAAAAAGATTATCCATTAATATGAAATTATTTGGACTTCACTGGTGGTCCAGTGGTTAAGAATCCACCAACCAATGCAGAGAACAGAGTTTTAATCCCTGCTCTGGGAAGATTCTACATGCCACAGGGTAGCTAAGCCAGTGAGCAACAACTACTGAGCCAGCACTCTAGGGCCCTTGTGCTGCAACTACCAAAGCCCATGCACCCTACAGTCCATGCTCTGCAACAAGAAAAGCCACTGAAATAAGAAGCTCATACATTGCAACTTGAGTAGCCCCTCTCACCACAACTAGAGAAAGCCCACATGCAAATAAGACCCAGTGTGTCAAAAATAAATCCATACATTTAAAAAAATGAAATTATTCATGGGAAAAGATTTGCTTTTCTTTTCAAAATGAGAATGTAAAACATGAAAAAAATAGATAAATGTATTTAGAATATTAATTTGGCTAGTGATGGAGGAGAAAAAGACAGCAATTTCCAAATCTCCTTTAGATTAACAAGGTTCAGAGGAAGTGAGACACCATGAAGAGGACATAGATTGTTATCCTCAACAAGTATGTGTAGGAATTCAGCCTCAGTCACTTTCTAACCTCATGGATTATAGTAGATTGCTTAACCACTCTGATCTTAGTTTGTCATCTGTAAAATAAAATATATATTTGCCTCATTGTAGGGTTGTAGCAATAATTCAAAAAAAAAAAAAAACATACATGAAAAATACCTAAAACAGTATTTGTTACATTATAGACACTAAATATTTGGTGCAATGTTCTCGCTGTTTGTCATGTCCGACTATTTGTGACCCCATGGACTATAGCTCACCAGACTCCTCTATCCACGAGATTTCCCAGGCTATATTGGAGTGTGCTGTCATTTCCTCCTCCAGGGGATATTCCTGGCCCAGGGAACTAACCCGCATCTCCTATATCTCCTGTATTGTCGAGTGGATTCTTTACCACTGAGCCACCTGGGAAGCTAAAATATTTGGTAGTTCTTCATAATCGTTTATATTTTCATCATATTATTGAAGGTTAAGAAACTTCATAGAAAGAGTAAATAAATTTTACATATGAAATTCAAAAGCTGGAATTCTTGATTATATTGATGTGTCATTTCTGTATTGAACATTTCTTCAAATTGCATTTTCATATCAGTGACATTTGCATGAAAAAGTGTACATTTTAAAAATTATCTAAATCAATATATAGTGCTTAAAATGCATATTTTCTTTATTATTCAGTAGTGCATTTGATTGTAAATAACCAAAACCATAACAACAACCTGAAAAACTACAGTTTGTTTCATATAACATAAAATTTTGAAAGGAGGCAGTCTACAGCTGGTGAAGCAGCTCACTATGGCAAGAGGAACACATGACCTTTCTCCCCATCAATCACTTGCTTTGTGGCACTCATCTCTGTGCTGGTAAATTTTGCATAAGTATTGTTTGGCTGCCCCTGGCTACAAAGGTGGATGGGGAATTTAACTTTTAGCTCTCCAAAGTTATAGTAGAGGAAGACAAATGAAAAGCATATTAAGAAGGTCTTTTGACTGAGACCAACTATAATGTATACTATAGCAAACAATAAAACCATATTTACCTGTTTCATATAAATGAGATTAAGTTTAAATACATTCACAATATTAAACACAATATTCTACATTGTATACCTTGCTCAACTTGTTTTTGTCCACTGAAAAATGTCAATTGACAAAAAATATACCTATTATGTCAACAAGTATGCAATTAGAATATTGTGGATTTAACAAATATTGAAATGGATATTAGCTTATATTGGTAGATCTATTCATTCAAGGTTGATTTTAATTTACATGAATTATTTATTGTCATTTCAAACAGCTTACAAAAATTATAATATCTTGGATTTAAATACACTAAATATTTGTAAAACAAATATTGTAGATTTTTATTAGCTCATTAACTTGTGAGTAATATGTAGATAATTCCTTTTGGTATAATCATCAATATCATATAACAATATGACAGTCCTTAAAATAGATGCAGATGCAGTAAGGAATATACACATCATGAAAATAAATTAGGTGACTGTAGATTGTGATGCCACTAGGGATGAAATAGTTTCCTGACTAAATTTCTGAAAGACTTATCAGTAGATCACAGAGCTTTGTAAGTGGGCATATCTTGTATTAACATCAAATCTTTTTATAACAATTTACAATATTTATAATTTGCTTCATATCTGCTTTCAAAAGTGATTTTGATCATATTATTTGTCAAAAATTAATATATGGAGGAGCCACCAATGCCCGAGGCCAGGACTGGCAGCCAGGAGGAGCAACCCGAGGAACCGTGGCTGCGCAGGCGCAGGAGGGCCTAGAGGAGCTATCCCATGGTGAATATCAGGAATGGCAGCGGTAAGGAGATACCCCTCGTCCAAGGTTAGGAGCAGCAGCTGTGCTTTGCTGGAGCAGCTGTGAAGAGATATCCCATGCCCAAGGTAAGAGAAACCCAAGTAAGATGGCAGGTGTTGCAAGAGGGCATCAGAGGGCAGACACACCTAAACCATACTCACAGAAAACTAGTCAATCTAATCACACTAGGACCACAGTCATGTCTAACTCAATGAAACCAAGCCATGCCTGCGGGGCAACCAAAGATGGGCAGGTCATGATGGAGAGGTCTGACAGAATGTGGCCCACTGGAGAAGAGAATGGCAAGCCACTTCAGTATTCTTGCCTTGAGAACCCCATGAACAGTATGAAAAGGCAAAATGATAGGATACCAAAAGATATCCAAATATATATCCAAGATATACCAAAAGGATACTCCCCAGGTCATTAAGTGCCCAATATGTTACCGGAGATCAGTGGAGAAGTAACTCCAGAAAGAATGAAGGGATGGAGCCAAAGCAAAAACAATACCCAGTTGTGGATGTGACTGGTCATAGAAGCAAGATCTGATGCTGTAAAGAGCACTATTGCATAGGAACCTGGAATGTCAGGTCCATGAATCAAGGCAAATTGGAAGTGGTCAAACAAGAGATGACAAGGGTGAACATCGACATTCTAGGAATCAGCGAACTAAAATGGACTGGAATGGGTGAATATAACTCAGATGACCATTATATCTACTACTGCGGGCAGGAATCCCTCAGAAGAAATGGAGTAGCCATCATGGTCAACGAAAGAGTCTGAAAGGCAGTACTTGGATGCAATCTCAAAAATGACAGAATGATCTCTGTTCATCTCCAAGGCAAACCATTCAATATCACAGTTATCCAAGTCTATGCCCCAACCAGTAATGCTAAAGAAGCTGAAGTTGAACGGTTTTATGAAGATCTACAAGACCTTTTAGAACTAACACCCAAAAAAGATGTCCTTTTCATTATAGGGGACTGGAATGCTAAAGTAGGAAGTCAAGAAACACCTGGAGTAACAGGCAAATTTGGCCTTGGAATGCGGAATGAAGCAGGGCAAAGACTAATAGAGTTTTGCCAAGAAAATGCACTGGTCATAGCAAACACCCTCTTCCAACAACACAAGAGAAGACTCTACACATGGACATCACCAGATGGTCAACACNGAAAAAACAAGAGGTTTCCAGAAAAATATCTATTTCTGCTTTATTGGCTATGCCAAAGCCTTTGACTGTGTGGATCACAAAAACTGTGGAAAATTCTGAAAGAGATGGGTATACCAGACCACCTGACCTGCCTCTTGAGAAATCTGTATGCAGATCAGGAAGCAACAGTTAGAACTGGACATGGAACAACAGACTGGTTCCAAATAGGAAAAGGAGTTCATCAAGGCTGTATATTGTCACCCTGCTTATTTAACTTCTATGCAGAGTACATCATGAGAAACGCTGGGCTGGAGGAAGCACAAGCTTGAATTAAGACTGCCGGGAGAAATATCAATAATCTCAGATATGCAGATAACACCACCCTTATGGCAGAAAGTGAAGAAGAACTAAAGAGCCTCTTGATGAAAGTGAAAGAGGAGAGTGAAAAAGTTGGCTTAAAGCTCTACATTCAGAAAACCAAGATCATGGCATCTGGTCCCATAACTTCTTGGCAAATAGATGGGGAAACAGTGGAAACAGTGGCTGACTTTATTTTTCTGGGCTCCAAAATCACTGAGAAGACTCTTGAGAGTCCCTTGGACTGCAAGGAGATCCAACCAGTCCATCCTAAAGGACATCAGTCCTGGGTGTTCATTGGTAGGACTGATGTTGAAGCTGAAACTCCATACTTTGGCCAACTGATGTGAAGAGCTGACTCATTTGAAAAGACCCTGATGCTGGGAAAGATTGAGGGCAGGAGGAGAAGGGGATGGCAAAGAATGAGATGGTTGGATGGCATCACCGACTTGATGGACATGGGTTTGTGGACTCTGGGAGTTGGTGATGGACAGGGAGCCCTGGCATGCTGTGGCTCATGGGGTCACAAAGAGTCGGACACGACTGAGCAACTGAACTGAACTGAAGTTGCTATGTGTGGGCATTTAGCAGGATTAAAAAAGGAAAAGGAGAAAAAATGAGTGAGTTGATTAGCGCTTCTTTGTTGGAGAAAGGTGAGTAGGATTAAATATTTGACAGCTGGAAGCGGACCACTGTGTGTGTGACTCAGATGGTATCTATGCAGAGACTATGACTCACGCATGAGTCAGGCTGGCTTTTGTTTCTGGCAGGGAGCTGGGGTGGGGGTGGTGGAAGATCCTCTTTGAGGGCAGTGAGAAACGTATTTTCTTGCAAGTGGACATTTCCATCCCTCCCCAGCCTAGCCTTAACCTCCTTCTCTTTTTTGCATCTGCACAGATAACAGACTCTTAAAGCAATGGATATACATTTCACCGTTTGTATTTTTTTAACTTTGCCTTAAAAAATTTTTTTTTTGGACTGTGCCACATAGCATGTGGGATCTTAGTTCGCTGACCAGGGATCAAACCCACATCTCCTGAAGTGGAATATCCCCTGGAGTTGAAGCATGGAGCTTTAACCACAGGACTGCCAGGGAAGTCCCTCACTGTATTTTTAAAGCCAGCCTGCCTATTGATTCTGCTCAGCCCAGGTGGAGTTTAAACTTGTATCTGCCTGACCTGCTGATGATTTTCAGCTGCTGGAGCTGAAGTTCAGCTTCTACCCCTTCCAGACCTGTGATAAGGTCTGTGTTGCTGCTGCTGTTTAGTTGCTTAGTCATGTCCAACAATCTGTGACCCCATGGACTGTAGCCCACAAGGCTCCTCCATCCATTAATAGTGCAGTGGGTTAGCTATTTCTTCTCCAGGGGACATTCCCGACCCAGGGATTGAACCCTCATCTCCTGCTTGGCAGGTGAATTCTTTACCACTGAGCCACCTGGGAAGCCCTAAGGTCTGTGAGGTTAGGTTAAAGATAGGGCAGCTGAAGCCTCAGTGCCTGTGGATGTTTTTGAGTGGTATGGTTGGATTTGGTGCAAATTTTAACTGCAAATTCTTTTACTCTCTTGAACACTGAATTACTGCTTTCACCACTTTTCATGTTTATGTTTTAAAAAACATTGGGGCTACCATTTAGGCTTGGTCCCATAGTAAGCTTTATCTCAGAGACTTTCTGTTTCATGATTTAATTTGTGACCATCTGATTCCATTCAGTCATTAGGAGAATGCAGTAGATTTACTGAATTGTGCTAATTCTGTGACACATGGTTATTCATCTTTGGCCATGTTTTAAAGCCCAGATATGTCTCACAATCTCAGTCACCCACACAGCTGGCGGCATAACTGTTCTACTGGGCAGGAGCCTCATCAGCCAACAAACCATATGAGGATGATGAGAAGGAGGTAGGCTCTGGAAGCTGGCTATCCACGCCTTCTGATGGAAACATGCAGAATGGGGTTGTGGCTTGGAAGGTGATGCGCAGCACCTCCTGATGGCACAAGGGGTGACACTGTGGGGAAAGACGGACACCTCCAAGGGAATCTGGTTACAGGAGAATTGAATTGTGAATGTGAAAAGGGTGTAGGACTACCTTAACCAATTTCCCTTTTTCTTAATTTTTTTGTAGGCACAAAAGACATGCGACAAAAATATATATCCAAATAAACCTGAAAGAGCTTCTCAATAAAACAAAAATTCTGGAATTCCCTGAAAATCCAGTGGTCAGGGTTCTGAGCTTCCACCGAAAGGGACACAGGTTTGATCCTTGGAAACTAAGATTCCACATGTACATGGCACAGCTCCTCCTGCCCCCCTGCTGCCCTGATTAACAAAAAAAAATAAAATAAAATTCTATGCATTAAGAAGGCATGTGTCACCATTTAATTGACAGTGATTTTCTGAAATATCTTGCATGGGTTTTTAATGCATGTGATAATCTGATTGATCCTTGGAAACTAAGATTCCACATGTACATGGCACAGCTCCTCCTGCCCCCCTGCTGCCCTGATTAACAAAAAAAAAAAATAAAATTCTATGCATTAAGGAGGCATGTGTCACCATTTAACTGACAGTGATTTTCTGAAATATCTTGCATGGGTTTTTAATGCATGTGATAATCTGATTGAGCTATGGTTTTTCCAGTAGTCCAGGATATGAGAGTTGGATCATAAAGAAGGCTGAGTGCTGAAGAACTGATGCTTTCGAATTGTGGTGCTACAGAAGACTCTTGAGAGTCCCTTGGACAGCAGAGAGATCAAAACAAGGAAATCCTAAGGAAATCAACCCCAAATATTCACTGGGAGGACTGTCGCTGAAGCTCCAGTATCTTGGCTACCTGATGCGAAGAGCCGACTCATTGAAAAAGACTGATGCTGGGAAAGATTGAAGGCAAAAGGAGAAGGGGGCAGCAGAGGATGAAATGGTTGGATGGCATCACTGACTCAATGGACATGAATCTGAGCAAACTCCAGGAGATGGTGAAAGACAGAGGAGCCTGGCTTTCTATAGTGCAAGAGGTCACAAAGGGTCAGACAGGACTTAGCAATTGAACAACAACAACAATCTGAATGAGAATAATCTGAGGGGCACAAAAATTTTGATAACAAAATCAAACAAAAGGATTGTGTTAAACCTCCAGATGACAGAGCTCACTTGTAGTCAGTGAGGCTTTTTTCTTGTAGCAGCGAGTGCTTTTGTAAAGTCTCAGAGAATCTGGTCCTCATATAAGTTGTGTGTGTCCAGGTACATGGGAGGGACCACTGTCTGCAGGGAGTGCAAATGGCAATAATAAAGTCATGATAACTTGTCAAAGATGATGTGCCAATGAAAAATCATTTCTAGAAGTTCTTTTAATTAAACATTTGGCTGTCCACTGGAACCATTTTTAAATATAAAATGCCAGCCCTGTGGCCTTTTTCTCCCCATCTCCCACCCTTCTGCAGTAGCTCTGACAATTGAATTCTCACTGGTGATAATAATAAAATTCATAAGACAGAGTACAGCTAGTTATGCCTCTAGCAAGATGTCAAATTTCACTTGCACAAAATTAATTGCACCTAATTAAACTGGGGTCATTGGCATTACTGTAAAGTGAGGCTATTTATTAGACAAAGAAAATTTCACAAATATCAATTTGCTGTCCTTTCAGGTTTGTAAAAGAGAAGAATTGCTTACATAATTAAATTTGTTTTGCCATTTTAATAGTATTAGTCCTCAAAAAATCCTCTTCAAATTTTCCTTTACTTTTAAAATTGTGTAATATTTTAGAATACTGGAGGTAATTCTTGGAGGGGGGCATAAAAAAAATAAGAGTTTTCTGCAGAGTACCCGATGACTTTTCAAATAGTATATTAAAAAAAAGAATTTGTAAACTATCATTTGCAATGGCATGTACCTTGGAATTACTCATATGAAGGAAATTCTACGCAAATTAATAGCGTGCTTGTGTGAGATTAATATGAAGTTTAAAAGATATGTCATACGTTATAAATAGGCTACTGGAGTATGTACCTATTACTTAAGGAAAGCGCAAATTTCACTGCATTAGAACAGGACAACCTCTTCTCACTCATGCTGGGTATATATGACCACTGTGCTTACTTCTAGGAATTTATGCAAACATTATTACTGTCAGAGACCAAATGATGATTTACTTTACTGGCAAAATGATGCTGCTTTGACCTGTGATTCCATGGCAGATTATATATTCAGATTCTCAATTCCTCACATTCAAAGCTCCTATGAATCCAGTTTCTTTAAATGTGCTCTGCTGCTGCTGCTGCTAAGTCACTTCAGTCGTGTCCGACTCTGTGCAACCCCACAGATGGCAGCCCACCAAGCTCCCCCATCCCTGGGATTCTCCAAGCAAGAACACTGGAGTGGGTTGCCATGTCCTTCTCCAATGTATGGTCATGAAGATCTTTTTTGTATAGTTCTGTGCATTTTTATCACCTCTTAATATCTTGTACTTCTGTTAGGTCCAGACCATTTCTGTCCTTTATCAAGCCCATCTTTGCATGAAATGTTCCCTTGGATATCTCTAATTTTTTTTTGAATAGATCTCTAGTCTTTCCCATTCTGTTGTTTCCCTCTAGTTCTTTGCATTGATCTCTGAGGAATGCTTTCTTATCTCTTCTTGCTATTCTTTGGAAGTCTGCATTCAGATGCTTATATCTTTCCTTTTCTCCTTTGCTTTTCACTTCTCCTCTTTTCACAGCTATTTGTAAGGCTTCCTCAGACAGCCATTTTACTTTTTAGCATTTCTTTTCCATGGGGATGGTCTGGATCCCTGTCTCCTGTACAATGTCCTGAACCTCCGTCCATAGTTCATCAGGCACTCTATCTATCAGATCTAGGCCCTTAAATCTATTTCTCACTTCCACTGTATAATCATAAGGGATTTTATTTAGGTCATGCCTGAATGGTCTAGTGGTTTTCCCTACTTTCTTCAATTTAAGTCTGAATTTGGCAATAAGGAGTTCATGATCTGAGCCACAGTCATCTCCTGGTCTTGTTTTTGTTGACAGTATAGAGCTTCTCCATCTTAGAGCAATGCAAATGAAACTTGCCATGAGGTATTACCTCACATCTGTTAGAATGGTCATCATCAAAAGTCTACAAATAATAAATGCTGGAGAGGGTACAGAGACAGGGAACCCTCTACACTGCTGGTAGAAATATAAATGGGTACAGCTACTATGGAAAACAGTATGAAGGTTCTTCAAAAAACTGAATATATAGTTGACATACAATCCAGCAATCCAACAATCCCATTCCTGGACATATATCTGGACAAAACTATAGTTCAAAAATAAACACACACCACTATATTCATAGAAGCACTATTCACAATAGCCAAGACATGGAAACAGCCTAAATTTTCAACAACAGATAATGGATAAAGAAGATGTGGTATATAAACATAATGGAATACTAGTCAGTCATAAAAAGAATGAAATAATGTAATTTGAAATAACATAGATGGAACTAGAAATTTTAAATCAAGAAGCATTATTATAGAAGAAGGAAGATGTCATAATGGAAACAAATCAGGAGAAGATATAGGAGTTCTAAATTATTGTGTGTATAAATCACAAAGCCACAAAATAAGAAAAGAAATAACAAATCCACAAGCATAGTAGAATAATTTACCAAGCTTCCATGTC
>SJYT01024631.1:0-23128 GCA_006410635.1 Cephalophus harveyi
TCTTAACACATATTCTTAAGTATTTTTAACATTCCCAATTTTTATACATAGTTTAAATAGCATTATCATTTTTTCCATAGATTTACAGTCTTCATTAAATAAGATAATACATGTAAAAGCACTTTGAAAAACAGCATGAAGCATATGTACACAGGCATTTTCACTGTATATTCCATTATTACATATTCACAATGTGAAGACAGGACCATCTATAGGAGTGGGCTGAAGTGACAAACACATGCTGAGCAGTCCTTTAATGTGAAAATTACCTGTGAAACCCTGATACTGAGTCCCCCCCCAAACTGAGTTTATGATTAATCCCTCTATCCATAACTTTATTCTTTCTTGTCCCCTCAACGCTCAATCAATTCAAGTCAGATGCTAAAATTACTGTTAACATTGTTAAGGCACTAAAATTGCTGATGTTGATATCATAGTTGATGTATTAAAGATAACGTCATTGCTATTACATATAAACATTATTAACACACAACCTTGGATTGTTTCTCTAAGGCAAGATGAGCTAACAGACCCCCAAGCCATGGACCACCTGGCCAGAGAGTCCAAACCAGAAGCCTCCTGACACTCGAAACCATGATTAAGGAATGTAGTTAAATGTAAGATGATGACTGACCCCAGCCTCTGTTCTTCCCCTTTAAAAACACCCAACTCAAAGGCCAAGCCTCTCCCCCACTCCTTTGTTTGGCTTCCTGCAATAAACCCTGTGCTGCAAACTCCTGCTACCAGAGCTCAGCTTCACTGGATTCTCTGCTTGGTGGTCTCAGTTGTTTGTAACTCTGTTCTTCACTCTCAGTTTTAACTCTCAGTCTTTAACGGTGCTCTCCTATGGCCTCCCAATTCCTATGAAAGCTTAACAAGGAACTTTAAAAATTACAGTAAAAAAATGTGCAGATGTCTTAATATTCCTGCAAAAACATAAATGAGTGAACAGTCTTTGGCACATACCACTCAAACAGGCCTGCAAGAGTTAATCAATCTTGGTTATTCTTTAGCTGTTACTACTAACAAACACTTGGAGCTAGACTTGTCCTTCACAAAGCTATTAATAATTACTCTGACTCCATATAGATTACACTCTGCACCTGGCATTCTTCTCCCCTTTCACTCTGTTGTACCATTCTGATAGCATTTCAGAAAGAAGGGCATGGGCTGATAACTTCAGGGACACCAGACAGAGTTGCTGAGCTGCATGATCTCAGCTGTGGCCATTTTAAAACTTCGCAAAAGGAAAAACAAAATACAAAATCTTCATTGCTTTGAGCCTTATCACCTACCCACAGACTACAAGCCTCGGGATATCACCTCTCTCTATTCCCAGTACTTGAGGTGCTAGTCTGCTGTGCATTCCACTTTGCCAAGAAAAGATAAAGCCATTTTTCTATTTCCTCCAAACTCTGTTTTGGCATTTTCATTCAGCACCGGTGGACACGGGGGTCAAGATTTTGGCAACATTAACTTCACTTATAAGTTTTGCTGTAGTATAGTTAAATCCAACTAAAATGCAGAGAACCGCACACAACAAATGCAGTCTTAACAGCTGTTTAAGGCCACCATCCTTCTACTCTGTCTCCTTCAGAGCAAAACCCTACAAAGACGTGTATATTCTTAATGCCTCCATATCCTTACCTCCCAGTCTCTCTTCACTGTTAATTAGGCTTTTCCTCCTCACTTCTCCACAAAACCAGCTCTTCCCAAAGTCACTGCTGACAGACATCTGATAAAGACAAAGGTCAGCTCTCAACTCTCACCCTCTTCAATATCCCAACTGTGACTGAACAGGCTTTCAGTGTCGCATCCACAGTGACGATTTTCAGATATCTGTCTTCCACCGAGACCACTCCCTGGGGCTTCACATCTAACTAGGTGCCGAAGCCCTCTCATCACTCAGGCCTCAACTCAAACTTGAGTTCCTCAGACAGGACTGTTCCAAGAACAGCAGTCCAAACACCCCCACTCGAATATTTTTACCATTGTCATAATACTTTTATGTTTCTGAAGTTCCCTTACCTGTTTTCTTATATGTTGGCCATCTGTCTCCTCCCCACCACTGCCCATGCCCCTCTACCCTCCAGGACACATAAACATACAAAGCAGCAAGTTCCTTAAGTACAGAGACTCTGTTTTGCTCATATTTATAAGCCCGGTGTCTATAAGTGTGTTGGCACATAGTACGTGTCCAACAATATGTGCTGACTTTAAAGTGCTGAAAAAAATAAACTTTCCAAAAAAAAAAAAAGTTTCTAAGTTCGGAAAACAAGAAGCAAACCCAGGCTTATACCGACTTCAGTAACCCACAATTATATTATGATAGCAAGCGCCACAGGCAGATGACTGATGACTGTCTCATTCAACAAAAATATTAATTTACCAAGTTGGCACGAAATTACATCCTTTCCTATTTATTTTTTGCTGTTTCATATGAAGTTATTTTCCCTCTCCAGAATGATTATATGCTCATTACAAATAATATATTTCTTTTGGAACCCTGTCATATCCAAATATGCAATCAACAAGGTCTCAATAAATAACTGTCACATTTATAGGAAATATATTTGGACTTTTTAAAGAAGGTAATGCTGTTGAATTATCTAAGATGTTCTTGGCAATGTACATTAAATAATGTTTCTTGGGAACTTGTTAGATAGCCAAGGTTTTCCAAGTAACACTGGTCTCAGGAAATAGCATCTTTGTTTTAAATGAGAAGGACAACGAATATATTAAAATTTGCATCAGTTAAATGTCCAAGTTTATTGTATAAACATATGAGCGCAACTTCAGTGAAAGAGCCATCTGGACACTTGTAATCTCTTGCACTTAGCAGATTCATTTATGCAAAAGTGCTTACTTTTGGAGAAAGCTCAAAAAATGAAGAATCTGTAACGTCCCACCAAAGTCTAGCATTTTGATAAAATAATTTGTAAAACTTCCTGGAATGTCTCCTTGATGAGAAATTTAACAAGATATCCAAAAGTGTGTCAGCAAAGACTCATGCTTCCTGGTATAAAAACTGGACATGAAACATTAATCTCAACATACATAAATATACACATTCATAAAATGAAAAGTTCAGACAAGAAAATTATCTATCAATGATATTTTTAAATGAATGGGATTACAATAAACATATTTTCTTGGTCCAAGTTCTTAGGTTCTTAATTCATCAATGTGTTTAAAATACTTAATCTTGATTCAAAGCATATTAACCATGCCAATTAAAATATTCATACTATTGTGTCTATTTCATGTGAGAACTGAGACAATTTTAAAATGTGGATCATTTTCTCAGATATGCAACTCAAGCTTTTCTCATAACCTCTGATATTGTATATATTCCATTCTAAAACAGATCTGTTAGATAAGATTCTTACTTCATGTTGTTTCACATTAACATCTCAAATGAAATTAATTTCATATCAAAATAGAGTTCATTTTCTAACGTGCAACTTTCTGTGGTAACCAGACTTATATATTTTCTTATGGAAATGAATTCATGACTGCTCCTGACCCAGAGGAGGAAGCAATCATTCTACAGTTTTCAATAATAAGGCTCTCTTATAGAAACTGAAGAAATTTAGACTGTAATTTTCACAAAATGAATTTGCATTAGTGAGCCCCAGTAGCTAACTCAAAGTTGAGTTACTTCAGCAGGTCTGGGCTAATGAGAAAAAAAAATGTGCCCACAAAAGCTGTGTTGTGCTGTGCTCAGTCATGCCCGACTTTTCACAACCGTATGAACTGAAGCCAGTTAGGCTCCTCTGTCCATGGGGATTCTCCAGGCAAGCATACTGGAGGGGGTTGCCATGCCCTTCTCCAGGGGATCTTCCCAACCCAGGGATTGAACCCACATCTCCAACATTGCAGGCAGATTCTTTATCATCTGAGTCACCAGGGAAGCCCCATTATACTGGAGTGGGGAGCCTATCCCTTCTCCAGGGGATCTTCCTGACCCAGGAATCGAACCAGGGTCTCCTGCATTGCAAGCAGATTCTTTACCAGCTAATTCAGGTAAAATGAAGTCTCCTATCCGGAGAGACCTAGGATAAAGATGCAGAGTTAAGAATCATATGCCTGGAGTTGAAAGGAATAAAAGAGAAAGAAGAGAAGCTCAAGGAGGAAATATTACAAATTATATTTCTCCTAGAAGATTAGGATGACTAAGAAGAGTCCTTGAGAAAAAAATCTAAGACAACCAGTGTTTCTGAGGCCATAGGAAGTCAAGGGAGGACAATGTTAAGAGAGCTTGGAACAAGAAAATATAGGCACATGAAAAGATGATCATCATCATTAATTATTAGAGAAATGCAAATTAAAACTACAATGAGGTACCAACTCACACAGGTCAGAATGGCCATCATCATAAAGTCTACAAATAACAAATGTGGGAGAGGGCGTGGAGAAAAGGGAACCCTCCTATACTGTTGATGGGGATATAAATTGGTGCAGTCACTATGGAAAACAGTATAGAGGTTCCTCAGAAAGCTAAATATAAAAACATCACAAGGTCCAGCAATTCAACTCCTGGGCGTATATCAAAACAAAACTATAATTTGAAAAGATACAACAGCAACAGCAAAAGTCACAATAGCCAAGATATGGAAACAACCTAAATGTACACACAGACACACACACACAGACACACTGACACACACACAGACACAGACACACACACGGACTTCCCAGGTAGTGCAGTGGTAAAAATCCATCTGCCAATCCAGGAGACACGAAAGACGTGGGTTCAGTCCCTGGATTGGGAAGATCCTCTGGAGGAGGAAATGGCAATCCACTCCCATATTCTTGCCTGGAAAATCCCATCGACAAGAGGAGCCTGGTGGGCTATAGTCCAAGGAGTTGCAAAAAGTCACACAACTGAGCATACACACACAATGCACACACACACGATGAAATATTACTCAGCCTTAAAAAAGAATGAAACAATGCCATTTGCACCATCCAATGGATGGACCGAGAGATTATCATACTAAACAAAAGTAAGTCAGAGAGAGAAAGACAAGTACTATATGATATCACTTCATGTGGAACCTAAAATATGACACAAATGACCACATCTACAAAACAGAAACAGAGTCACAGACATAGAGAACAGACTTGCGGTCATCACGAGGGATGGGTTGGGAGAGGGAAAGATTGGGAGTCCGGGACTAGCGGATGCAAACGATTATATATAGAATGGATAAACAAGAAGGTCCTACTGTATAGCACAGGAAACTATAGTCAGTATTCTGTGATAAATCATAATGGAAAAGAATACGAAAAAGAATGTGTACATAACTGAATCACTTGGTTGTAAAGCAGAAATTAACACGATACTATAAACCAAATATACTTCAGTTAAAAAGTTTTTTAAAAGGCATGGATTAATATTATTCTCTCCTTCAGAAAATGCTTAGAAGTCTTCTAAATATATGACAAAAATAGTTTTTTCCTGAAGTATTTGCAAGCTAAGTAGCCAACACGATCCCTCATCATTACCAAATAATTGAGTGCATTACAAACAAAAATATTCTGCTGCTGCTGCTGCTAAGTCACTTCAGTCGCGTCCAGCTCTGTGCGACCCCATGGACAGCAGCCCACCAGGTTCCTCTGTCCACAGAATTCTCTAGGCAAGAATACTGGAGTGGGTTGCCATTTCCTTCTCCAAAATATTTTGCTACATAATTATAATTACAATCAGAAAATTAATATTGACACATTGCTATCATGAAATCTTCAGACATAATTCACATTTCACTATACCTCCTTCATAACAGAAGAGTCCACTGTATTTTAGTTGTCATGTTCCTTGGTCCTCTTCAGTCTGAAACATTTCCTCAGTCTTTCCTTGACTTCCCATAACCTTAATGCTTTTGAAGTTACAAGTGATTTGTAAACTGTTCTACGATGTAGGTTTGACTGGTGTTTCCTCATGATCCCATTCAGACTATCCATCTTGGTCAAGAATACCCCAGAAATGATTCTAGCTGCTTCTCCTTGCATCCTTTCAGGTGGCGCCATTCCTGCTTTGTCCCATTATTGACAATGTTCCCTTTGATCATTTGATTAATGTGATCTTTTTCTCTTTGTAATGAACAATTATTTTATGGGAAGATTCTTCAAAACTGAAAAAACCCTGTTCCCCCATTCAACCTTAAATTTATTTATATTACTGTGGACTTGTGTTTATCATTTCATTAAATAGGTTCTAATCTGTTGCAAACATTATTTATTTAATGCTTAAAATGTCCCAGAATAGGCCAGTGGGAGCCTCTTCAAGCTGGTTTCTATGTCCTTTCGACACATCCCCATCATCCTTTGAGCACTTCTTTATTTTGTGGGACAGGATGTTCCACGCTCATCGTTTGCTTATCCTGGCCCAGCCCTGGAATCAGCAATTTTTCTAAGGAGTTCTGATTCCTTTTCTGGCAGAGAACAGCATTTAGATCTGAGTGCTGAGTGTACTCCTTGTTACTGGGGTGTCGCTGCTGCCAAGCCAACTCAATAGACAGAATTAGAGAATATATGTGTGTACATACATGTTTCTTGCTTTCTCCCCAGGTGACACTAATGGTACAGAACCCGCCTACCAATGCAGGAGATGTAAGAGACACAGGTTCGATTCCTGCTTGGGGAAGATCTCCTGGAAGAGGGCGGAACAACCCACTCCAGTGTTCTTGCCTGGAGAATCCCATGGACAAGAATGGCAGGCTACAGTCCACAGGGTCACAAAGAGTCGGCCATGACTAAAGCAACCTAGCACGCAAGCATGCACACATACAGATACACACACACACATATATATATTTCTATAACTATACATTCATCTATCTACACATTGCAAACCATAAATTCACACTAATACCTCCAATTCCATCACCAGCACAGGATTCATCCTCGTGTTCTCCCCCTTGGTTTTCCCATTTGTGACAACCTTCTCCTAAAGTAAGAAACCACACTCCAGTAATGCTTCATACATTTCCTTACTTGATCAGCCTTCTTGTATGAAATCAACCCTGTCCCCTCCCTGCGTACACACCCTATTTCCTTCACCAAGGTGCCAGTCTCTGAAGTGGGCACCCCTCCCCCATAGATGGCCCCCCTGGGGCTCTGACACCCAGTGCTGGACCATTCTTTTACCAGATCCTCCCTTCATGTGCTTGGCTCACACCTGAGCCAGGCTGCCCTCCACGCCGCTCAGGCTCCAAAACCCTTTGCTGGGCCCCTCAGGCCTTTTAATCAGAGACAGGAGCATGAAGCAGAGAGAGGATACAGCCTGACTGCTGCTCTAACTGTTGAGGAGCAGAAAAAACCGGTGATGAATGTCCAAAAAGAAGCTACAATTATCCACAATGCTGGGGAAATACCAATCTAGATCCCATCTTTACAGATGAAGGACTTTTATTCCTTTGTGTGCATGTGTGCGTGCTCAGTCGCTTCAGTCGTGTCCGGCTCTTTGTGACTCCATGGACTGTAGCCCACTAGGCTCCCCTGTCCATGGGATTCTCCAGGCAAGAATCCTGGAGTGAGCTGCCATGCCTTCCTCAAGGGGATCTTCCCGACTCAGGGATTGAAACCAGGTCTCCCGAGTTGCAGGCAGATTCTTTACCATCTGAGCCACCAGGGAAGCTCTTTTTATCCCTTTGCTTATCATAATTGCAGATATTAGTTTCTTAATTTCTTATCTCTCACTTTTGTCATTGTTTTTCATGTATTTATAGTAAAACAAGTTGATTTTTCTGACAGATTTCATACATTTAAGTATACAGAGTCTTCCCTCATCAATCATGTTCCTGTATTTTTTTTCTTTTTGGTTTGGTCCAGTTCTTTTTTTTTTTTTTAAGTTTATTATTTTTTTTCTTTTTGGTTTGGTCCAGTTCTTTTTTTTTTTTTCAGTTTATTATTTTTTTTTTACATTTTACTATTTATTTATTTACTTTTGGCTGTACTGGGTCTTTGTTGCTGTGTGGGCTTTTCGCCAGTTGCAGCAAACGGAGGCTAATCTCTGCTTGCAGTGTGCGGGCTTCTCACCATGACGGCTTCTCTTGTTGCAGCATCTGGGCTCTGGGGCACACGGGCTTCAGTGCTTGCAGCACATGAGCTCGCAGTTGTGGTTCTTGGGCTCTAGAGCACAGGTTCAGTATTTGTGATGCATGGGATAAGCTGCCCCACGGCATGTGGAATCCTGCCGGACCAGGGATCGAGCCTGTGTTTCCTGAACTGGCAGGCAGGCTCTTTACCACTGAGCCACCAGGGAAGCCTGGTCTGGTTCTTTGAATCTATCTGAAATGCCAGTAGAGCCTGTGATATGAGGATCTAATAATCCATGTCGTACTTTTCCAAATATTGCCTCTTCTGGTATAACTACCCTTTGACTTCATTAATATCTTTTGTCTTTTGGTCCCTACTTTCATTTTTTTCCTCTAAATTAGCAGTCTATGCTGATTGAAAGTCCTTCTTTACTCAGCTAGATTTTATCTGTTCTGCCAACCATTCTTAACTTCCTAGCCTTTTTGCTCTTTCCATCACACCTTTGCAGAAAACCACCAAATCTAAATCAATCCATCTGCCTCCTCTTTCCCTCAAGCCCTGCCGCAGAGTGCTGTTTGAGACAGGAGCTCAACCAAGCGTGTTAGATCCACTAAAACCTCACAGCCTCCCCATCGTCAGCCAGGTCCTCACAACTCAGCATGACACCCGCGATGACCTCCTATTGATTTCTCTGAGACTGACCACAAGAGCTACTTCATTGTCCCCCATCCCCTATCCCCACCACTCTACACTCTCATCAGACTCAGACATCATTTTTCACTCAGAAGACAAAATAGAGACTTTCAGCTGTAAGCTCTCCACCTAGAAACCTCCTCCCATTATTCACTATTCATCAGTGAATAAGGCCCCGGTATCTCTGTCTTCAAGCCCAGTTTGCTCTCACGCTGTCACTCTCAGACCACTTCCTGGTCTCCTTCACCATCTCCTATTTCTGCTTATTTAGCCCTTAAATGCTGGCACTCTTCAGGCTAGAAACAGTTTTCTTTCTCACTCTCATGCCTGGTGAAGGTTTTGGTACCCTGCTTTGTTCCCATCCTTGGATTCATTTTCAAGGTTCAATTTGCTTCAGCTTCTGCAGAATATCTGATCTGTTAGCTTTATCTCCCATTTTTGGTCCCATCCTTTCCTCTTGGCATTTGCTCAACTAGTTCAGCTTGAGGACGATCTCATTTCCAACTCTGGATCATCTTTAAAGGATTCATTTAGGCCTCCATCCAATGCCCCCAGCTCCTCTTCCCCACTAGGCCAGCTTCTAATTGCTTATCACAGACCATGCAAGTGTTACCTCCTCTTGGAAATATTTCCTGACCAACATTTGGGCTGAGCTGGAATGTCTCTAATCCCACAGGCCCTTGCTGCTTTTATGTAACTTAATACTTATCATATTGTTATATAATTTTTCACTTTCCTATATGTTTGTCCTATTAGATTATAAACTCTTGAAGTCTGCATTGCTCATAGGGAAAAAGAAGAAGAAGAAGAAGGAAACAAGGAGCTATAGCATGTAAGTAAGGAGAATAGGGAAAGTTAGTTTATACATGATTTGGCACTACTGCTAAGTCGCTTCAGTCATGTCCGACTCTCTGCGACCCCATAGACGGCAGCCCATGAGGCTCCTCCGTCCGTGGGATTCTCCAGGCAAGAACCCTGGAGTGGGTTGCCATTTCCTTCTCCAATGCATGAAAGTGAAAAGTGAAAGTGAAGTCGCTCAGTCGTGTCCAACTCTTAGCGACCCCATGGACTGTGGCCCACCAAGCTCCTCCGTCCATGGGATTTTCCAGGCAAGAGTGCTGGAGTGGGGTGCCATTGTTGGGGAAAACATTACAGCAAAAAATCTGGGCCAGAGAACACTCAGGTGCTATGTGGTAGACGTATATAATTTTGAGGGTCTTCTGAAAATGACAAGGCCAAGGAACAGACAAAAGGAACCACAAATTATGGGGAAAGTCCCTGGAAAAGTGCAGTGCCAGAGCCAATGCCCAGTTCTAGGACTTGGAGTACTTGCTCCTAACAGATCTGCCGTTTGAATTCTTAGTGTTAACCTGGGGGCAAAAGGTTTTAATGATGGCAAAAGACTTAAGAAATAATGAGAGAACCAACTGACAGCTTCAGAGCTACTACGTCCGAGGAAGAATCACAGATTATTATAAGATCACATCAGGTAAATAAGGTGGTTTAATCACCTTGGGCTTCATTCTGGTTTAACTTAGAAATAAAACTAGAATGAGACGGAGTTTATAGGTTAGGAAGGACCCAGTGGAAAGTCAGGGGCCTTCTGATTGAACACCAATTTATGATTAAAGTAAAAAACTTTTTAATTGAGGTTAGAAGAGAAAGGTAGATTTCCAACTTCCTCTGGTCATCCACCTCCAAAAGTAAGAGTTTTGAGGTGTCTGTTTTATATATAATATCCTATCACTGCTAACGTGCATGACATTTCTCATTGCATAACTATTTGATTTTCCTCTGCAATGATAATCTTGTGAATTCATTTTGCTTACTGCAGACAATATTTAAAACTCTATTTTTAGCCTCAGTCCTCCTGAAAAGTGAAAATTAGTGTGGTAGACAGAGTTCTAAGATGGTCCCAAGATTTCCCACCTCCCTGATGTTCACATCCTGAATCAGCTCTAGGACAGTGCATGGACCGTACTCTAGGTAAATGACATTGGAAAGTTCGGCTGGTCTGCAGATAGGAAGGTTATCTGGGTGGGTCCATACTCTTAAGATTTATTTAGAGAATTTCTCCAACTGCTCAAAGAAGGGGAAGTCAGAGGCTCAAAGAGTGAGAAGGACTCCAAGCACTACTGTGAATTTAGAGGACATCAAGTGGCAAGGAATAACAGTTACGTCCAGCAGCGGAGAGCAGTCTCCATCTGACAGCCATCACAGAAATGGGGACCTCAGTTTTACAATCGCAAGGAACTGAATTCTGCCAACAAGTCACCTTGGGAGCAGATTTTTCTGTAGGTCCCTGGAGGAGTACTCAGTCTGGCCAATCCCACGATTTAGGTTTTCTGATACCCTAAACTTAGACCCAACCACACCATGCCAGAAATCTGACCTTCAGGACTGTGAGCTAATAAATGGATGTTGTCTTAATCAGCTAAGTTTGTAGTAATTTGTGACACAGCAATACAACCCTGAAACAAACAGTATGTATACTAAAAAGTAAAATTCAGATGCTCCCTCCATATTTATCATTGATTCATATTTATTTTATGAAAGACATGACACAGTGTTTGGTGCCAGGAAAAATACGAGAGGACTATCCACACACAGCTGAACAGCTCTGCTGTCACTCTGTGACCCAACCATCAACGCACAGCATTATTTAGCAGAGGTGGCTACAGTTTCCAGAAAGCAAAAGTGACTACTAAGATAGCTAATATTCTTCCAAATGGCAGTACCTTGATAGCTACTATAATTCAGTTTTTAGAATTCCAAAATGAAGCACTGGCAGTACTCTTTGAAAAAACACAGATACAGTGTACTAATATTCTAAGATACTATGTGAGAAAACAGGAATATTTGGGCAGAAAAATGGACCATATATTTGAGGAATAAGCAATTCCTTTCTTTGCAGCTTAGTTTAGAAATAATAATAACTACCTCATTATATCTGGAGAAGGAAATGGCAACCCATTCCAGTACTCTTGCCAGGAAAATTCCAAGGACAGAAGAGCCTGTTAGGCTACAGTACAAGGGGTCATAAAGAGTTGGACATGACTGAATGACTTCACTTCACCTCATTATAACTTACTTTTCATCTCATCTAATGCTGTATGATGGATATTTTAAGAAATTTTATTTCAGGTCAATAACTGCCTTAAGGAAGGGGTGAGGGTAATGGCAGTAGGTTGGAGGCCAAAGGGGACTTCAATATTATCCTTAATTAAAAAAAAAAAATCAAACAATGGGTACAGGTAATTAGTCTTTGCAATTTTCTAACATTTTGACTTTTTTCAAGAAGTGATTTTATTTCACATCTTCAAGAGAAAAGTGAAGTGAAAAAATAATTACATTTCTCTTTGAGAAGACGAATGATTTTTTTCAAGCTTGAACAGCTACTTAGTAGTAGAAGCAGGACAAAGACCCTGATTTTGTGACACTTAGAGCAGTCCCCTTCCACTTTACTGTGAGATGTAAACTCCTTCTAAACACTAATATAAAGGGCTAACCTGTATTATACACTATTTGCATCTACAGCCAGTTGACCAGCAAGAGAGGAGATGAGGTAGAGCCCAGGTGACCAGGTCATGTGCAATCAGGGTTTCTTGTTCACAGGAAAGAGGTCTGGGGCCAATCTGAACAAAAATAGCTCAACATATGTCAGGATGAAAGAGAAAAGCCATGGGCTAATGATGAAGGTAGGAGAGTTGAGGACTGAGGAAGTAAATCAACTGCCTAACAAGAAGGTCTGAGACTTATGAGAGGGATAAATAGAATGGAAAGGACAGTACAAAGCAAAGAATTCTCAGTCCTGAATATTCACTGGAAGAACTGATGCTGAAGCTGAAGCTCCAATTCTTTGGCCACCTGATGCGAAGAACTGACTCATTGGAAAAGACCCTGATGCCGGGAAAGATTGAAGGTGGGAGAAGAAGGGGATGACACAGGATGAGATGGTTGGATGGCATCACTGACTCAATGTACATGGGTTTGAGTAAATTCCGGGAGTTGCTGATGGACAGGGAAGCCTGGCATGCTGCAGTCCATGGAGTTGCAAAGAGTCAGACACAACTGAGCAACTGGACCGAACTGAACTGGGAACTAATGTTCCTTTTCGTGACATTCCTCTTGGCTTGACTCTTTCTTTGCCAGGAAATAAATCTTTAAAGTAGTAGAACTATAGCATAAAAACCATGTTTTAATAATTTGTTCAAGCATATTAATAAGTTTGGTTCTTTCTTTCCATGTCCTTTGCATTAATAATATTATTATTAATTATTAATTGTATTACTTTTCTAGCCTCTATACATTTTCCATTTTTCTTGTAGTTAGTCCTCTGATTTCAAAGGAGTTACTTACATATTATACTGTAATGAATGAAAAATACAATAAAGTTACATATGTTGATCTCACAGTTTAGGACACCAGTTTATGTAAGTGAAGTACATAATCATTTAATGAGTAAACCATATCATACCGTTTTGGCTCCATATTCTAGAATGGTATTGGACAGGAAGAGAAGTTTTAGTCAGAGCTATAAAACTTTAGGTCAGGCAATTAACTTTTCTAGTTTCAGTAACTCACAAAGAAGAAAGAAGATTTGATCTAGAATGACAGTAAAGTTGTGTCTCATTATTCTGTGTCTAGGATATTGTTTTTCCAATCCTGAGATTTCAACAGAATTTTCCAACTACAGGAAGTGTGAATGAAGAAACTCTCCTTTCAGACAGAATAGACCTCAAAAAAATATATATATATACACACACACACATATACTTTATAGGGCATTCCCTGGTGGTTCAGAGGTTAAGACTTCACCTTCCAAAGCAGAGTGTGTGGGTTGATACCTGCTATAGTAAAGTAATGCTCAAAATCCTCCAAGCCAGGCTTCAGCAATACGTGAATCGTGAACTTCCTGATGTTCAAGCTGGTTTTAGAAAAGGCAGAGGAACCAGAGATCAAATTGCCAACATCCGCTGGATCATCAAAAAAGCAAGAGAGTTCCAGAAAAACATCTACTTCTGCTTTATTGACTATGCCAAAGCCTTTGACTGTGTGGACCACAATAAACTGTGGAAAATTCTGAAAGAGATGGGAATACCAGACCACCTAAAGAAATTAGAAGACGCTTACTCCTTGGAAGAAAAGTTATGTCCAACCTAGATAGCATTTTCAAAAGCAGAGACATTACTTTGCCGACTAAAGTCCGTCTAGTCAAGGGTATGGTTTTTCCTGTGGTCATGTATGGATGTGAGAGTTGGACTGTGGAGAAGGCTGAGTGCCAAAGAATTGATGCGTTTGAACTGTGGTGTTGGAGAAGACTCTTGAGAGTCCCTTGGACTGCAAGGAGATCCAAGCAGTCCATTCTGAAGGAGATCAGCCCTGGGATTTCTTTGGAAGGAATGATGCTAAAGCTGAAACTCCAGTAGTTTGGCCACCTCATGCGAAGAGTTGACTCATTGGAAAAGACCCTGATGCTGGGAGGGATTGGGGGCAGGAGGAGAAAGGGACGACCGAGGATGAGATGGCTGGATGGCATCTCTGACTCGATGGACGTGAGTCTGAGTGAACTCCGGGAGATGGTGATGAACAGGGAGGCCTGGCGTGCTGCAATTCATGGGGTCGCAAAGAGTCGGACACGACTGAGTGACTGAACTGAACTGAACTGAAGGGAGCTAAATTCCTACATGCTTTGTGGCCAAAATAACAAAACAGAAGCATAAAACAGAAACAATACTGTAACAAATTCAATAAAGACTTTTAAAATGGTCCCCATGAAAGAAAAAAAATAAGATACGCTTCATAGAATTTTCTCCTGTCAATTTTGTCCCCAGTTTTCCTGGAACTTTCAGGCACCTAGTTAAGAATCAGGTCATGTGGGTCATCACATAAAGAAAAATGAGGGATGGCAAACGGGCAGTCACAGAGCTGTCAGAGTGTTGGGAGACCACAGAGAACATGTCACTGGAACTTTCACTTCTATGCCTGACACCAAATCATGTCAAACACAGGCAAATTTGTAGGCTCTCTGAGTATCTACTGAAATGAACTGAGATATGTTTGCATCGTGCTTTAAAAAATATCCTTTATTTAGAGAATTTTGGCTGGTGAGATTTTTTTTTTAAAGCAAGTCCTTAGTTTTTCCGACAAGTCAATGACTTCATTTTCCCCTTTTATATAAATGCAAAGTCTGTCATCATATAAACATAATATTTTTGTTCCCAAGTTGGAAATAACATCTTCCATTTTGAATGACTGATAGAAAAATGACCTATTTCCTAAGATGAAAAATGTTGATTATTATTGTTACAAGGATGTACTTTTACCACAGTTGATCATTTTTAAGAATGTTTCATCAAGTGTAACAATGGACTACTTTTCCTTTTGTTCAATGCATCAGCACAAACCGATAATGTCGTGATCATTACAAATTCTTTGTAAATAAAAATATTTTTAAGAATATGACAGGTTCTTCTACACTGGCCATGCCAAATAATCTGAACCAGCAGCTCTCTTCATATGGCTGGTGCCATTCCCATAAAGGACGCTGATTTAGTCATTTCATAAAATGTAAGTTATCTATTCTCTATTATTATGGAAATACACAAACTTTGTTTGGCCTTATATATAACTATCTATCACTTATAGGAACTAGACAAACATATCCTATGCTGAATGCTCAGTCAATGAAAAAGAAAGTTCAATTCTTAACTCCCTGGGAAAGGACATTCTCATTTATTGCAAAATGTCAAATAAGGAAACAGCAAGAATACCTACTATCTCTAGAAGTGAAAGCCATAGAAAACAATTTTTTTTACAGTAATTTGAGAGGAAGGAGTGTGCTCTTTCTCAGATCAAAACCTGGCAGTCATTATATCAAAATTCCTACATATTTTCAGTCAATTAATAAGATTTAAAGTGATCATAGATTTTTAAAGAATCTTAAAAGGACAGCAAAGATGACTCAATGTTTTAAAAGGAAACCTCTAAAGAAAAAGTTTTGAAAGGATGTAGTGGAGAAGACATAAAGAGAAAAAGATAACAGTTTTTAAATATCTTTAAAAATATTTAAGTTTTTAAATAGGATACTTACAAAGAGTATAAGAGTATTTATTTTTAAAATTTCAATCAAGAATAAAAACTTAGATAAAAGCCAAGTGATTAAGATTTACATCTGTGAAAGCTATTAATATTATTGAGTCAGCCAAAAAGTTTGTTCAAGTTGGCTGACCCAACAAAATGGTTAGGTTTAAGAAAATCATAGAATACGTGTTTAAGGTTTTCTGTGATATTAAAAATTAAGGAAACAAAGCTGACAAATCCAGGTCTTTCTCCGTCTGTACTATCATTATTGCAAGATACTAGATGGTGAGAAGAAAAGGTACAAGAAAGTCAACAATTTAACTTTGCACAGAAAAAGGCAATCTTACCCACATTGTGTTCATTTCCTTACATGATATTTGCTTCTTCTAAACTCCCCTTTTGGAGAAGGAAAAGGCAACTCACTCCAGTGTTCTTGCCTGGAGAATCCCAGAGACGGGAGCCTAGTAGGCTGCCGTCTCTGGGGTCGCGCAGAGTCGGACACGACTGAAGCGACTTAGCAGCAGCAGCAGCAAACTCCCCTTTACTAAGAAAGCAGGAGCAAAGACATCAAACATACTCACAGGATAATCTAAAATTATTTAAATATGACATAAAATGAGGAATATTAAAAAATACCCTGAGATAAGAAGCAGAAGGCTAAAATGAGAATAGATAAACTTGGAGAAACGGTTATAAAATGGTAGATTCCTATACACAAAAAACAATTGCATTAGTACCAATTGCTTGCCAAGTATCCATCTGATTCATCTGTTTGAATCAGCAAATTCTATTAAATAGAATAATTGCTTAGTCTCACATCTAAGCTGATATCTCAGGTTTCCTTCCAAAATTACAAATAACAGCAATGAAGGGAAGTGGGGGGAAGCACTTTTGTTCTCACTGCTATGGGAAAATGCATATATCCTATCAAACATTTTTTTGGCAATGGAAAGACAAAAATCCCTCGGTTACTTGATGTCTATGGAATGAGAGTTACATCGAAGGCCAATATAAACTGACTATGCAACGGCATTCAAGAGCGGAAATAATAGAGACACTTAATGATGGAAGTGCCCTAGAGACACTTAATGACGGAAGTGCCCAAGAATAACGCCACTCCTTTCCCTGCAAGAAGTCAAAGGCACTAAGGACAAGAAACAGTGATGAAAACAAGGATACAGAAGAATTCAATTACTTTCCCGCATATAACACTTTCCTCAGACCATTAAGATTTGTCCTAATATTTACATGAAATTTACCCACTCAGGCTCATGATCCCATGTCCAAAATCTTAAAGGAATCTCGACATGAATGTAACAACTTTCATCAATCATGCTGTTGTTGCTATAAACCAACTAAAGTTTATCCTAATTCCTTCATTCTCATTTCTCTGATAAACAGCATTTTGGATAGCAAGAGCTTCTTAGATGAAGCTCTGCTTTCAGGTTCCTTTCAAATGGCTAATAAAGTAAATCCCACAGCCTACACTCTGGGCCTTTATCCAGAAGTCTTTCCTTTGGAAGTCTGTATTCTTGCAGAGTAGTTTGCATAAACCTAAAACTAGTGATCAAACTATTCACCCAGTTAGTCCCACTTCCTTTTCTCATACTGAAGAAAACAGATTCATATGCATGTGCAGCAAATCATAAGAACAGAACTTTATTAAGCTAAAAAAAATTGCTATGTACAGGTATTGTCCCTAGGTAGTCTTCCCTCCTCCCTTTTCAGAGAAAGAAAACTCATCAATAGAAAAATACAAGCCACATAGGCAGACTTGGTGTATTGCCAAATAAAGTTCAAGCAAATGTCTTTGATGTGAGGTCACTTTGATACCACACAAGACCCTGTGGGGCTCCTGGGTATAAAGCCTTTCTGTGTCCCCCCACTTCTTTTATTACAGGAAATAGGCTTCATTCAGCCTCTGTGACCTTCCCTGAGTTCCAACACACAGATGCAAGCAATTGCTAATTAGGGAAGGGAGTAGATGTGAGACAGGGAGGAAGAGTCAAGAAACAACAGCGCAGCCTCAGGGCAGGGTCCTGGTTCCTCATCAAGGGATACACACAGCATCTTTGCGCTGATTTGCAGATACGGAAACCCCACTAGATGGGAGAAGTTAACAGTTAACAACAGTGTTCTGCCCGTAAGCACAAAGACCCCAGACTGGTTGGAACCAGAAGACTGGTGATGCTTACTCCCACTTACCTCACCAACAACTAATCAGAAGATTGTCCATGAGCTGGTCACACCCTCTCTAAACTATCACCATAAAACTCCTCACTAACCCCTCCAGTTTGGGAAACACAGTTTTGAGGGCATTAGGCCACTGTGGCCCCCTACAAAGTAACAGAGCAGTTCTTTCCTACTTCACTCAAAACTCTTGTCTCTGAGATTTAACTTGGTGTCACGGTATAGAGGCCAGACTTGGCTTCAACTTTTCCAAAGAATTTTCCAGGGGAGGTTGCCACTGCTGGAGGTAAGAAACCGATCCTCCAATCCTACTTTATAAACCAAATAATGGCCATTTCCCCTCACATTTAGACCATCCCCCTCTAAAAATTCAAATTCATTCTATTACTGGAAATGTCACATTACCTTTAAGTCAAGTATAAGTGAGAAATGGAGTAAAATAGACTAAAATGGACTGGAATGGGCAAATTTAACTCAGATGATATCTACTACTGTGGGCAAGAATGCCTTAGGAGAAATGAAGTAGCCCTCATGGTCAACAAAAAAGTCCAAAACGCAGTTCTTGGATGCAATCTCAAAAACTACAGAAACTCAGATGATATCTACTACTGTGGGCAAGAATGCCTTAGGAGAAATGAAGTTAGCCCTCATAGTCAACAAAAGAGTCCAAAATGCAGTTCTTGGGTGCAATCTCAAAAACGACAGAAAGATCTCTGTTCAATACCAAGAAAAACCATTCAATGTCACAGTAATCCAATTTATCCCCCAACCAGAAATGCTGAAAAAGCTGAAGTTCAATGGTTCTATGAAGAACTACAAGGCTTTCTAGAACTAACGCCCAAAAAAGATGTCTTTTTCATTATAGGGGACTGGAATGCAAAAGTACAAAGTCAAGAGATACGTAGAGTAACAGGCAAATTTGGCCTTGGAGTACAAAATGAAGCAGGGCAAAGGGTAACAGAGTTTTGAAAGAAAACACACTGGTCATAGTAAACACCCTCTTCCAGCAACATAAGAGAAGACTCTACACATGGACATCACCAGATGGTCAACTCAGAAATCAGATGGATTATATTCTTTGCAGCCAAAGGTGGAGAAGCTCTATACAGTCAGAAAAACAAGACCAGGAGCTCACTATGGCTCAGATCATGAACTCCTTATTGCAAAATTCAGACTTAAATTGAAGAAAGTAGGGAAAACCACTAGATCATTCAGGTATGACCTAAATCAAATCCCTTACAATTATACAGTTGAAGTGAGAAATAGATTCAAGGGATTAGATCTGAGAGACAGAGTGCCTGAAAAACTATGGACGGAATTCGTGACATCGTACAGGAGGCAGTGATCAAGACCATCCCCAAGAAAAAAGAAATGCAAAAAGGCAAAATGGTTGTCTGAGGAGGCCTTACAAATAGCTATGAAAGGAAGAGAAGTGAAAAGCAAAGGAGAAAAGGAAAGATATACCCATATGAACGCAAAGTTCCAAAGAATAGCAAGGAGAGATAAGAAAGCCTTCCTCAGTGATCAGTGCAAAGAAATAGAGGAAAAGAACAGAATGGGAAAGACTAGAGATCTCTTCAAGAAAATCAGAGATACCAAGGGAACATTTCATGCAAAGATGGGCACAATAAAGGACAGAAATGATATGGACTTAACAGAAGCAGAAAATATTAAGAAGAGGCGGCAACTATACACAGAAGAACTGTACAAAAAAGATCTTCATGACCCAGATAACCACGATGGTGTGATCACTCACCTAGAGTCAGACATCCTGGAATGCAAATTCAAGTGGGCCTTAGGAAGCACCACTGAGAATAAAGCTAGCAGAAGTGATAGAATTCCAGTTGAGCTGTTTCAAATTCTAAAAGATGATGCTGTGAAAGTGCTGCACTCAATATGCCAGCAAATTTGGAAAACTCAGCAGTGGCCACAGGACTAGAAAAGCTCAGTTTTCCTTCCAATCACAAAGAAATGCAATGCCAAAGAATGCTCAAACTACCGCACAATTGCACTCATCTCACATGCTAGTAAAGTATTGCTCAAAATTCTCCAAGCCAGGCTTCAAAAGTACGTGACCATGAACCTCTAGATAATCAAGCCGGATTTAGGAAAGGGAGAGGAACCAGACATCAAATTGCCAACATCTGTTGGATCATCAAAAAAGCAAGAGTTCCAGAAAAACATCTAGTTCTGCTTTATTAACTACACCAAAGCCGTTGATTGTGTGGATCACAAGAAACTGTGGAAAATTCTTCAAGAGATTGGAATACCAGACCACCTGACCTGCCTCCTGAGAAATCTGTATGCAGATCAAGAAACAACAGTTAGAACTGGACAGGAAACAACAGACTGGTTCCAAGTTGGAGAAGAGGTACATCAGCACTATATATTGTCACCCTGGTTATTTAACTTATATGCAGAGTACATCATGCAAAATGCCAAGCTGGATGAAGCACAAGCTAGAATCATGACTGCTGGGAGAAATATCAATAACCTCAGATACACAGATGACACCACCATTATGGCAGAAAGTGAAGAAAACTAAAGAGCCTCTTTAAGAAAGTGAAAGAGGAGCATGAAAAAGTTGGCTTAAAACTCAACATTCAGAAGACAAAGATCATGGCAACCAGTCCCATCACTTCATGGCAAATAGATGGGGAATCAATGGAAAAAGTGACAGACTTTATTTTGGGGGAGCTCCAAAATCACTGCAGATGGTGACTGCAGCCATGAAATTATAAGATGCTTGTTCCTTGAAAGAAAAGATATGACCAACCTAGACAGCATATTAAAAAGCAGAGACATTACTCTGCCAACAAAGGCCCATCTAGTCAAAACTATGGTTTTTCCAGTAATCATGTACGGATGTGAGAGTTGGAGTATAAAGAAAGCTGAGCACCAAAGAACTGATGCTTTTGAACTGTGGTGTTGAAAAAGACTCTTGAGAGTCCCTTGGATGGCAAGGAGATCCAACCAGTCAATCCTAAAGGAAATCGAGTCCTGAATATTCATTGGAAGGACTGATGTTGAAGCTGAAACTCCAATACTTTGGCCACCTGATGCAAAGAACTGACTCACTGGAAAAGACCCTGATGCTGGGAAAGACTGAAGGCAGGAGGAGAAGGGGATGACAGAGGATAAGATGGTTGGATGGCATCACTAACTTGATGCACATGAGTTTGAGTAAGCTCCGGGAGTTGGTGATGGACAGGGAAGCCAGGCATACTGCAGTCCATGGGTTGTGAAGAGTCAGACACAACTGAGCAACTGAACTGAACTGAAAGTGAGAAATATGCTTTCAAACAGCATAAGCTATAACATTATCATATTGAGAGAGTCAATTCCTAGCCAGGTTGATAAGAAGTCCAGGTGTCCCCAGGGAGAGAGGGGTCTGGAATTCTCAAGGAGGAAAGGACAAACGCTTTTTTCCTCTATGTTCCTTAGGATTATATAACAATGATGTATCCTGCTTGAGGACAGTTTCTAGAAAAAACCTTCTGGCTAATCCTGTAATCTTAAAACGTAAATGATGGGAGTGAGTCTAGTAAGGTCTTTCCAACCTCCAGACATGTTTTTGATTCATTGTAACAACTAATTAAAAAAGGTATATAACTCCATTGCTAACACTAGTGAGGGGGTATTCTTTCTGCCCCCTTCTGATGTCTATGTCAGAAGCTTTCTCTATCCCTTTTATACTTTAATAAAACTTTATTACATAAAAGCTCTGAGCGATCAAGCCTCGTTTCTGGCCCCAGACTGAATTCTCCTCTGGAGGCTAAGAATCCTGGCATCTTTCGTGGTTCAGCAGCAACCCTTCAATATCAATAAGACTTTGGGGAAATTAAGGAGTAAAATTAAATGTAGGGTTCTCAAGCTATTTCTTTTGAGGAGTTGTGCCTAACTCCAGTTCTGTCTAGTTAGGCACCCCACCTATGATTTTTCCCAAACTATTAAGTATTTATTGATATAATGTATAAAACCTATAGATTAAAATTTTAAATATGATTCTGTTCAAAATAAAGGTCTAATATTTAATTAGACATTATAATTTATTAAGTTTATAAAATATTATTCCTATAACAGTTAACCACATTATTTTATTTTATATAACATTTCATATTTTTCTACAGCTTTGTCTATAGGTAAAATTATTATCCCTGACCAATTTGTTTTTAGCAATATGTATTTTTATCTATCATTAAATATGCAGAAAGTTTGAATATTATGTCTAGCAAAATTAATGACTTTTATTATTTATCTGTATTACCGAATTGCTCCTAAAAGTCCAACACCAGAATTTAATATAGGCACTACACTTCTTGCAACTATTCAAACTTATGATGAAAGTTTTTATATATCAAGTTAAGAAGAGCAAGAGGTACATCAGTTCAGTTCAGTTCAGTCGCTCAGTCGTGTCCGACTCTCTACGACCCCATGAATCGCAGCACGCCAGGCCTCCCTGTCCACCACCATCTCTCGGAGTTCACTCAGACTCACGTCCATCGAGTCTGTGATGCCATCCAGCCATCTCATCCTCGGTCGTCCCCTTCTCCTCCTGCCCCCAATCCCTCCCAGCATCAGAGTCTTTTCCAATGAGTCAACTCTTTGCATGAGGTGGCCGAAGTACTGGAGTTTAAGCCTCAGTATCATTCCTTCCAAAGAAATCCCAGGGTTGATCTCCTTCAGAATGGACTGGTTGGATCTCCTTGCAGTCCAAGGGACTCTCAAGAGTCTTCTCCAACAACACAGTTCAAAAGCATCAATTCTTCGGCACTCAGCCTTCTTCACAGTCCAACTCTCACATCCATACATGACCACAGGAAAAACCATAGCCTTGACTAGACGGACTTTAGTCGGCAAAGTAATGTCTCTGCTTTTGAATGTGCTATCTAGGTTGGACATAACTTTTCTTCCAAGGAGTAAGCGTCTTCTAATTTCATGGCTGCAGTCACCATCTGCAGTGATTTTGGAGCCCAAAAAAATAAAGTCTGACACTGTTTCCACTGTTTCCCCATCTATTTCCCATGAAGTGATGGGACCAGATGCCATGATCTTCGTTTTCTGAATGTTGAGCTTTAAGCCAACTTTTTCGCTCTCCTCTTTCACTTTCATCAAGAGG
>SJYT01024631.1:23271-72781 GCA_006410635.1 Cephalophus harveyi
ATAAAGCAGAAGTAGATGTTTTTCTGGAACTCTCTTGCTTTTTCCATGATCCAGCGGATGTTGGCAATTTGATCTCTGGTTCCTCTGCCTTTTCTAAAGCCAGCTTGAACATCAGGGAGTTCACGGTTCACGTATTGCTGAAGCCTGGCTTGGAGGATTTTGAGCATTACTTTACTAGCAAGTGAGATGAGTGCAATTGTGCGGTAGTTGAACCATTCTCTTGCATTGCCTTTCTTTGGAATTGGAATGAAAACTGACCTTTTCCAGTCCTGTGGCCACTGCTGAGTTTTCCAAATTTGCTGGCAGATTGAGTGCAGCACTTTCACAGCATCACCTTTCAGGATTTGAAACAGCTCAACTGGAATTCCATCACCCCCACTAGCTTTGTCCGTAGTGATGCTTTTAAGGCCCACTTCACATTCCAAGATGTCTGGCTCTAGATTCTCTTAAAGAGTTAACAAGCAAAATGGCATGGTGATCACAGATGTACAGTAATAAACATAATCTTGAGCTTTCACTGATGATGACAGATGTGCTATCTTAGTCTCCCACATGTGCCAGAGTTCAGTGTTATATTTAACATTTATTCCTGATTGTGACTGGCCACAGAATTGAGCAAAACTCTTAAATCAGTTGAATGACATACAAAGATACATGTTCTTCAATAAGGGATTGGCAATGATTTTAGAATCCAAGGAATACACTTTTTACTATATTTCAGACGAAACATGAATTTTAAAAATTATTTTTTACTATTTCTAGGCTGTTCTTATTAAATCAAGGATTTATGCTTCCCATACATTGTGAATAGCCACAGAATTCTCTCAGTGGTGGAGTTATATATTGGCATATTTGTAATATGACATGAAGTAATAGAAAAAAAATTTCTATCAAGAATGTCAGTTGAGAAAGGGGAAAAAAACATCATTAGTAACTGATGAAGTTATCACAGTTACTCCAATCTTTTATGGTAGACTTGAGAATATGGTTATTGGAAACATTTAAACTTATCCTGATGGCTGGGCTTCTGAGGTGGTGCAGTGGTAAAGAATCCACCTGTCAATGCAAGAGACTTAGGAGATTCGGGTTTGATCTCTGGGTTGGGAAGACCCCCTGGAGGAGGGCATGGCAATCCACTCCAGTATTCTTGCCTGGAGAATCCCACGGACAGAGGAGCCTGGTGGGTTACAGTCCATAAGGGTCGCAAAGAGTCAAGCGCAACTGAGGTGACGGAGTACACACATATCCGAATGTTTGGCAGTATACTGGCAATCAAAAGAGTATATAAACTCCCAAATATTTAATTAACTAATTAATTGAAAAGGAAAAAGCAACAGGTTGATGAAGAATCACTTGAAAGAAAACATATGACATCTTAAGGATCTCAGCCATCAGGTTCCCCTGAGATCTTGCTAATTAACATCACATGTTCACATATGGTGATCACTGCAGATGGTGACTGCTCCCATGAAATGAAAATACACTTGCTCCTTGGAAGAAAAGTTATGACAAACCTAGACAGCATATTAAAAAGCAGAGATGTTACTTTGCCGACAAAGGTCCGTATAGTCAAAGCTATGATTTTTCCAGGAGTCACGTATGGATGTGAGAGTTGGACCATAAAGAAGGCTGAGTGCTAAAAAATTGATGCTTTTGAACTGTGATGTTGGAGAAGATTCTTGAGAGTCCTTTGGGCTGCAAGGAGATCAAACCAGTCAATCCTAAAGGAAATCAACCCTGAATATTCATTGGAAGGACTGATGCTGAAGCCAAAGCTTCAATACTTTGGCCACCTGATGTGAAGACCTGACTCACTAGAAAAGACCTTAATGCTGGGAAAGACTGAAGGCAGGAGGAGAAGGGGATGACAGAGGACAAGATGGTTAGATGGCCTCACTGACTCAATGGACATGAGTTTGAGAAAGCTCCAGGAGATGGCAAAGGAAGACAGGGAAGCTTGGCATGCTGCAGTCCATGGGGTCTCAAAGAGTCAGACACAACTGAGCAACTGAATAACAACAGGTTCACAAATGGGAAAACAAAGGGATTGGTGCACAGAAAATATCAGAACAAAACAAATACTGAAATGATGGTTACAGCTTCTGTTTGGGGGGCTTTTTTCCTTTAAAACTAAAGTAAAACTAGAATTGATAAACTGATAAATGTTTTCATTACATTAATAAAGGTTTAGGACAGTAACCAATACAAGTTTTACATTCAAGGATGAAATTATTCAAATCATAGGAAAATGACAGTAAACACAGGAATCTAGAAGACTGGCAGACTTTACTCTGTTTTTCCTGGGGTGCAGGAAGCAACCTACCTTGGAGAAGGTAGAAAGTGAAAAATTCTAATAAGATGCTGTACTTTTTAAGAGGACATGAGCTTTCCAGTTAGCCTGGAAAGAACTGCAGGGTTAATGACTATCTAAATTCAGGGTTTGCAAGACATACTCATCAGAGAAAATCCAGTTTTTAGGGAGAAGGGGAGACAGGAAGAAGAAGATGATCTAAAGAGAACCATTGCAATTGAGTGCTAAATACAGTCAAAGTCCAAGAGTGAACATGGAATTAGTCTTTAAATCTAATATAAGGAAGCATATCAGTGTAACTAGGAAAGAAATAAAAGGTACTTCTTCAAATCTGAGATAAATCTATCAAATGAGTCTTATATAAAGGACAGTTTCCAACAGAAGTTTTAATGCAAGATATAGAAGAATCTTCTCTATTTGCATTTCTTTCTTATATGGACACTAATAAAAATAGTATATACTGTTAAATTATGAATGCCTGCAAGCCAGGTTGAATTAATCAAAACTAAATTTCATGCAGTATACTTTGCATATTGTTAAAGTATCAAACTGGGAGGTATATTCTCTACTCAATAATTATTCATCTATTAATTGGGGGGGGTGTATGAGTGGAGGGAACGTTTTATACAAAGTCAAGGTAGCAGTTAGCAGACACTTGCATGATAGAAAACCTTCATATGTGAGTTTTCTTATGCTGACTCAGCTAGCTTAATACATAAATGAGCCTTCGTGCAACTTATTCATCTGTTTTTCCAACCACAAGGAATTCTTACCATTATACGCATTTGTGGTTTTCTCTGGGTAAAGAATGACGATTGCCCTTTGAGATTGTTTCGCATTTTTTTATTGGAGTTGGGGCATGCATCTCTAAGTAAAAGCAAGAAGAAGGCAGTTCCATACCTATAATATTAAACCCTTTGGGATTACTCATGTTAGTGTTATAAACTTTAATATACACAGTGCTCCAATTACTTCCTTATTTATATTACTAATAAAGTGTATTTCATTAGTACAACTTTTCACATTATTGATGAACTCTGTGCTCTACCCTGTTACATGAGAAATAATGAAGGGTATAAAGGAAAAAACCACATTACCATCTCCAAGACTTTAAGTCACATGTTAGGAATGTCTTATAACTACAAGATAATAAATTAAAAGCTAAATTTGGTATAAAAATAAACTTTGCAAAAAGGAGTATGCAATGTCAGTATCTCATTTGTCTTACTGGAAAAATTAATGAGCTCATCCTCTCATGTGAAAGAAAGAGAACTCCCTGCTACCACTGGATACTTTTTCTGGGTGAATGCTTCCTTGAGAAACTTAACAGAGTTTAAATTATTACTTATACTTAACACTTTCCATCTGTTTTCAGAGATATTTGTACCAAATATACTGGTCATGAAGCAGAATAACATATAAACTTTCACTGTGTTCGATGAATACTTATAAACACATGTTTTCAGTAACTTTTTGCAGGTCTTGATTTGCTAGAAGTATCTTCATTAGTTATATTTATAATACATAATTTATATTTGCACATAGTATTTTGAGAAATCTAATTCTGAAAATATAGTCTGACTTGATGATTCACGTGAAACTAATTTTTTTTCCTTCCTTATATTTTACTAAGTACATGTTAAAACATCTTAACTAATTATGTGGTAGTTGTGACTACCATCCTTAAACTAAACTGCAATAGTTAGAAAAAGATAGTTCCACTTCATAAGAAATTCATATTTGAGAAACATACCTATATCTGAACTTGAGATAAACTAATTATTAATTTCTGCTGTACATCTGTCAAAAGGTTTAGGAAAGATCATCTTGGGACTTTCTTGGCAGTCTAGTGGTTAAGAATCCACAGTTTCACTGCAGGGAGCCAAGGTTCAATCTCTAGTTGGGGAACTAAGACCCTGCATGTTGTACAGTGTGGCCAATAAATAAATAATCTTAAATATAATAACAATGTTCATTTTACAGAAGAGGAAATTAAAGGTCAGGGAATTTATGTTACAGGCCCAAGAAGCCACACAGTTAATAAGCAGCAATAAAGAGATTCATACCAAGCCTCTTTAGGTGCAAAGCACATGATAGGCTGGCAATATTTATTCAGGCCCTATTGCCCATTTATCCACTCAACAAAGACTGCAAGTTCTACTAGGTTCTGGGGTAAGAGGTGAAGGATACAGAGTCGCTACCCTAAAGGAAAAAAGATAGAAAAGAAAGTCAGTTAGAATATGTCAGTGTGATACAGCCTGTGAAAGCACGGAGGGGCTGGGGACACTTAGGCTGGGGTGGTGAGGAGGACGTGGAGAGGAGAGAAGGGGTAATCACAAGGATAGAGAGGGAGCCGGCGCCACCAGAGTGCAGAAGTCCTGGAAGGCCATGCCAAGAAGTCTGGACTTCTATGACAGGGAAAATGAAGAGTCACTGGATGCTTTTAGTCACAAAAGTGACATAATTCGGCATCCCCTTTTGAAACCTCACTCTCTTTTGAAATGGGAAGGGCCTATTTAAAAGAATGGCAGTGGGACTGAATGTCAGTGGGAGAAGAAAAATCCAACAGATAATTAAGAGGGAAAATCGACAAGGTACACAATGGGAAAGAAAAGGGGGTTAAAATCCTGAAAATCTCCGAGGTGTCTGGTCGAGGTGACTAAGTGGATGGTGTTGCACTTTCCAAAGTTAAGAAACCTGGGGGCGGGACTTTCCTGGAGGTCCAATGGTTAAGGCTCCATTCTCTCAATGCAGGGGAGCAGGGTTCAATCCCTGGTCAAGCCACCACTAAGACCAGGCTCAGCCAGAGAAGTTAAAAAACAAACAGAAATGACGCCTGGAGGACTGGAACTGTATGCTGGGGAGTAACAGAAGAGACAGAAAATAGGACCTAGATGAAAATAGTGGGGTGCACTGACATTTCAGTGGATGCGGAGGACCACTGAACTTAGCTGTGCAGACTAAGAAGGAAGTACACTGAAGAGCAGAAATGGATTCAGTTTAGTTCATGGAAATAAAATGTTAAGCCAATGGATTCCTAGGGGAAATGGAGAGGAATATATGAGATAAGGAGGATCAGGCAGAGTGTTTACATTCTCGCAACCACAAGGGTGAGAGGAGCCAAGAACACAGCTGGAGTTCAACTCTGTGGAGCAGGAGATCCAGCTGAGACTGAGCCACGCAGGCAGAGTCATGGAGCTCCAATCCCGCATTAATAATATTTTAATTTAAAAAATACGTGCACAGAAAGGAAATGAATAGGATGTAGTGGCAGTGTAAAACATGGCCTAGTTGGCTCTTCCTTTAAGGGGAAGAAAGAGTTGGTTCCGGATGGATTTGTACAATGAACATAGGATAAGACCACAGGAGAACTGACTTGGGTTATAAATAAAATCTGTACTAAATCTGCAAGCTTGAGAAATTCTTATGTACAGCAGATCTTATCTCTGCTAATGCTTTTAGGGTCAGTGTGAGCACACTAGGGTGTCATATATCTGAGTCACCTCACCCAGAGCCATCAATCACTGCATGCCCGAGAGACTGTGGAGTTACTCCCATGAGAATGGGTTACTGCACTGGCAACCGAGCTAGCTTACAAAATAGCCTTGCTTGGTTTCCTCACTCCATAGCCTAAGGGGATCAAGTCCACGCAAAGTGGTCTGGACTGATGGAGGGGAGCCACCATCAAAACAGTCATCCTACTGGTCCTCCCATTTCCATTCTAGACCCTCAGTTCCAATCTTCAACCACATTAACAAGCAGAATAATCTTTTAAACCTTTCATGGAGGCTGTTGATTCTCTGCTTCAGATACCTCGGTGGCTCCACAAGTGGGTTAAAAATAACAATGAAACATTATCATGTGACTCTTGACTATCTCAAACCTTGTGTCAGGCTACCCTTCTCACTTCCACACCTTTTGAGCAGGTTATTTCCTTGCCTCAAAAAAATTTTTTTCCTGGTTTTCATAAGCTAACTCTTCATCCCTCAGGTGTCAGCTTAAATGTCATCTCCTCAGAGGCACCTCCCTAGCTATACCATGAAAAGAAATCCCCTCGTTATTCTTCCTCACTGCCCTCTGTTCATTTCCCTTCATAACCCAAGCTGTACTCACGTCTTTCTTTGTTCACCTGAATCTTATAGGCATATAATATTCATTTTATTGTGCTTCACATGCTTAAAAAAAAAAAAAAAAAAACTGAAGGTTTGTGGTAACTTTTTGTTGAGCAAGTCTATCAGCACCATTTTTTCAACAGTATCTGCTCACCTCATGTCTCTGGGTCATACACTGGTGATTCTCCTAGGATCTCAAACCTTTTCATTTTTGTTTCAGGGCTCTGTGGTCACTGATCTTTGATGTTACTCTTGCAAAAAGACTGCAACTGACTGAAGGCTCAGATGATGGTTAGAATTTTTAGCAATAAAGTATTTTTAATTTAAGGCATGTACATTGGTTTTTTAGACATAATATTACACAACTTAACAGACTACAGTACAGTGTAAACATAGCTTTCATGTGCACTAGGGAACCAAAAATATTGGTGTGACTCAAGCTTATTGCAATATTTGCTTTACTGTGGTGAACTGTAAAACTGTGACATCTCCAAGGTATGCCTTCACTGGTAAATTCCACAAAGGCAGGAAATGTGTCTTTCATTTACCCATATCCAGTTAGTAAAGTGCCTGGCATGCAGTGGACACAATATATTTCTGTTGAAGAAAGGAAGGCGAGAAGAGATCACGAACATAGAGAATCAGCAAAAAGGTTTTGAAGAAGTGGCAGAGTTGGAAAGAAAACAAAGCAAGGCCCTTCCAGAAGCACTGAGTGAGCAACAGTGTTATTTGACAATGTCTAAAACTAGGTTTAAATGATAAATTATTTATCATTAGATCAATCAGTGTTAGAAATTTCTTAAGGTGAAACCATATTTGAACAATATTCCCATGGAATATCTATTAGAATTAAGTCTTCTAGAAAGAAATACATGAAATTTTTTACATGTAAACACCCCATATCTGGGGGGGAAATCTTAGCAACACAAAATATATATAAATTTAGCTTTTGAAAATCAGAACACATTATTAGTCAATGAGGAAAAGCCCAAGAAGATACATGTTAAGAGTATAGTTTCTTTGAACAACTCAGATTCAAGATAGAATATACAATCAATGTAAAAAGAAGACTCAATATTAGTCTAGGATGTGACAGTTAATATTATGTATCAACTTGGCTAGGCATGGTATCCAGATAATTGAGTCAAACATTAGTCTAGATGTTTCTGAAAAGCTAATTTTTAGATGAGGTTAACATTTAAATTAGCAGACTCTGAATAAAGTAGTTTACCTTTCATAATGTGGACAGGCCTCATCCAATCATTTGAAGTCCTTACAAAAGACTTATACGACCTTCCCCAAGGGAAAGGGAATTCTGCTAGTAAAGGATTTTTTGGAGTCAATTACAGCATCCACTCTTCCCTGGTTCTCCAGCCTGGAGGCCTACCCTGAAGATTTTGGACTTGCCAGCTTCCACAACTACGTGAACCAATCCCTTAAAATAAATCTCTCTCTCTAAACACACAACAACATATACATAAAGATCAAATTTTCAACATCCATTGGATCATCGAAAAAGCAAGAGTTCCAGAAAAACATCTACTCCAGCTTTATTGATGACGCCAAAGCCTTTGACTGTGAGGATCACAACAAACTATGGAAAATTCTTCAAGAGATAGGGATACCAGACCACCTGACCTGCCTCCTGAGAAATCTGTATGCAGGCCAAGAAGCAACAGATAGAACCAGACATGGATCAACAGATTGGTTCCAAATGGGGAAAGGAGTACATCAAGGCTGTATATTGTCACCCTGCTTATTTAACTTATACGCAGAGTAAAATGCCGGGCTGGATGAAGCACAAGCCGGAATCAAGATTGCCAGGAGAAATATCAATAACCTCAGGTATGCAGATGACACCAATCTTATGGCAGAAAGCGAAGAAGAACAAAAAAAACCTCTTAATGAAAGTGAAAGAGGAGAGTGAAAAGGCTGGCTTAAAACATTCAGAAAACTAAGACCATGGTATCTGGTCCCGTCATTTCTTGGCAAATAGATGGGGAAACAATGGAAACAGTGAGAAACTTTATTTTAGGGGGCTCCAAAATCACTGCAGATGGTGACTGCAGCTATGAAATTAAGACACTTACTCCTTGGAAGAAAAGCTATGACCAACCTAGACAGCATATTAAAAAGCAGAGATATTACTTTGCCAAAAAAGGTCTATCTAGTCAAAGTTATGGTTTTTCCAGTAGTCCATGTATGTTTTTCCAGTAGTCCATCCATGTATGGATGTGAGAGCTGTACCGTAAAGAAAGCTGAGCACCAAAGAACTGATGCTTTTGAACTGTGGTATTGAAGAAGACTCTTGAGAATCCCTTGGACTGCAAGGAGATCCAACCAGTCAATCCTAAAGGAAATCAGTCCTGAATATTCACTGGAAGGACTGATGCTAAAGCTGAAACTCCAAAAGTTGGGCTACCTGATGGGAAGAACTATCTCACTGGAAAAGACCCTGATGCTGGGAAAGACTGAAGGCAGGAGGAGAAGGGGAAGACAGATGAGATGGTTGGATCGCATCACCGACTTGATGGATGTGAGTTTGAGCAAGCTCCAGGAACTGGTGATGGACAGGGAAGTCTGGTGTGCTGCAGTCCATCAGGTCACAGAGTCAGACACGACTGAGCAACTGAACTGAAACATACATATTACTGATTCTCCTTCTCTGCAGAACTGTATTACAGAGAACAACAAGGCAGTAAAATGAGTTCAAGTCCCAACTCTGGTACTTACAACTTGGTACTGAACTTCTTGGAATGACTGCTTTAAATTATTTATAAAATAAATAGTTTTTTTAAAACCAACAGCTACCAAGTGTTAATGACTCCATCTCCACATATTCCACAAACTTCACTCACCAACTCTTTCCAAATAATGTGAACTGTAAATGCTCATAAAATCAATTTGAGATAAGCTCCTCTTTATTCATTTTAAAACTGATATGAGCATTCCAATTAATTAAGCTAAAATTAATAGATGCTGTTCTGATAATTAAAATCCTAAGTACTTTCCATGGTAGAAAACACTGGAAAGAATCCTAAGGTAACACTGAATTCTTCAAACAGATGGCATTTATTTGGCACACAGTTAGTGAAAATTAACTTCTTCCATTAGGGAAATAACATTTACACATTTTCAGCTTTTAAAATATATTACCTCATTTCATAGTGAAAATGTCTTATTTCACAAAGCAGCAGCAATTTTGTAAAATGTATAAAATATGACACCCTCCAAATTATTATAAATGTCATTCATTCAGTCACCAGTCAGTGTAAGACTAGAACTTATATTGATAAATGAAAATTTTCTTTGCTTAGAAAGAAATGAAATGCAGTAACATTCATGATTTAAGTATTATGTAATGTGGAATTCTATCAAATATTATATAAATTCTACTACAATGAATATAAAATATCATAAAATACATAGTAAGGCACTGAAATTGACAACTTCAGTTATGACTGTACTTCAAAGAGTTGAAATTTAGACTTTAAAATTACCTAGATATAAAATATCCAATATTTTTTAAAGGTATATAAAAGAATTCTTAAACAATACTAAATACAGAGCATTTTGTCATGAAAATAGACCTTCAAATTTTCAGAAGCATCCCAGAGAAGCAAGTAGGAAATTTTGGAAAGAATAAAAGCAAACATCTAGGCTGGCTGTTTCTACTCAGTTACTGAATGGAGGTTGGTGGGGAGGGGTTGAGGGGAGGGGCAAAACATTACCTCCTGGAAAATTCTTCCTAATAATTCCTCTACTAGCTAAAATTAGTTAACTAAGTTAAAAACTAAGTTAAATTAAGTAACTAAGTTAAATAAAATATATAAAAATAAACAACAGTTTCAAAGCATATACAGAAAAAACAATAGTCTGGAAAAAATACAAAAAAATTAAAAATCAGATGAGAATATAATTACTTCAGATGAGAAAATGTCAACATTAAACATTTATCCATTCAAATTGGAGAAATTTTGAAAATGAACCAGCCTATAACTAGGATACAGCTGTGTAAACTGACATGTGCTTATGTTTATTTTGAGAGAAAAGAATAGGAATTTTGATGAGCTGTGTCATCAAATCACTTTAAACCTGTTTAAAATCCTTCTTATTTGAAAATCTACTAATTTTAATATGCCCTAAAATTGTGATTTAAAGTTACTACCAAAAACTTTCTGAATCAGAAAGCAGGGCTATTTGAAACGATGTGTGAATTAGTTGTGATACGTTTCAGTTCTACATTTTGAGGCTATTCCACGCAAGTGTATTCTTTTTCTCACATGAAAATCTTCCAAATAACTTAAGACCTAACTATGTCCTGTTCAAGTCTTTTCTTTAAGGCTCCACATTTCTATTCCCCCCAACTCTTTCTCATTATCTAGTTTTCAGTAACTCACTGCTTTGGTCACTCTTCTCTGTATATATCTGTTTGCCTAAGTCCTTTCAAAAATATGAAATCCAGAACTAAACACAATATTCCAGATGTGCTCTGGGAAGGATAACTTATTGCCTCTCTTTTTAAAAAATTTTTTATTTTTAATAATAAAGACTGGCACATGTAATCCTTCTTAAAAACACCCAACACCACCCAAATTATTACACTTTCACAAATATTACTTGAGATAAAACTTGGTAATTTTAATTTTCCATATGCTATGTGTAAACTTAAATCAAAACACCTGGGTGTACCACACAGATTGTAGCAAAGTTATTTTTGGATCCTAAACTTAAATTTCCATTCAAGTTTTCCACACATAAAGTCTCCAGCTGAATATGGAGATTCAATGAACTGTTACATTACACTTTTTAAGGATCTTTTACAGTAAAAGATAACTTTCACTGCTTTGCAAAAGAGTTGTATGTCTATGCACACATTTAGATAATACTTATATACTGATGTGAAAAAATGTCTGAATCATGCCTACATTTTTTCCATTCTCCAGATTTTTCATAATTAAGGAATTACTTAAAAAAGAAGATAGTTTGGTATTTTAAGCTACTTGTGAGCACACACTGAATTTCTAGTACTTAACAGGCTACTCTACCTCACTCCTATCAACACAAATCACATATATTCATACACTTTCATAGATATGACAGTCTGCTCAGAAAAAATAGTCAATCTGAATTAATTAGTACATCCTCTAAATCTCAATAAATGAAAATCAACTTTTTACAAATAATTATCTCTAAAAAATCCACTGAGGTAACAGTAATCAAGAGAGTAATTAAGAGACTTGAACTAGTCCAAATAGTCCAATAATTTGTTTCATCCTTTTGGAAAAAAAATTTTCACCATGTAATGCTGTAGAAACAAAAGATGCAAATGGTCAGTCTATGTCATGGGAAAAGAAATAAATGAACAAAAGAACATTTTGGAATAAGTATAAATCCAAAACAAAGGTATATAAGGTATATGATTTCACAGCCAATTTTAATAGCTGTGAAATATTTAATAGCTGTGAAATATAAATAGCTTCTTCTTACACTTACACAGTAAGAAGTTTATTAATATTTAACATTTAAACACTCACTTTTCTAGAAGCATTAAAAATTATTCTCTTAAACACCAACCATTTCAATTTCTAGAGACTCTAAAACAATAAAACTATAGAAATAGAAGCTTCCAATATAACAAAAAGTAAAAATTACAAACTGAACCAGAGCGATAAGCCAAAAACATTCCCTGAATCTCAAAACTTTTAAGTATTTCCGAAGATGCTAAAGTGGCCTAACAGAAAGAAGCTATTCTCAGTTGAGGATAGTTCTGGTCCACCTGGGCCACTCTATATCCAGGACTACTTAAGAGATTTAGGACCTCCTCTGATCCCGTCCCAGAAACTCCTTAGCTCTGGAAATAAGATGACCTAGGAGATCAAGAGATGTCTATTAACCTCTGGGCACTGGATCACTTGGCAGTTTACATCACAATGGACCACAAACAATCAGATCACAAAAAATAAAACTACTCAAAGCACCACAGCCTTAGGGGTTAAACATATAACTCAAAAGCTATTAAAATTGACTGTGAAATCATATTTTCCATAAGCAATTTAAATTCTCCTTATTTATAATTCATTACTGAGTTAAAACAGTAATTAAAACACTAATTATTAAAACACTAATAGCTTAATAAACTGCTATCACAAAACTGTGCAGTACATAATAAAAAAAAAGATCTGTTAGAAAACTAGGTAGATTTAAAATGAGAAAATTTATAAAACAGAATACAATATGAAAGTGTCCATTTATTAACTATACACTTAACAGCTATTCTAATTATTAAATCTGTAGCATATGAGAACAAGCTTGGGTTAAAGGAGTATTGGCTTTGGGAAGGTTTTTTTTTTTACATTTATTCCTTTTAAGCATTTTTTTTACTGCTATTTCACAAAACAAATATCAATTCACCAACACCCTCACCTCACCCAAAAATATCACAAAATTTGCTGACCTCTTGGCATACCTGCAGAAACTTTGTTTCCACTGTGATAACCATGACTGAATCATAGTCATGTTTATGACCATTTCTGTACTACTAGGTAGACATCCTCATATGAAATTATACATAAAGTAGTAAAGAAGGTTTAGTTCAATTTAAATAACAAATAATATACTTCAAGTCCTTTTTGGAATTCCAAAGGAAGTACATGGTTTAGTTGCTAAGTTGTGTCTGACAATTGCAACCCCATGGACCATAGCCTGCCAGGCTCCTCTGTCCGTGGAATTCTCCAGGCAAGAATACTGGAGTGGGTTGCTATTTCCTTCTCCAAAAGGAAATATATTTACAAATAAACAATAAATACAGAAAAACTATCTTAGTATTTTGTTGTTGGTTTGTCTTAGTATTCCTTCTATGCACTTCTCTAATGTTTTTTCGGGGAAAAAAGAAAGCAAAAAACCCGTATCTTATTGATTCTCTTTGACAACTGGTCTTTTTAATCATCTTCATCATTGTCAAAATCAAATGTAGTATATCTAATATGTGAGTTAAAATATTAGGATCCTCATGTACATTATCTATTAAGTTCCAGGTCTACATTTAATTGCCTTTTAGACAACCCCCTCAATTTGGAAGTTCCAAAGACATTTAAAACTCAGCATGTCTTGACAGATGTCCAAGAGGCACATGAAAAGATGCTCAACTTCATTAGAGAAATGGAAATCAAAACTCTGTGTTGGCCCAAAAATCCATTTGGATTTTTTGTAACCTCTTGCAGAGAAACCTGAATGAACTTTTGGGCCACCACAAAGGGAGCTCATCACCTTATGCCAGTCAGAATTAAAGGGTCTACAAATAATAAATGCTGCAGTGAGTGTGGAGAAAACGGAATCCTCCTATACTGTTGGTTGGAATGTAAACTGGTGCAGCCACTATGCAAACAGTATGGAGGTTCCTTAAAACAAAAACAGAAAATAGAGTTGCCATGTGATCCAGCAGTCCCACCCCTGGGCATGTATGCAGACAAAACTGTAATTCAAAAGATATATGCACCCCTATGGCCACAGGAGCACGACTGCCAATAGTCAAGACATGGCAGCAACCTGTGTCCATTGACAGATGAATGGATAAAAATGGTATTGTAAATATACACAATGGAATACTACTCGACCGTAAAAAAGAATGAAATAATGTCATTTGCAGCAATATGGGTGCACTTAAGAGATTATCATACTAAGTGAAGTTAACTCAGAAACAGAGAGATAAACATCATGTCACTTACATGTGGAATCTAAAACATGATATAAATGAAGTTACTTATAAGACAGAAACAGACTCATGGATATAGAAAACAAATTTATGGTTACCAAAGGGGACAAGGAATAAATTAAGAGTTTGGGATTAGCAGATACAAACTACTATATATAAAATAAACAACAAGGCCCTACTTAGAGCACAGGAAACTATAATCAATAACCTTGTAAGAAATCATAATGGAAAAGAACGTGAAATATATATAATATATGAAGTGAAGTGAAGTGAAGTCACTCAGTCATGTCCGACTCTTTGTGACCTCATGGACTGTAGCCCACCAGCCTCCTCCATCCATGAGATTCTCCAGGCAAGAATACTGCAGTGGGTTGCCATTTCCTTCTCCAAATATAATATATGTATGTATACACTTATATCGGAGAAGGCAATGGCACCCCACTCCAGTACTCTTGCCTGGAAACTCCCATGGACGGAGGAGCCTGGTAGGCTGCAGTCCATGGGGTCGCTGAGTCAGACATGACTGAGCGACTTCACTTTCACTTTTCACTTTCATGCATTGGAGAAGGAAATGGCAACCCACTCCAGTGTTCTTGCCTGGAGAATCCCAGGGATGGCGGAGCCCAGTGGGCTGCCATCTGTGGAGTCGCACAGAGTTGGACACAACTGAAGCGACTTAGCAGCAGCAGCAGCAGCATACACTTATATACTTCAGTAAAAAATAAAATGTCCAGGAAAAAAAAAAAAAAACATTCAACATGTCCCCAAAAGAACTTTCTATTTCCCTTACAAACATATTTGGTTATTTCAAAACTCAGTGAATGATACCATCATCCATTTAGTCATCAAGAAATCCAGGAGTTACAGTAATAGCAGTTGTAATCAACACCACTTGGGAAAAACTACTTTGTGTCAAGATTATGCTAAAAATATTATCCAGATTAAACCTAATTCCCCTCATTCAAAAAACCTGCAGAACATATATTAGTCTGAGAAATCTTACAATAAATGGTCCTGTTTAATTTTAGTTAATTCCAGTTTCCTCTGATTAATTTGAGCACTGAATGCTTTTTCACCTCATTTTTGGCCAACCAATTAATGATACCAGTTGGATCAGACTATGGAAATGTTTTTTTAAAAAACCTGTGTCACCAACAAACTGTTGTATTAGCTCATTTTTTTTGCCAAAATCATATCAGTGATGTTCAGCACAAAAATGAGTAGTTGAAAGGCATATAGTAGGTGCTTAAAGTTGTATGGTGGTTTAATTGCTAAATCTTGTCTGACTCTTGCAACTTCATGTAGCTCTCCAGGCTCCTCTGTCCATGGGACCTTCCAGGCAAGAATACTGGAGTGGGTTACCATTTCCTTCCCCAGGGGAACTTCCGGACCCAGGAATTAAACCCAGGTCTCCTGCATTGCAAGTGGATTCTTTACTGACTGAGCTATGAAGGAAACCCCTTTAAGGTTGTATGGTCTCTATTTAATCAAAATATTATTCCTCACAGCCTGATTCCTTGGAATGAAGCTAATTTATTTCAGATCTATTATTTATGAGAATTTACCTATTAGAACAGTATGCTTAAAACAGTAGGAGAAATAAATAATCAATACTTTGTTTTTCTTTGTGAGTGGATGAATAGAGTAACATTAAGTTACTATTTCTATGAGGTAAAAAACAACATATTCAAGAAAAACCAGACACTAAGTTTAAATTTATAAGTAATAATTTATAATTACTTTTTTAAAAAATATTATAAGTAATGATTTATAAAATATTATTCCTTCTCTCTAGATGTTTACAATCAAGTTGAAACTAAATGAAGAGGCAAATAGATGGGGAAACAGTGGCTGACTTTATTTTTGAGGGCTCCAAAATCACTGCAGATGGTGACTGCAGCCATGAAATTAAAAGACGCTTACTCCTTGGAAGGAAAGTTATGACCAATCTAGATAGCATATTCAAAAGCAGAGACATTACTTTGCCAACAAAGGTCTGTCTAGTCACTGCTATGGTTTTTGCGGTAGTCATATATGGATGTGAGAGTTGGACTATTAAGAAAGCTGAGTGCAGAATTGATGCTTTTGAACTGTGGTGTTGGAGAAGACTCTTGAGAGTCCCTTGGACTGCAAGGAGATCGAACCAGTCCATCCTAAAGGAGATCAGTCTTGGGTGTTCACTGGAAGGACTGATGCTAAAGCTGAAGCTCCAATACTTTGGCCACCTAACGCGAAGAGCTGACTCATTTGAAAAGACCCTGACACTGGCAAAGATTGAGGGCAGGAGGAGAAGGGGATGACAGAGGATGAGATGGGTTGGATGGCATCACCGACTCAATGGACATGGGTTTGGGTGGACTCCGGAAGTTGGTGATGGACAGGGAGGCCTGGCGTGCTGGGGTTCATGGGGTCGCAGAGTCAGACACAACTGAGTGACTGAACTGAAGAGTAAAATGACAACAAAAGAAACCAAAAGGAAAAAAAAAACTGAGCTTGTAGGTGGAAGAGACTATCGATTGCCAGAAACGGGGTGTGGGGAATGAGGAGAAGTGGGTAAAGGTCAAAAGTTACCAACTTCCAGTTACAAAATAAGGCCTGGGGATGTAATACACACATAGCAACTATAGTTAATAATACTGCTTTACATATTTGAATGCTGCTAAGAGAGTGTATCTTAATACTTCTTATCACAAGAAAACAGTTTTTTGTAACTATGTATGGTGATGCATGTTAACTAGACTTACTGTGTTGATAATTTCACAATATATACAAATAATCATTACATTACATACCTGGGACTAATAGTATATGTCAATTTTACCTTAATTGAAAAACTGAAATGAATAAAATTTAAAAAGAAAGAAACCAAGTACCTTGATACAACATTCAAAATATCAAAAAATAGGAACATGATTAACTGCCAAAGGCATGGTAAAGTGATATGCAGCTAATAAGAACTCATAGGAAAGGGAGATGATTCTTGGAAAATGCAGATAAAATATAGCAGGTAGAAATATTTCCAAAGAAATTACGCAAAACTACTTTAGCTGTACTTTACATATACCTGCATTATCAATTTCCACAAAACTTTTCTTTAAAAACAGTTTCACAGAATACAAGTAAGTAATACAGTGGGATCAGCATTCTGCAAAAATATAAAAAAGAATTGTCTTTAGCTTCCAAAAATGACACCTCTATCTACAAATTAGCCACAATTAAGTATACTGACATAAACAGACTGCATTACCAAATACTGAAAATTCTGCAAGAACTGAATATTATGGGAGCAAGGTAATATAAACAAAGTTAACAACAGCCTTAAAAAATCATTATCCACAACACCTTGAAAATTCCACACAATATATCCATGCCAAAGTGAAAAGAAATTCCATACAGTACTAATAAATGAATATTCCAGTATCATACTTCAAGGGAAAATGTTAGAAGTAGAGTTATTCATATAAGAATTTATTTTTGGATGCCCAGAGAGATTTTAATGCCATATTCAAAATGAAAAATAAAAATCTAGCTACAAGAAAGTATCGTGTCATTAAGATTTGTTAAAAAGTATAAGATCAAAAGATATACCTGTATGCAACTGTATTAAGCTCAGTACTTGTACTATTAATGCTTAACTTTCACTAATTATGTTCCTAATTGCTACCATCAAACTCACAAACTAAATATAATGAGGGGTATAACCTGGGTTCTATCCCTAGGTTGGGAAGATCCCCTGGAGAAGGAAATGGCAACCCACTCCAGTATTCTTGCCTGGAGAATCCCATGAACGGAGGAGCCTGGTCGGCTACAGTCCATGGGGTCGCAAAGAGTCGGACATGACTGAGAGACTTCACTTTCACTTTCATAATCCTTCTATTTAGTTTCTAAATGTCTTAGAATACCTACTGTTGCAATAGGAAATGCTAAAAAGACATTTGTCAATTTTGACTTAAAAAAAATAGGCCACATTGTGAAGCAACTATACTCCAATAAAAATTAATTGAAAAATAATACAGATGTTAAATGACACCTGAAAGATCCATCACTATTCAAACACAATCACAATTTCCTTCCTAATATCTAAATACATGCCATGTAACACATTTCCAACCAGGTTGCTTTTCTAATAATCATAAAAGAAGACATGAAAATTATTCTACTACAGAATTGGTGGGGTGTGGGATCAAGATGGCAGAGTAGGATGGCCCTAAACTCACCTCCTCCATGAGCACACCAAAATCACAACTGCTTAAAGAGCAACTCTCTATGTGCATGCGTTCATGCTAAAGTTGCTTCAGTCCTGTTCAACTCAGTGCAACCCCATGGACTGTAGCTCTCCAGGACTCTCTGTCCACGGGATTCTCCAGGCAAGACTACTGGAGTGGGTTGCCATGCCATTCTCTGGGGGATATTCCCGACCCAAGGACCAAACTCGTGTCTTTTACGTCTCCCGCACTGGCAGACAGGTTCTTTAACACTAGCGTCACCAAGACAAGCTAAAGACTAGGGATTCCAATCCCAAAGAACGGCAGTGCCAAAGGAAGTTCAAACTACCTTAAAACTGCACTCATTTCACATGCTAGCAAGGTAACGCTCAAAATCTTTCAAGATAGGCTTCAACAGTATGTGAACTGAGAACCAGCAGATGTACAAGTTGGATTTAGAAAAGCCAGAGGAACCAGAGATCAAATTGCCAACATCTGCTGGATCACAGAAAAAGCAAGGGAATTTCAGAAAAACATCTACTTCTGCTTCATTAACTACGCTAAAGCCTTTGACTGTGTCAATCACAAAAAAAAAACAAGACAAAATTAAGAAAGAGATGGGACTATCAGACCACCATACCTGCCTCCTGAGAAATGTGTGCTTAGTCACAGTCATGCCCTACTCTTTGCAACCCCATGGGCTGTAGCCCACCAGGCTCTTCTGTCCATGGGGATTCTCCAGGCAAGAATACTAGAGTGGGTTGCCATGCCTTCCTCCAGGGGATCTTGCCAACCCAGGGATCGAACCTAGGTCTCCTGCATTGCAGGCAAACCCATATGCAGGTCAAGAAGCAACAGTTAGAACTGGACAGGAAATAACAGACTGATTCCAAATTGGGAAAGGAGTACATCAAGGCTGTATACTGTCACCTAGCTTATTTAACTTATACGCAGAGTACATCATGCCCAATGCCAGGCTGAATGACTCACAAGCTGGAATCAAGATTGCTAGGAGAAATACCAACAACTTAAGATATGCAGATGATACCACCCTTATGGCAGAAAGTAAAGAGGAACTAAAGAGCCTCTTGATGAAAGTAAAAGAGGAGAGTGAAAAAGCTGGCTTAAAACTCAACATTCAAAAAACTAAGATCATCTGGTCCCTTCACTTCATGGCAAATAGATGGGAAAAACGAAAACAGTGACAGACTTTATTTCATTGGGCTCCAAAATCACTATGGATATTGACAACAGCCATGAAATCAAAAAACACTTGAGAGGCTTCCCGTTCAAGATAGTGGAATAGAAGGACTTGTGCTCATCTCCTCCTGCAAGAACACCAAAATTGCAACTATGCTGAGCAACCATTGATAAGAAGATGCTGCTGCTTCTGCTAAGTCACTTCACTCGTGTCCAACTCTGTGCGACCTCATAGACAGCAGCCTACCAGGCTCCCCTGTCCCTGGGATTTGCTGGAACCTATCAAAGAGATACCCCACGTCCAAAGACAAAGAAGCCACAGTGAGACGGTAGGAGCAGCGCAACATGACAAAATTAAATCCCATACCTGCAGGGTGGGTGACTCACAGACTGGAGAACAATAATACCAAAGACGTTCTCACACTGGTGTGAAGGTTCTGAACCCCACATTAGGCTTCCCAGCCTGGGTACCCAACAAAGACACTGGGAATCCCCAGGGAATCTGGCCTTGAGGGCCAGCAGGTTTTAATTACAGGACTTCTAGAGGTCTGGGGGAAACAGACTCCAGTCTTGGAGGGCACAAACAAAATTTTGTGCACACCACGACCCAGAGGAGAGGAGCAGTGACCCCAGAGGAGACTGAACCAAAACTACCTGCTAGTGTTGGAGGGCCTCCTGTGGAGGTGTGGGTCAGCAGGGGCTCACCCAGAGATGGGGGCACTGTTCAGGCCCCTTTGGTGTAAACTCTCTGACAGTAACCCTGCTATAGAGCCCAGAGACCACAGGGCTGGGTCTCTTCAGGTAAAACTACCAGGGGGGGAGTGCAAGCCCACTCATCGGCAGATAACTGGATTAAAGCTTTACTGGGAAGGCCCTGCCCACCAGAGCAAGACCCAGTTTCTCCCATCGCCAGTCCCTCTCAAGAAGCATACACAAGCCTCTTAGCCTCAGCCATCAGAGGGCAGACTGAAGAAGCAAGAAGCACAGTCTCACAGTGGGTAAAACAAAAACATATTACACGAAGTTAATCACGATGAAAAAAACAGAAAGTTATCTCACAGGTGAAGGGACAAGATAAAACCCCAGAAAAACAACTAAGTTAAGTGGAGATAGAGATGTTTCCAGAAAAAGAATTCAGAATAATGAGAGTGAAGATGATCCAGGATCTTCGGAAAAGAACTGAGACAAAGATTGAGAAGACGCAAGAAATGTTTACCAAAGAACTAAAGAACAAACACAGACGAATAATGCACTAGAAGGAATCAATAGCAGAATAACTGAGCAGAAGAATGCATAAATGACCTAGAGGACAGAATGGTGGAAATCACTGCTGCAGAACAGAATACAGAAAAAAGAAAGAAAAGAAATAAAGACAGCCTAAGAGATCTCTGTGACAACCCTGAATGCACCAACATTTGCAGAAGGAAAAGAGAGAGAGAAAAGACTTTTGAGAGATAATAGCTGAAAACCTCCTGCACATGGGAAAGGAAACAGTCAACCAAGTCCAGGAGGCACAGAGAGTCCCAGGAAGGAGAAATCCAGGGAGGAACACTCCAAGACACATAGTAATCAAACTGACAAAAATTAAAGACAGAGATAAGATATTAAAAGCAACAAGGGGAAAACAAGTATCATACAAGGGTACTCCCATCCTGCTATCAGCTGATTTCTCAAGAGAAACTCCACAAGCCAGAAAGAAATGGCATGATATATTTAAAGTGATGAAAGGGAATCATCTACAACCAAGAATACTCCATCCAGCAAGACTCTCCTTCATATTTGATGGGAGAAATCAAAAGCTTTCAGACATGCAAAAGTTAAAGAGAATTAAGCACCACCAAACCAGCCTTACAACAAATGCTAAAAGAACTTCTTTATGCGGGAAACACAAGACAAGGAAAAGACCTACAGAAAATAAACCCAAAACAATTAAGAAAATGGTAACAGGATCATACATATCAATAATTACCTTAAATGTAAATGGATTAAATCCACCAACCAAAAGACAGAGACTGACTAGGTGGATGAAAACATGTCCATGTATGCAATTCCACTTACCACATCACTCTGCTTGACCCCCTCAAATTCTATATAATTATTTTATATTGTTAAGTTAATCCATGTTCCCATTATGGTTTGCAATTGTAATTATCTTTTATTTTCTGTCTGGCTATTGATTGTGAAAACTGATAAACATCTTTTACTATTGTGATTATTTAACTATTACTCACTTAATACCACTGTATTATGATTTGTCAACAGAAAAATAATAGAACTCTAAATCACCAAGACTAAGATCTAATAGAAAAACTTGTTACCACTGTTTAAAATCCACATGCATAGCAGAATTATCTTGAAATTTTTTGAAAAATACAAATGCTCAGGTACGGCTCTTTTTTTCTCCAGAGTTCCAGATATGCTTATAATGAGCAGTCATGTTTAAAACCAACTGAACTGTATGCTGATTTTTTTACTTTTACCTAGTTTGTTTCACTTTTTCTATTTAATATTCAGTGCTTCCATTTCATTTAGTCTGTGTTCTCCAATTTCTCCATCTCCTCTTTTTTTTGATGTTCTTTCACAAGCCTTTATCAAGTGTAGTAGAAAAGCTTTTGTGTGTATATATATACATATAATACATATATTTTATGAAAATGAATTTTTGCCTAACTAAAAAACATTATGACATTTTGATTCTACTTGTTTGACTTAGTATGAATAGAATGCAAGATTTCCAATAAAAAAATAGATATGCAACAAGCAACAAAGGTTTACTGTATAGAACAGGGAACTACAGTCAATATCTTGTAATAACCTATGCTAGAAAATAATTTCAAAAATAATATATGTGTATTTGTATAACTGAATCACTTTGCTGTGTACCTGTAACACTGTAAATCAACTATACTTCAATAAAAATATATATTTTACAAATAAAAAAATAAAAGATACTTGCTCCATGGAAGAAAAGCTATGACAAACCTACACGGCATATTAAAAACCAGAGACATTATTTTGCCAACAAAGGTCCATATAGTCAAAGCTATGGCTTTTCCAGTAGTCATGTACAGATGTGAGAGCTGGACTGTAAAGAAGGCTAAGTACCAAAGAACTGATGTTTTCGAATTGTGGTGCTAAAGAAGACTCTTAAGAGTCCCTTGGATGGCAAAGAGATCATACCAGTCAATCCTAAAGGAAATCAACCATGAATATTCACTGGAAGGACAGATGCTGAAGCTGAAGCTCTAATACTCTGGCTACCTGATATGAAAAGCCAACTAACTGGACAAGACTCTAATGCTGGGCAAGACTGAGGACAGGAGGAGAAGGAGGTGACAGAGGATGAGATGGTTGCACGGCATCACCAACTGAATGGACATGAGTTTGAGTAAACTATGGGAGTTGGTGATGGACAGGGAGGCCTCGTGTGCTGCAGTCCATGGGGTCACAAAGGTTGGACATGACTTAGCAACTGAACAGTAACAACAAAAGACTAGCAGAAAAGATTTTTCACAACTAAAGATATATAACATTTCATAACACATCATGTGAAATGCCGGGCTAGATGAAGCACAAGCTGGAATCAAGATTGCCAGGAGAAATATCAATAACCTCTGGTATGCAGATGACACCACTCTTATGGCAGAAATTGAAGAGGAACGAAAGAGCCTCTTGATGAAAATTAAAGAGGAGAGTGAACATGTTGGCTTAAAACTCAACATTCAAAAAACTAAGATCATGGCATCTGATCCCATCACTTCATGGTAAATAGATGGGGAAACAATGGAAACAGTGAGAAACTTTATTTTGGGGGGCTCCAAAACCACTGCAGATGGTGACTGCAGTCATGAAATTAAAAGATGCTTGCTCCTTGGAAGAAAAGCTATGATCAACCTAGACAGCATATTAAAAAGCAGAGATGTTACTTTGCCAATAAAAGTCCATCTAGTCAAAGCTATGGTTTTATCCAGTAGTCACATATGGATGTGAGAGTTGGACCATAAAGCTGAGTATCAAAGAATTGATGCTTTTGAACTGTGGTGTTGGAGAAGACTCTTGAGAGTCCCCGGACTGCAAGGAGATCCAATCAGTCCATCCTAAAGGAGATCAGTCCTAAATATTCATTGGAAGGACTGATGCTAAAGCTGAAACTCTAATACTTTGGCCACCTGATGTGAAGAACTGACTCATTGGAAAAGACCATGAACCTAGGAAAGACTGAAGGCGGGAGGAGAAGGGGATGAGAGAGGATGAGATGGTTGGATGGCATCACTGACTCGATGGATATAAATTTGAGTAAGCTCTGGGAGTTGGTGATGGACAGGAAAGCCTGGTGTGCTGCAGTCAATGGGGTCACAAAGAGTCAGACACGACTGAGAGACTGAACTGAACTGAAATATATAGAGAGAGGAGCCACAGTGAAATGGATATGTAGAAGAAGTAAAGACACAGCCTACTCAGGACCCATATGACCCTGCTGGCAACCCACAAACAGGAAGAATATCACCGCCACAGTGGTCCTCCCCAAGGAAGAAAGGGTCTGAGACCCATTCTGGGCTCCCCAGCCTGGGGATCTTGTACAAGATGAGTCCCTAGAACATCTGGCTTTGAAAACCACTGGAGCCTACATTTGGGAAAGCAGGAGAGATACAGGAGCCAGAGACTCCCCCTTAAAGGGTGAGAAGAAAATCTCCCAAGCTGAGTCCTGGCACAATGGTAGTAATTTGAGAGATGCCTGTGTAAGAAAGCTAAGCGCCAAAGAATTGATGCTTTTGAACTGTGGTGTTGGAGAAGACTCTTGAGAGTCCCTTGGACTGCAAGGAGATCCAACCAGTCCATTCTGAAGGAGATCAACCCTGGGATTTCTTTGAAAGGAATGATGCTAAAGCTGAAACTCCAGCACTTTGGCCACCTCATGCGAAGAGTTGACTCATTGGAAAAGACTCTGATGCTGGGAGCGATTGGGGGCAGGAGGAGAAGGGGACGACCGAGGATGAGATGGCTGGATGGCATCACGGACTCGATGGATGTGAGTCTGAGTGAACTCCGGGAGATGGTGATGAACAGGGAGGCCTGGCGTGCTGCGATTCATGGGGTCGCAAAGAGTTGGACACGACTGAGCGACTGAACTGAACTGAACTGTGTAAGACCCACCTGTTGATCTTGGAAAGCATTCCAGAGGGACAGGAGGCAGCTGGGACCCCTCCTCTGGGGTTGGGTCTCTCATTGCACCATGCTGATACAGATGTTGGCAAGCACCATCTTTGAATCCTCCCTCCAGCCCATTAACTCTGGGACCTGATCCATCCACCCTGGGCTGTACCCACAGTAACCACACAGGACTGGGCAGGGGGAAGTCAGCTCCACCCCAAGGAATGGCACATGCAGCCCACATAGGAAGCCCTCCCAGTGCACACATCTCTAATGAGCAGAGAGGAGTGCATTGCTAGGACTCATGGAATGTCTTCTGCATAAGACCGCTTTTCCAAGACTAGGAGACATAACAGACCTAAGTACTACACAGATACAAAAAGAGAATTAGATAAAATGAGAAGACAGAGGACTATGTCCCAATGGAAAGAACAAAGACAAAATCTCAGAAAATGAACTGAATGAAACAGATAAGTAATACACTTAAAAAAAGAATTCAAGGTAATGATCATAAAGATGATCACCAAAGTTGGGAGAATGGATGAAAACAGTGAAAATTTCAACAAAGAGTTAAAAAATGTTAGCAATGAACCAATCAGAGTTGAAGAATAACTGAAAGAAAAACACACTAGCAGGAGTGAATTAGATGGTACCAATTAGATTTAGCAGTTGGTTAGATGGTACAGAAGAATGAACCAGTGACCTAGGAGGCAGACAAAGCAAACTCACCCAAGATATAGCAAACATATGTCCAGTAAGGGATTAACATCTAAAATAAATTAAGATTATTAACATCACTAATCATCAGGGAAACACAAATCAAAACCACCAATGAACCACCTAACACATGTCAGAATGGCTATCAACAGAGAGACAACAAATTAACAAGTGTTGGTGAGAATGTGGAGAAAAGGGAACATTGGTAAGACTGCACATTGCTGGAGCCACTAGAGAAAATATTATGGAGGCTCCTCAAAAAAGTTAAAAATTGAACTACCACATGATCCAGCTATTTCACTTTTGGGTATATACACAAAGAAAATGTACATTGCAGAAGTATTTACAGCAGTCAAGATATAGAAACAAACTAAGTGTCTAGTGATAGACAAATAGATAAAAAAGATGTGATATATACATATATATATTTACTATATATATGGTCACATATGGACTTCCCCTGTGCCTCAGATGGGAAAGAATCTGCCTGCATTGCGGAAGACCCAGGTTTTGATTCCTGGGTTGGGAAGATCCCCTGGAGGAGGGAATGGCAACCCATTCCAGTATTCTTGCCTGGGAAATCCCATGGACAGAGGATCCAGGTGGGCTACAGTCCATGGGGTCGCAGAGAGTCAGACATGACTGAGTGACTGATACCACACTATGGTCATATATATATACATATACATACACACACACAATGGAATATTACTCATAAAAAGTATTAAATCTTGCTAATTGGAACAACTGGGAGGATCAGGGTATCACGTTAAGTGAAATAAGTCAAGAGAAAGACAAATACCACAAATACCATATGATGTCACTAATACGTTGAATCTAGAAAACAAAATAAACAGAAAGAAAATAGACTCATACATACAAAGAACAAACAGATGGTTATCACAGGTGGGCAGGGTGGGAAATTGAGCAAAAAAGATGAAGATTAAGAGCTACAAACTTTCAGTTAAGTCACAGGGATATAATATACAGCATAAGGAATATGGCCAATAATACTGTACTAACTTTGTATAGGGACAGATAGTTATAGACAACTTACTGTGGTGATCATATTGTAAGTAATTGTAATGTATTTAAATGTCAAATCAACTTTTCCATTATTTACCTGAAACATTTCAAATACCTCAATAAAAATATCTTCAAAACCATCAAAAATTTAACAAAATATACACATTAAAGGTCAACATGACAGAAAACTGCCATAAAATGATCATTTACAAATAACTGTGGCAAGTTTACTTCTATCAGTAAAGTGTTCCTTTAAATTTCAAATACTGATTTTGCAATACAGACTCGGATCTGAAGCATCAGCTGGGAGGCCTCTGGGTCCGGCCACCTTATAAGCCAGTGAAACTAGAAAGCACAAAGGGAAAAAAAAAGGAGAACAAGATCACAGAGGAGTAGGTGGATATGGAGTACATCTCTCTCCACAGATACTTCAGGGATACACCTTCAGACACAGAAGTGCATGCAGAACACCAGCTGAGAGCGGACAGGAGGACCTGACCAGCGGAAAAGAATATACAGAACCACGCAAAACTCGAGATCAAGCCCTGAGCCTTTGGAGTGGGCGCACCGACTCCAAGACCTACACTACCAGAGAACTAACCCTGCTGCTGCTGCTGCTGCTAAGTCGCTTCAGTCATATCCGACTCTGTGCGATCCCATAGACGGCAGCCCACCAGGCTCCCCCGTCCCTGGGAACTAACCCTAGGGAGTATCAAATAGTGAGGACTAACACAAGGGAAACCACTTGAATACAAGACCCGGCATCACCAAACACCAGTAGCACCCTGTGCAGGGCACCTCATCTAAACGACAAACAAAACACAAATACAAACCAAATCACTAGCAGACACGATTACCACCTCACTCAGTCTTGCCCATTAGAGGAAAAACAAGCAAACAAATAAAAACTCAGCCTAAATCTCACCCTATACGAAGCTTACACAAACCACTGGACCAACCTTAGGAGGGGAGAAACCAAAAGGAAGGAAGAATTCAACCTTGAAGCCTGGGAAAAGGAGACCTCAGAAACAGTAAGTTTAAAAAAAAAAAAAATACCACACAAATGAAGGAACAAACAAAAGTACAGAAGTCCAAATAAATGAAGAGGAGATAGACAAACTACCTGAAAAAGGATTCAGAATAATGATAGTAAAGATAATCAAAAACCTTGAACACAGAATGGAGAAAATATTAAGAATCAATAAACAAAGACCTAGAAGAATTAAAGAATAAACATCAGAGACAAACACAATTACTGAAATTAAAAATACTCTAGAAGGAATCAACAGCAGAATAACTAAAGCAGAAGGACGAAACAGTGAGCTGGAAGATAAAATGGTGGAAATAACTTCTGAAGAGAACCACACAAATGAAGGAACAAACAAAAGTACAGAAGTCCAAATAAATGAAGAGGAGATAGACAAACTACCTGAAAAAGGATTCAGAATAATGATAGTAAAGATAATCAAAAACCTTGAACACAGAATGGAGAAAATATTAAGAATCAATAAACAAAGACCTAGAAGAATTAAAGAATAAACATCAGAGACAAACACAATTACTGAAATTAAAAATACTCTAGAAGGAATCAACAGCAGAATAACTAAAGCAGAAGGACGAAACAGTGAGCTGGAAGATAAAATGGTGGAAATAACTTCTGAAGAGCAGAATAAAGTAAAAAGAATGAAAAGACTGAGGATAGTCTCAGAGACTTCTGGGACAATATCAAACATACCAACATTCAAATAATAGGGGTCCCAGAAGAAGAAGAGAGAAAGAAAGGGTATGAGAAAATTTTTGAAGAGAGCATATTTGAAAACTTCCCCAACATGGAAAAGGAAACAGTCAATAAAGTCCAAGAGGTGCAAAGAGTTCCATACAGGATAAAGATGCCAAGACACATACTAATCAAACTAATAAAGACTAAACACAAAGAAAGAATATTACAAGCAGCAAGGGAAGACCAGATGGCTTCACAGAATTCTATCAAACATTCAGAGAAGAGCTAATGCCTCTCCTTCTAAAACTCTTTCAAAAATTGCAGAGGAAGGAATACTTCCAAACTCATTCTATAAGGCCACCATCACCCTGATACCAGAACCAGACAGAGACAACACAAAAAAAGAAAACTATAGGCCAATATCACTGATGAACATAGATGCAAAAATCCTCAACAAAATTTTAGCAAACAGAATTCAGCAACACATCAAAAAGCTCATACACCATGATCAAGTTGGGTTTATTCCAGGGATGCAAGGATGCTTCAATATATGCAAATCAATCAATGTGATACACCATATTAACAAACCGAAATTAAAAACCATATGATCATCTCAACAGATGCAGAAAAAGCCATTGACAAAATTCAGCACCCATGTATGATACATAGTAAAGGCATATATGATAGAAAAGAAAGTGAAGTTGCTCAGTCATGTCCAACTCTTTGGGACCTCATGGACTATAGCCTAACAGGCTCCTCTGTCCGTGGGATTTTGAAGGCAAGAGTACTGGAATGGGTTGCCATTTCCTTCTCCAGGGGATCTTACCAACCCAGGGATCGAACTCGGGTCTCCTGCATTGCAAGAGGATACTTTACTGTTTGAGCCACCAGGGAAGTCATACATGATAAGCATTATCAGAGCAAACATTACTCTCAATGTTGAAAAATGGAAAGCATTCCCCCTAAGATCAGGAACAAGAAAAATTCTGGAAGTCCTAGCAACAGCAATCAGAGAAGAAAAAGAAATAAAAGGAATCTAGATCAGAAAAGAAGCAGCAAAGCTCTCACTGTTTGCAGATGACATGATACTGTACATAGAAAACCCTAAAGACAGTATCAGAAAATTACTAAAGCTAATCAGTGAATTTAGCAAAGTTGTAGGATACAAAATCAATACATAGAAATCACTTGCATTTCTATATACTAACAATGAAAATTCAAAAGAAGAAATTAAGGAATCAATCCCATTCACCATTGCAACAAAAAGAATTAAATATCTAGGAATAAACTTACCTAAGGAGACAAAAGAACTATACATACAAAATTATAAGACACTAATGAAAGAAATCAAAGATGACATAAACAGATGGAGAGAGATTCCATGTTCCTGGGTAGGAAGAATCAATATTGTGAAAATGACTATACTACCAAACACAATCTACAGATTCAACCCCATCTCTATCAAATTACCAATGACATTTTTCACAGAACTAGAACAAAGAATTTCACAATTCATATGGAAACACAAACAACCCTGAATAGCCAAAGCAATCCTGAGAAAGAAGAATGGTGCTGGAGGAATCAGCCTTCTTGACTTCAGAATATACTACAAAGCTATAGTCGTCAAGACAGTATGGTACTGGCACAAAAACAGAAACATAGACCAATGAAACAACATAGAAAGCCCAGAAATAAACCCATTCACCTATGGGTACCTTATATTTGACAAAGGAGGCAAGAAGATACAATGGGGCAAAGACAGCCTCTTCAATAAATGGTGCTGGGAAAACTGGACAGCTACATGTAAAAGAATGAAATTAGAACACTTCCTAACACCATATACAAAGATAAACTCAAAATGGATGAAAGACCTAAATGTAAGACCAGAAACTATAAAACTCTTAGAGGAAAACATAGGCAGAACACTCAATGACATAAATCAAAGCAAGATTCTCTATGAACCATCTCCTAGAGTAATGGAAATATAAACAAAAGTAAACAAGTGAGACCTGATTAAACTTAAAAGCTTTTACACAGCAAAGGAAGCTATAAGCAAGGTCGAAAGACAAACCTCAGAATGGGAGAAAATAATAGCAAATGAAACAACTGACAAAGGATTAATTTCCAAAACATATAGGCAGCTCATACAACTCAATACCAGAAAAACAAACGAGCCCATACAAAAGAGGGAAAAATACCTAAATAGATATTTCTTCCAAGAAGACATATAGATGGCTAACAAACACATGAAAAGATGCTCAACATCTCTCATTATTAGAGAAATGCAAATCAAAACTACAATGAGATATCACCTCACACCAATCAGAATGGTGATCATCAAAAAGTCTACAAACAATAAATGCTGGAGAGGGTGTGGAGAAAAGGGAACGCTCTTGCACTGTTGGTGGGAATGTAAATTGATACAGCCACTATGGAAACAGTATGGAGATTCCCTAAAAACCTAGGAATAAAACTACTGTATGACCCAGCAATTCCACTCCTCAGACATCTACCCTGAGGAAACCAAAACTGAAAAAGACACATGTATTCCATTGTTCGTTGAAGCACAATTTACAATAGCTAGAACATGGGAGCAACCTAGATACAGATGAATGGATAAAGAAGTTGTGGTGCATATACACAAGGGAATATTACTCAGCCATAAAAAGAAACGCATTTGAGTCAATTCTGATGAGGTTGATGAACCTAGAACCTATTGAGGTGAAGTTGCTCAGTCGTGTCCGACTCTTTGCGACGCCGTGGACTGTAACCTACTAGGCTTCTCCGCCCATGGGATTCTCCAGGCAAGAATACTGGAGTGGATTGCCATTTCCTTCTCCAGGGGATCTTCCCGACCCAGGGATCGAACCCGGGTCTCCCGCATCAGAGGCAGACGCTTTAACCTCTGAGCCACCAGGGAAGCACAGAGTGAAATAAGTCAGAAAGAGAAAGATAAACATTGTACTCTAATGCATATATACGGAATCTAGAAAAACGGTCCTGAAGAATTTACTGCAGGGCAGCAGTGGAGAAGCAGACATAGAGAATAGACTTGTGGACATGGGGAGAGGGGAGGAGAGGGTGAGACGCATGGAGAGAGTAACATGGAAACTTACATCACCATATGCAAGACAGACAGCCAATGGGAATTTGCTATATGGCTCAGGAAACTCGAACAGGGGCTCTGTATCAACCTATAGGGGTGGAGTGGGGAGGGAGATGGGGGGGAGGTTCAATAAGGGAGGGGATATACGTATACCTATGGCTGATTCAGGTTGAGGCTTGACAGGAAACAACAAAATTCTGTAAAGCAATTATTGTTCAATTAAAAAATAAATTAAAAAATAATGTGAAATACTGCATAAAATTTGATAGAATACCATGAATATGTCACCTAAAATCAACACGTGTGAGCATTTTGATACAAATGCTGTGCTACGTCTTGCCCCATCTCTGCCTCTCCCTCTTCCCCTCCTACTTTTTATATATCTACTTACCTACCTATAACCTGATAGGTAAAGAACAGTTTATATAGTATGGTCCCTTCTATAAGGAAAACAGTATTGTATCAAGTTTTTTTGTTATCATGACATTAGGTATTCTTAAAATACTTCTTCTTTTGTATATTTGTGCTTTCTCATTTTTCAATGAGCATGTATTGCTTGTTTAATTTAAAAAGAAAATATTTATATACTCAAAAAAGAATTATTCATCATAATACAGTTACCAGCTAAATTCAAACTCTTGTTTTTCTATGAAAAAAAAAATTCTTTTAACATAGCCATTATATAAATGCAACACAGATATGTGCTATTAAGGAAATTTAACAGACCATCTACAATTGATTATTCTCTCTATATAAGGGATAATGTGGCTAATTATTTTCTTTATACAAAAGGCAATTGGCACAAATGTGCAAAATATTACCACTACATCAATACACCTTAGTGAAATCTACTAACTTTCAGATCTTACCTCTGAAACATTCCTTTCAATGACAAAATTTATAGTAGGCTTTTATATTTGTGATATAAACTTATTTCTTTTTATTTTAAATTCAAAATTATAAGTAGCACATAAATATTCAACTTGAGCTTTTGTTGTTGCTGCTGTTAAAAGCATTAATATTTATTTCAATTGTTCCTTGCTGCAAAAGTATTTAAAGTAATAATGATAAAGTAAAGCCATGGTTTTAAAAAACTACATTTTATATTTTACACATCTTTAAAGATGGTTACAAAAGAGCCTGTTTAATGCCAACTGTGAATTTAGGAAATAATATACTCCTTGGGCTTCCATGGTGGACAGTGGTAAAGAACTCGCCTGCCAATTCAGGAGACTCAGGTTCAGTCCCTGGGTCAGGAAGATCTGCTGGAGAAGGAAACGGCAACCCACAAATCCCATGGATAGAGGAGCCTGATGAGCTACAGTCCACTGCATCACAGAAGTCACACACAAGTTAGCGACTAAACAACAACACTCCTTATTTTCAAGAAAATCTGAAATCTTTAAGTTACAAAATGTACACATAATAGAGGCAATTACTATCTCAAAGACAAACTTAGTTATGACCAACTACCTTTTTTACCCAAAAAATGTTCATTTAGTATCTGTAAAAGGAAACAGAAATTGGTTTATAAAAAATAACTTCCCCATGATCTTAAATCTAGGAATGAAATACTATATTTCAAAATGTCATATATACATTTATATTTAATGTTCTTTAGCCCACCACATTCCTCTATCCATGGGGACTCTCCAGGCAAGAATGCTGTAATGGGTTGCCATGCTCTCCTTCATGGGATCTTCTCAACTCAGGGATCTAATCCAGGTCTCCTGCATTGCAGGCAGATTCTTTACTGTCTGAGCCACCAGGGGCCCAAATGAAGTTTTACATTTTTCTGAACTTCTATTTCATTACATATTTTTAATTACAGCAAAACCTTGACAAAAAATAAATGAAGACACAAACTGTATTTAAAATAAAACTTTACATACCTTGGCTTCCGAAATGCTAAACTATATTGTTGGCAAGCTAGACCCACAGTGGGAGTATACACGATAGGCATGAATTTCTCAATGTCAGACATCAGCACTTTATAGAAGAGCTTTTCGTTTCTATCTTGAAGATCCATTAAGAGAAGATACCTGTGGAAATTGGACATAATTAGATCTACATTCCAACACAGTCATAAAATAACTGTTTATAAACTAAATGTTTGCAACAACATATACACTGGTTCAAAACTGGAAAGGAGTACATCAAAGCTGTCAATTGTCACCCTACTTATTTAACTTATATGCAGAGTACATCAGGTGAAATGCTAGGCTAGATTAATTACAAGCTAGAATCAAAATTGCCAGGAGAAATAACAACCTCAGATATGCAGATAATGCCACTCTAATTGCAGAAAATGAGGCACTAAAGAGTCTCTTGATGAGGGTGAAAGAAGAGAGTGGAAAAGCTGGCTTAGAACAACATTCAAAAAATGAAGATCATGGCATCTCGTCCCATCACTTCATGGCAAACAGAAGGGGAAAAAGTGAAAGCAGTGACAGATTTTATTTTCTTAGGCTCCAAAATCACTGTGGGCGGTGACTGTGGCCATGAAATTAAAAGATGTTTGCCCTTTGGAAGGAAAGCTATGGAAACCTGGACAAAGTATTAAAAAGCAAAGACATCACTTTGCCAACAAAGGTCCACATAGGCAAAGCTATGGTTTTTCCAGTAGTCATGTACAGATGTGAGAGCTGGACCATAAAGAAGGCTGAGTGCTAAAGAACTGATGCTTTCAAACTGTGGTGCTGGGGAAGACGCTAGAGTCTCCTGGACTGCAAGGAGATCAAACCAGTCAATGCTAAAGGAAATCAACCCTGAATATTCACTGGAAGGACTGATGCTGAAGCTCCAATACTTCGAGTACCTCATGCAAAGAGCCGACTCATTGGAAAAGACCCTGATGCTGGGAAAAATTGAAGGCAAAAGGAGAAGGGGGTGGCAGAGGATGAGATGGTTAGACAGAATCACTGACTCAATGGATATGAATTTAAGCAAGCTCCGGGAGATGGTGAAGGACAGGGAAGCCTGGCGTGCTGCGGTCCATGGGGTAGCAAAAAATTGGACATGATGCAGCTACTGAACACATACAGTATTTCTTAGGTCACATAGAAAACATCTGATTAAAAAAGACTTTAGAAATATTCCTGGGACTTCCCTGGTCGTCTAGTAGTTAAGAACCCACTTTCCAATCCAGAGGACATGGGTTTGATCCCTAGTCAGGGAACTAAGATCCCACACGCCATGGGCCAACTAAGCTTGCACGCTGCAACTAGAGGGCCCTCATGCTTTAGAGCCCATGCTTCACTAGAGAAGCCTGTATACCACAAGTAGAGAAAGCCAGTGCGCAACAAAGAAGAGCCCTAGCCCCACAGCAAAGACCTAGTGTAGCCAAAATAATAATAAAATAAAAATTGGATCAGGTTGCAGTTTAAAAAAATAAAGAAATATTCCTAATCATCTCAAAAAATAAAGAACAATAAACCTGAGCTGGTGTCATTCAAACACTGAAATCAGTGCTGAAACAGCACAGTTTTATTTAATATTTAAATGACTTTATCCCTATTTTAAAATGAAAGACATTCCATATATATGTGTCAGTATACTGTATTGGTGTTTTTCTTTCTGGCTTACTTCACTCTGTATAATAGGTTCCAGTTTCAGCCATCTCATTAGAACAGATTCAAATGAATTCTTTTTGATGGCTGAGTAATACTCCATTGTGTATATGTACCATAGCTTTCTTATCCATTCATCTGCTGATGGACATCTAGGTTGTTTCCATGTCCTGGCTATTATAAACAGTGCTGCAATGAACATTGGGGTACATGTGTCTCTTTCAATTCTGGTTTCCTCGGTGTGTATGCCCAGCAGTGGGATTGCTGGGTCATAAGGCAGTTCTATTTGCAGTTTTTTAAAGAATCTCCACACTGTTCTCCATAGTGGCTGTACTAGTTTGCATTCCCACCAGCAGTGTAAGAGGGTTCCCTTTTCTCCACACCCTCTCCAGCATTTATTGCTTGTAGACTTTTGGATCGCAGCCATTCTAACTGGTGTGAAATGGTATCTCATTGTGGTCTTGATTTGCATTTCTCTGATAATGAGTGATGTTGAGCATCTTTTCATGTGTTTGTTAGCCATCCGTATGTCTTCTTTGGAGAAATGTCTGTTTAGTTCTTTGGCCCATTTTTTGATTGGGTCGTTTATTTTTCTGGAATTGAGCTGCATGAGTTGCTTGTATATTTTTGAGATTAGTTGTTTGTCAGTTGCTTCATTTGCTATTGTTTTCTCCCATTCAGAAGGCTGTCTTTTTACCTTGCTTATAGTTTCCTTTGTTGTGCAGAAGCTTTTAATTTTAATTAGATCCCATTTGTTTATTTTTGCTTTTATTTCCAGTATTCTGGGAGGTGGATCATAGAGGATCCTGCTGTGATTTATGTCGGAAAGTGTTTTGCCTATGTTCTCCTCTAGGAGTTTTATAGTTTCTGGTCTTACGTTTAGATCTTTAATCCATTTTGAGTTTATTTTTGTGTGTGGTGTTAGAAAGTGATCTAGTTTCATTCTTCTACAAGTGGTTGACCAGTTTTCCCAGCACCACTTGTTAAAGAGATTGTCTTTACTCCATTGTATATTCTTGCCTCCTTTGTCAAAGATAAGGTGTCCGTAGGTGTGTGGATTTATCTCTGGGCTTTCTATTTTGTTCCATTGATCTATAATTCTGTCTTTGTGCCAGTACCATACTGTCTTGATGACTGTGGCTTTGTAGTAGAGCCTGAAGTCAGGCAGGTTGATTCCTCCAGTTCCATTCTTCTTTCTCAAGATTGCTTTGGCTATTCGAGGTTTTTTGTATTTCCATACAAATCTTGAAATTACTGTATGCGAGACAGCAAAAGAGACACAGATGTATAGAACGGACTTTTGGACTCTATGGGAGAGGGAGAGGGTGGAATGATTTGGGAGAATGGCACTGAAACATGTATACATGTTTATACATGTATAAACATGTATCATGTAAGAATGAAGCACCAGCCTATGTTCGATACAGGATACAGGAGGCTAGGGGCTGGTACACGGGGATGATCCAGAGAGAGGAAATGGGGTGGGATGTGGGAGGGGGATTCAGGATTGGGATCTCATATACACCCATGGTGGATTCATGTCAATGTATGGCAAAACCAATACGGTATTGTAAAGTAAAATAAAGTAAAAATTAAAAAAATAAAAATAAAATTAAAAAAAATAAAATAAAATAAACATTTGTTAAATGAAAAAAAAAAAAGAAATAAAGAATTGTCTAATAATTAGAGCTTTTAAAATCCATTAGTCATCATAAGAGTTCTTCATTACTACATTGTTGAACATGCTCATGCAGAGTCTAGAAGTCTGTCAAGGGTTGTTTTAGAGTAGAGTCCTACATTGTTTGAGATGTTTTTAATTGTAACCTCCAAGTTAGAGACCTTAAGATCCATTCTGACCCAAGGTACTTTTATTGTCTCTCAAACAGATATCCTATAATTAAATATATGATATTACAAATTTTTGAAAATATTACCCTGTATTGTAATATAACATGCTATGTGGGATTTTACTCAAAAATTAGAATAAAAATCACATGTTCAGACACCCTTCCAACCATCAATGTAATTTCAGTTTGCTTAAAGGAATCTTTGCATAATAAAGGAATAATTACACTGAAAAAAAAATAAATAAAATAAAATGAAAGACAAATGAAAAATACCAGTATAGATAAAGTTTAAACAGTAAATTAATTAACTAACTAAAAAGACTTCATCGTTTAATGTGCAGTACTGAAGAGCCAAGAAAAATGACAAGCAGAAAATAACAAGCAGAAAATAACTACAGAATGTTAACAATGACCGTAAAAATTACTAAGGTAAGAAAGTTTAAGGGACTTTTCTAATTATTTAGATCAAGAGGTCTTTTTCTTTCTAGAGGCATTTCTGAACCAGAATTATCTTTTAAAATATCAACCTTATCATATTACTTGTAATCTTCAGTGGTTTATACAATAAAACTTCAACTGTTTAGTACAACTTGGAAGAATCTTGCAAAACTGTCCTTAATAGTCCTACCAGCCTTTTTGGATTGATTCTCGTTCTCTGGAATAGCTGAAAATGCATAGAATTTGGAGTCAGAGACACAAGGATTCTAATGCTTGGCAAAAAGATGTTATTTCAACTACCAACACTAACAACTAGGAAGAAAATGATGACTTTTAAAAGATGATGCTAACAATGATCTAGCCATGTGGAAATCATCATCGTTAAGTCAACACTTTTTAGGACACTTGACACAAGTGGCTTTCCCTGCAGCTCCATACACTCTCTTTACCTGAATTCCAGGTCACCAGATTCTCTTGATTTTCCCTTTTCACTGATCATTCCCTTTTTTCTTTCTTTGCTGTCTTCTCCTGGGCTCTAGAGGCTCTCTAACACTCATCTTTATTACATTAAAAGGTTATACTGGCTTTGCTTCAGTGCTAAGTTGCTTCAGTCATGTCCAACTCTTTGTGACCCCATGGACTATGGCCCTCCAGGATCCTCTGTCCCTGGGATTCTCCAGGCAAGAATACTGGAGTGGGTTGCCATGCCCTCCTCCAGGGGATCTTCCGAACCCACAGATCGAAACTGCTGCATCTTTTATGTCTCCTGCATGGGCAGACATATTCTTTACCACTAGTGCCACCTGGCTTTGCTTCAGTTCAGTTCAGTCGCTCAGTCGTGTCTGACTTTTTGCAACCCCATGGACTGCAGCATGCCAGGCCTCCCTGTCCATCACCAACTCCTGGAGTTTACTCAAACTCATGCCCATTGAGTCGGTGATGCCATCCAGCCATCTCATCCTCTGTCGTCCCCTTCTCTTCTCGCCTTCAATCTCCCAGCATCAGAGTCTTTTCAAACAAATCAGCTCTTCGCATCAGGTGACCAAAGTATTGCAGTTTCAGCTTCAACATCAGTTCTTCTAATGAATATTCAGGACTGATTTCCTTCAGGATGGACTGGTTGGATCTCCTTGCAGTCCAAGGGACTCTCAAGAGTCTTCTCCACACCACAGTTCAAAAGCATCAATTCTTCGGCACTCAGCTTTCTTTATAGTCCAACTCTCACAACCATACATGACTACTGGAAAAACTATAGCCTTGACTAGACAGACTTTCGTTGGCAAAGTACTGCCTCTGCTTCTTAATATGCTGTCTAGTTTGGTCATAACTTTTCTTCCAAGGAGTAAGCATCTTTTAATTCCATGGCTGCAGTCACCATCTGCAGTGATTTTGCTTCAAGATCTATCCAAATCTACACACCTTCATTGCTACCATCCAGGATCTATATCACCATCATCTTTTGCCTGTAAGTCTCCTAAATACTCTTATATTCTATTCTCAACATTTCAAAGTCTTCTAGAAATATAGCTCAGATCATGCTGACTTTCTGTTCAAAACCTTGAATGAGCCCCTTCACTCAGAGAAACAGCAACAGTCTTACAAGTATGGCCTCCATAATCCATCTTTAACAATCTGTCCTCCATGACCTCACTAACTTCCTCTCCTGACCCACCATTCCCCCGCTCACTCATCCTGCTCCAGACACGTCTCCCTGTTGGTCCCTGAATGTGCCAGCTAAAAGAACACTGCTCCTCAGTTTCCTCATGGCTAACTGTCTCACTGCCTTTCATTACTCACTCATAGCCCACCTTCTCCCTGAAGTCCATCCTGACCACGGAACTAAACAACACAAAGTGACCCTACCCACCCCCTCGCATTCTCAGTCCTCTTACCACACTCCACCTTCTCTTTTTTTCATGAGCATTTGTTACTTTCTAACATATTAAATAATTTATTCATTATTTTACCATTTACTACTTTTCAAAAATAATCTACCTAAGCTTCATGAGGGCAGAGATCACTGTCTCTAATCCCAGTATTGAAAAGAGCACCTGACACTAAGTTGATGCTCAGTGAGTATTTGAGGGACATTCTGTGATAAAAATATGAAAGTCACTAGCTCTGAGGAGGCAAGTGATACAATGGCCCAGGAAAAGAATGTAAAGTAAAAATGGAAGAGAATAAAGGAAGGACTTTAGAAACGCATGGAAGGGATGGAAAAGTTTAAGAAGCAAATACACATGGTTGAATAACCCAGTCAGCCTTTCCTCAGCTGACCCATTACTGTGTGTGTGTGTGTGTGTGCACGCGCGCGCACGTGTGTGTAGGGGTGTGTGTGTGTGTGTGTGTGTAGGGGTGTGTGTGTGTGTGCATGTGCGCATGTGTGTGCATGTGCGTGTGCGTGTGTAGGGGTGCTCTTCAGTCATGTCTGACTGCGACCACATGGACTATAGTCCAACCGACTCCTCTCTCAGTAGAATTCTCCAGGCCAAGAATACTGGAGTGCGTTGCCATTTCCTCCTTCAGGAGATCTTCCTGACCCCAGGGACCAAACCCGTCTTCTGTTTGGCAGACCAATTCTTTACCACTGTGCCACCTGGGAAGCCCATTACCAGCTACAGGCTCATAAAAGAAGTGGTCATGGCAGGGATGAAGGGTACCCATGAGCTCAGCAACATGAACTTCCACCCACCAAGGCCAACCTGGCCACAGACACTGCTGAGGGCCCAAACTGCCAGCAGCAGAGACTGACCCTGAGCCCCTGATATGCCACCATCCCATGTGGTCATCAGCAAAGTCCCTGGTGGCAAGTTGATTACATTGGATGGGTTCTATCATGGAAGGAATGGCACTGGTTCTTACTGGAATAGACCCTCACTCGGTATGAAGACTTGCCTTCCTCGCACACAATGCTCCTGTCAACACTATCCTCCAGGGACTTACAAGATGCCTCATTCAACATCATGGTACTCCACCCAGCATGGCTTCTGACCAAGGAACTCACGTCAGGGCAAATGAAGTGAGGCAATGGACCCTGCTAATCGAACCCACTGTTCTTACATGTTCCCCAACATCCTGAAGCAGCTGGCTTGACAGAATGCTGGAATGGCCTTCTGAAGATTTGGTTACAGTATCAGCTAGGGGGCAACAGATTGCAAAGCTGGGCAAGGTTCTCCGGGAGGCTATACCTGCTCTGAATCAGTGCCCAATATATGGTTCTATTTCTCCCACAGCCAGCATTCACAGGTCCCAGAATCAAGATGGGTAGAAACAGAAGTGGCACCATCACTGTCATTCCCAAGTATGTGAGTGTGCTTAGTCATTTCAGGCGTGTCTGACTCTTTGCAACCCTATGGACTGGAGGGGGCTGTCATTCCCTCTTCCAGGAGATCTTCCTGACCCAGGGATCAAACCTACATCTCTAGCTTGGCAGGCAGATTCTTTACTACTGAGCCACCTGGGAAGCCCCCAAGTGATCCACTGTCAATTCCTGCTTCCTGTCCCTGAGATCTTATGCTCCACTGGCCCCAAAGTGTTCATTCCAAAGGGAAGAATGTCTTACTGGGAGACAATGATTCCAAAGAACTGGAAGTTAAGACCGCCACTGGCCACTCTGGGTACCACATGCCTCTGAATTAACAGGCAAAGAAGGGAGTTACTGTGCTGGTAGGGGTGACCGATCCTGCCTCCAAGGGGAAACTGGACTACCACTCCATAACGGAGGTAAGGAAAGGGATGTCTGGAATACAAAAGATCCCTTAGGGGGTCCCCGCAATTAAAGTCAATGGAAAACTAAAAGACCCAATTCCGACAGGACTACTAACGGCCTAGACCCTTCAGAATTAAAAATTTGGCTTCCTCTACCAGGGGAAGAATCAAGACTGGCTGAAGTACTTGCTGAAAGCAAGGTAAATGTGAAATGGGTAGGGGAAGAAAACAGTTATAAATATCAGCTATGATAATATGACCAGCTATAGAAATGAGGAGTGCAATTATTATGAGTATTTCTTCCTTACTGTGTTATGAATACATTTGTGTGTACATAAATACATATATATCTGTGCATATATAAATATGTATAATACATATGCAAAGATACATAAACAAATGTAAGTTTTCCCTCTTTTATCCCTTTATCATGTTACATAAGATGTACTATGTATCATAGAATTTGAATACAGTTTGCCAACAAAGGTCCATCTAGTCAAGGCTATAGTTTTTCCAGTAGTCAAGTATGGATGTGAGAGTTGGACTATAAAGAAAGCTGAGCACTGAAAAATTGATGCTTTTGAACTATGGTGTTGGAGAAGACTCTTGAGAGTCCCTTGGACTACAAGGAGATCCACCCAATCTATCCTAAAGGAGATCAGTCCTGGGTATTCATTGGAAGGACTGATGTTGAAGCTAAAACTCCAATACTTTGGCCACCTGATGCAGAGAGCTGGCTCATTTGAAATGACCTTGATGCTGGGAAAGACTGAGGGCAGGAGGAGAAGGGGACGACAGAAGATGAGATGGTTGGATGGCATCACCGACACAATGGACATAGGTTTGGGTGAACTCCAGGAGTTGGTGATGGACAGAGAGCCCTGGCGTGCTGCAGTTCATGGGGGCGCAAAGAGTCAGACACAACTGAGCAACTGAACTTGAACTGAACACTTTGAACAATGTGGCGGTTAAGGGTCCCATTCCTAACACGGTCAAAATTCCAGGTATACACGTATAGTTCCCATTCAAGGATTCAATCAACTATGGATTGTGTAAGTACTGTAGTGCGGACTTCCCTGGTGGCTCAGATGGTAAAACGTCTGTCTACAATGTGGGAGACCCGGGTTCGATCCCTGGGTCGGGAAGATCCGCTGGAGAAGGAAATGGCAATCCACTCCAGTACTACTGCCTGGAAAATCCCATGAACAGGGGTTGAGAAAAATCCACATATAGGTGGACCCAAATAATTCAAATCTATGTGATTCAAGGGTCAAATGTATTGTTAACTTTACATAATAGTATTAAAGTTAAAAGATATCAAGGAGAAAAGTAAATCATCACCCTAGGGCTTTACACCCTCTTTTAGGTTAAGTGTTAGCATGTTTTCAGTTTTTCCTGGGCTAGTTCTATCACGTTAGGCTCAAGTAGGACCTTTTTATTGTCTTTATGCAGAGATTAAGTTTAGTTTGAAGAGAAAGGCATGGCTTCCAAGTTGAAAAGGAGAGGTTAATTTTATGTCTTAACGTGGCTGGGACACAGTATTCAGATATTTGGTCCACTATTTTGGACTTTTCTGTGAAGGTAGTTTTTGGATAAGACTCACATCTAAATTGGTGTACTTTGAATAAAGCAGAGTACACGCTATCATGTTGGTGAGCCTCATCCAATCATTTAAAAACCTTAATGGAACAAAGACTGGCCTTCCCTCTAACTCCTCAACAAAAAAATAGTTCAAGCCTTTGAACTTGAATCAGATTCTTCCCCGGGGCTCCAGCTGGCCAGTCTACCTGCAGATTTAGAACTGACCAAGCCTCCATAATCACTTGAGCTCATTCTTTACAATAAAAATCAAATCAATCAATCAATAACCCCCCTCCTCTCATTATGTACATGATCACACACACACATCCTGTTGGTTCTATATCTCTGGAGAACCCTATTATGAAGACTTACTAGATACTGGGTTAGCTCTCTCTTCTAACCTTCACAATAATATTTTCAATTCTCTTCAACCCAGAGTTGGAAAAACTGAGGTCTAGGTGGGTTTAACACCTTAAGGGGCTTCCCTAGTAGCTCAAGTGGTAAAGAATCCATGTGCAATGCAGGAGCCGCAGGAGATGCAGGTTCTATCCCTGGGTCGGGAAGATCCCCTGGAGGAGAAATGGCCCATTCCACTATTCTTGCCTGGAGAATCCTGTGGCCAGAGGAGCCTGGTGATCTACAGTCCATGGTGTTGCCGAGTCGGACACAGCTGAAACCATAGCCTGCAAGCATGCAACATTTTAATACAAAAAGAATCCAAAGAAAACAGTAAGACACAGGCAGTGGTTGTAATGGTTTACTCAAGGATCCAACGCTAGTGAGGTACAGCTGGAATTTCAACTCCAGCTGGCTAATTTCAAAGGTAGGGAACGTTACCTTTACCCTTGTACCAACACAGAAACTGGATTACAAACAAAGTAAGTGACCTAGACTCCGAACAGTGTTGGAGCCCTCTTGGAAGCCTAAACAGTGCACTTTCACCTATAATGTACTTGAGGTCTGACTCAAAGCCACTTTCACCTAGTCTGGAATGGCATCTCCCTGTAACTGACCTTGATAGCAACAACTCTGTCACAGGAGAAAAAAGTCATTTCTCTGTGGATATAGTTTAGAAAAGAAAATTTTATCTTCTTCAAATGTTCCTACACAGGGTAAATTTTTTACAAACATCATTGTATTTACAGGCAAATCTTTCTCAAAGCTGACTACTCTTTCTAAAGCACTATTTAAACTTGCTCATTTAATAAAACATAAACTAGACAGCTGCCTCAGAGAAATATGAAAAATCACCTTCGGGAACATGTTACCTGTCAAAATCAGAGTTCAGACGCTCAAAGTTCTTAAGTACTCGAAGGACCTGGACATCCTGACTGATGAAGGAGGGTGGCAACAGGCCATGAATGTTCAGCTGCTGCCTCTCTTCCAGGGTAAAAGCCAAGTCCTATAGAGAAAAGGAAAATACAATAATTCGAGGGGGAAAAGGACAAAACGCATATCTACACACCAGTGAAATCAGTAAGTATATGGAATTGAAAATCAGATCTGGCATCCATTCAAGCATAGCCACGTGACTGTGAGAAAATCATGGGGTCTCTCCACACCTCAGTTTCCTCACCTTTGAATATTAGGATAACATTTTCAGATTCGTGTCGCTTAGATATTGTTAGGATAAAATCAGGTGATGGATAGGAGGAGAGTATCTGAAGACACTCAAGTGAAAGAAGATATAAGTGTCAGTACTGGAATCATTAAATAGAAAAATGAATAGCAGTTATTATAAGAGATTTTAAAATGAGGAACATGAGGTCGCCTATGACCTGCTGTGTTTCTATTGGGCTGCCGAAAAACGTTTGGGTTTTTCTGTCACATCGCATACAAAAAGCTGAACCAACTTTTTGGCCAAACCAATACATACAAAATAGGTTGGAGACCCTGTATCTATGATTTCAAGGCAACTTCTCCAACACTCCTCTCCCAAACTATCTCCTGCTTCTTTTATACACTTCTAGTTATACAAAATTTCTCCCTACTGCCTGGACACACTGCCCTCCTTTACCCTTCCAGGATACCATGGACAAGAAAGTCTTCCCTGCTTCTCTCTTTCCAAGCCATACCTCGAATGCCACCTCCTCTCTAAAACCTTTCCAGCCTCACCCAGTAAGCCCACTGGAGCTTTACCTACATTATCAGTTTACATGAACACTGCCTGTACAAAACAAGAGTATTACAAACTATGAGGCTCAAAACAAGCAAACCAAATAGAACTGATGAATGGATACACAACCGCAGACTGGACCTAAGAGACAGGCCAGGATATAATATGAGGCAAGTAAAGCAGAGAAACCCCAGCAGTCATGAACCTGGAAGGACTGGGATGAGGAGTCTCCCTGGGAAGGTCTCTTGTTCCAGAAACTGAAGCCCAAGAGGCTTGTTCGATTAGACTGTGCCCACTCTGGGTCTGGCCCTACCATGACCACGCCTGGCTTTGCTCCACGTGCTATCCACACAGCTGGTGCCCATTTCCAAGATGTTTTGCTCCACTAGCAGCCATTCCCTTCGGTGCAAAAGCCCCCAGTGTTACATGGCTGGCGGTGGGTCCTTTAGAGTCTAATGCACGTGGACAGTAGCAGGATGATCCCCGCTGAGAGGACACCCCTGCCATCCAGTCTAGGGCGCCCACTCCTGGCTGCCTGGAGCACAGAACACTTCTAGTTATACAAAATTTCTCCCTACTGCCTGGACACACTGCCCTCCTTTACCCTTCCAGGATACCATGGACAAGAAAGTCTTCCCTGCTTCTCTCTTTCCAAGCCATACCTCGAATGCCACCTCCTCTCTAAAACCTTTCCAGCCTCGCCCAGTAAGCCCACTGGAGCTTTACCTACATTATCAGTTTACATGAACACTGCCTGTACGAAACAAGAATATTACAAACTATGAGGCTCAAAACAAGCAAACCAAATAGAACTGATGAATGGATACACAACCGCAGACTGGACCTAAGAGACAGGCCGGGATATAATATGAGGCAAGTAAAGCAGAGAAACCCCAGCAGTCATGAACCTGGAAGGACTGGGATGAGGAGTCTCCCTGGGAAGGTCTCTTGTTCCAGAAACTGAAGCCCAAGAGGCTTGTTCGATTAGACTGTGCCCACTCTGGGTCTGGCCCTACCATGACCACGCCTGGCTTTGCTCCACGTGCTACCCACACAGCTGGTGCCCATTTCCAAGATGTTTTGCTCCACTAGCAGCCATTCCCTTCGGTGCAAAAGCCCCCAGTGTTACATGGCTGGCGGTGGGTCCTTTAGAGTCTAATGCACGTGGACAGTAGCAGGATGATCCCCGCTGAGAGGACACCCCTGCCATCCAGTCTAGGGCGCCCACTCCTGGCTGCCTGGAGCACAGTAGCCCAGCTAGCCTCTCTGTCCTCTGCCTGGATCCCAGTCCACACCAGGGGACCCCATGGCATTGCTGGAACCTTGCCATGCCATTTTCTATTTGTGCTTTGTGTTTTCACAAGAATGCAAACTCCATGAGGTCAGGGAATTTTATCTCTTTTTTCCCACTACTTTATCCCTAGTGTTGAGAATACTAACCGACCTAATGAGACCTCAGTAATGTGCTACATTGATCCCTGGGTCAGGAAGATCCCCTGGAGGAGAGCATGGCAACCCACTCCAGTATCCTTGCTTGGAGAATCCCATGGACAAAGGAGCCCGGCGGGCCACAGTCCACAGGGTCGCAAAGAGTCGGGCACGAGTGAAGTGACTGAGCAATCATGCACAGTGTGCTACATAAAACAGAAAGTTTTAAAAATTTTACAGACTTATATTAAAAATTTTAAAGCATTAGAACTGCTGCTCAGGACACTGATTAGCTTATTAAGCTTGGTAAAATTATGCTTTAAATTTAAAATAACCAGAAAGGGATGTTTTTGTGAAAAAGGAATCTACAGAATGAAAGGCATAGTTTACCAGCTAAAGATACAACTTTTAATAAAGATACAAAGTAAAATGTCAGGAAATAACTCCTAGAGTGGAAGCAAAATTATATACAGTAATGTATTTGTAAAAGAAGCCTCAACAGACTTTTCTTTAGCTTGAAATAAAACTTTTAAGATAAAAATTGGGGGAAAAATGCTGGGCTGAAGTTAAAGTGTCAAAAATATATAAATGTATCTGAAGAAGCAGCAGACTTCTGAATGTTATGCCCTTGAAAATCTGCCTGCAAAAATAATAATCAAAATACTAATATTCTGAGAATAAGGCTCATTATTAGAAGTACTGACATAGGCTTGCTTTTTTGCTTTACAAGGTACTAACTTATGTATTGGTGAAATTAGCCAGTCTTTTTACATGAATTTTCCAGTGTCTGGTCTGAAACAATTCCTCAGTCTAACAGGTCTGGCATACCTTATGCCATGTAAACAAAAATGCCATCTGGGTATCTCCTGATATTCTTTGATGTTTAATAACTACAAATTTCCTTACACTGTTAGCCAAATTTTCCAAGATACACTAAAGTGCCAATTCAACTCTTAAGAAAACAAAAACAAACACTAGAACTTAGGACGGAGAAGGCAATAGCAAGCCACTCCAGTACTCTTGCCTAGAAAATCCCATGGATGGAGGAGCCTGGTAGGTTGCAGTCCATGGGGTCGCTAGAAGTCAGATACGACTGAGCGACTTCACTTTCACTTTTCGCTTTCACACAATGGAGGAGGAAATGGCAACCCACTCCAGTGTTCTTGTCTGGAGAATCCCAGGGACAGAGGAGCCTGTTGGGCTCCTGTCTATGGGGTCGCACACGACTGAAGCGACTTAGCAGCAGCAGCAGCAGCAGAACTTAGGAATCTGGAACACTGGGCTGAGTTCAAGTCCCATGACTGGGCTCACATCGTATTGCTGTGCACCGTGCCTGGTCGTTTGGTCATGTCGGACTCTTGGTGACACCATGCACTGTGGCCCACCAGGCTCCTCTGTCCACGGGGATTCTCCAGGCAAGAATACTGGAGTGGGTTGCCGTGCCCTTCGACCAGGGGATCTTCCCAATCCAGGGATCAAACTCAGGTCTTCTGCATGGCAGATGGATTCTTTACCGTCCGAGCCACCAGGGAAGCCCATGAATACTGGAGTGGACAGCCTATTCCATTTTGAGGGCAATCTTTCCCACCCAGGAATCGAGTCTCCTGCACTGCAGGGGGACTCTTTACCAGCTGAGCTACCACTACTCTTTATGAATTTTTTTTTTTTTTTAATCCCTGAATATTGGTACTTCCCTGGTGGTCCACTGTCTAAGAATCTGCCTTCCAATGCAGAGACGCGAGTTCAATCCCTGGTCAAAGAACTAAGATTCCACATGCTGTGGGGCAACTAAGCCCACATACAGCAACTGCTGGGCCTGCGCCACAACTAGAGAGTTCGTGCCCTGCAGTGAAAGATGCTGTATGATGCAATGAAGAGTCCACATGCCACAACTAACACTCGGCATAGCCAAATAAATTTAAACAGGAAAACAATGAGTATGTAAGCTTAAATCTTAAAACCCCTGAAAATTTTTAAATATATATGGCAGTTTTGAGAATGACACATCAGTGTGATTCCTACCAACCAGGAGCTTCCCAAAAAGTATTCAGAAAAACAGTAAGCTGAATACTGAACAATGTAATAATCCCTGCTCTCTATTTCACTGTTTCAAATTATAACAGAGACATATTAATAGAGATATATTTTGGAGAAATTTTTATACACAGATCAGTTCAGTTCAGTTACTCAGTTGTGTCCGACTCTTTGCGACCCCATGAATCGCAGCACGCCAGGCCTCCCTGTCCATCACTATCTCCCAGAGTTCACTCAAAATCACATCCATCAAATCGGTGATGCCATCCAGCCATCTCATCCTCTGTCGTCCCCTTTTCCTCCTGCCCCCAATCCCTCCCAGCATCAGAGTCTTTTCAAATGAGTCAACTCTTCATATGAGGTGGCCAAAGTACTGGAGTTTCAGCTTTAGCATCATTCCTTCCTAGGAACACCCAGAGCTGATCTCCTTTAGGATGGACTGGTTGGATCTCCTTGCAGTCCAAGGGACTCTTAAGAGTCTTCTCCAACACCACAGTTCAAAGGCATTAATTCTTCGGCTCTCAGCTTTCTTCACAGTCCAACTCTCACATCCATACATGACCACTGATCAGTTATATCTAAAACCTGACAGTGACATGCTACCTTTAATATATTCTTATTAAAAAGATGAGATAACATATCTGCTTCAGAGAATTTTTACCTTTGGGTTCTCCTGAACGGCCAAGAAAGGACAGTGTGTCCAAGGTATAGATGCAGGTTCTAACTTTCAAATGACTTCTATTGAGTATTCTTCATGTAGTTCAAAAGCTTAGCTATATATATATTAGGTTTCCAGACCATTTATAATTCTAATTCCCTAAAAGCATTCTCATACACTCAAGGTTCAAGCCTGGTTTTCTTCTTTTCTATTACTTGCCTTACTTCTTAAAAAAACCTTTTCGACTAAATCCCTAGACATCAGAATGGTATGTGGTTTCACTTCTGAGGGCAGCAAACAGCACAACTATTCTTCTGGGCACTAATAATTAATTTATGTATAGCTTCTTGAGAAAACTGAGACTACCAAGCAGAAATGAAAACAAATTCCTGGCATAACAGAAGACATATTGGAAACCATGTTTGCACAGAGCAAACATAACTGAGAAAGAAACTTTGTCCTGAGTAATGTATTAGAAACTATTACCACAAGAACAGAACAAATAANGAGAAAACTGAGACTACCAAGCAGAAATGAAAACAAATTCCTGGCATAACAGAAGACATATTGGAAACCATGTTTGCACAGAGCAAACATAACTGAGAAAGAAACTTTGTCCTGAGTAATGTATTAGAAACTATTACCACAAGAACAGAACAAATAAGATCTACATTCCATGATAACAATCTTTATTGTTTGCCGTGAACTTCAGTAGTTTGCCTTTTTTCTAGATAATGACTAAAAATAATCAAGCTGGATGGCAACAAGGCAAACACTATCTAAATCAGAAATTTATTGAAGACAATCTGTACACATGTGGGAATTCATTATGACAACAGAATTCATTGACTTTAATGTTTGCAGCCATA
>SJYT01024641.1:0-65020 GCA_006410635.1 Cephalophus harveyi
GGTGTGACGGGGAGGAGCCTGAGCTCCGGGTCTGCCCCAGAGTGCCCTGTCCAGGGGGCACTTGTCACCACAGTGGAGCTGCTCAGGTTGTCTGTTCAGGTGAGATGCAGGTCAGGCCTTTCACCTCTGTGAACACCCTGCTCAGGTGAGAAAGTCATGTGTTTTTGCTGAAACTCTGTCTTCTTCTACCAGCATACTCAGAAGTCCGGCTCATGACAAACGGCTCCTCTCAGTGTGAGGGGCAGGTGGAGATGAACATTTCTGGACGATGGAGAACGCTCTGTGCCTCCCACTGGACTCTGGCCAATGCCAATGTTGTCTGTCGTCAGCTTGGCTGTGGAGTCGCCATCTCCACCCCTGGAGGACCACACTTGGTGGAAGGTGGTGATCAGATCCTAACAGCCCGATTTCACTGCTCGGGGGCAGAGTCCTTCCTGTGGAGTTGTCCTGTGACTGCCCTGGGTGGTCCTGACTGTTCCCATGGCAACACGGCCTCTGTGATCTGTTCAGGTAAGAGAGAGGGAAGGACTACTGGTACTCAGGATGCTCCTGGAGTGAAATGTCCCCAAGAGTAGAGAGTGAGGTTAAACGGGCTTCAAAGTCAGAGATTTATTTTGTGGTGAAATATGCATCTTCTCATTGTTCATTCATTTTTCAGGTCAGGGCAAGAAGTGTGAAGGGGAATAATATATTTTTAAACAACATTGTTGCTTACATGTAATCACAGAAAACAATGTAGGAGCAGTAAGTATAGACCTCAGTATGAACCCCAGCCCAGAGCAGCCAAGAGAATGTCCCCAGCACCACAGTCACTGTCGTCCCTGGCATCTGTGTCTTCCCTTCTCGACAGGGAAAAGCGCTTACCTAGCTTCTACTGACAGAGAGGGTTTTACCAGTGTTTGAACTTTATGTAAAATGATGCCATATGTTTCATCTTTTTTATCTAATTCATAGACTCAAAATTATGTTTGGGATTCACACATGATGTTGTATATTGTAGCACTTTATTATTTTTTTTTTATTACTGTAGAGTATGCCTTTGAATGATCACATGGCCATGTACTGATCTATTCTACTGACAGTATAGATCTGAGTTATTTTCAGTTCTTGACTATTACAAATATGATATTACAATTTACCATGACAATGTCTTTGGATGCAAATATGTGTTACTTATTTTCCATGTTTAACCCTTGGCCTTTTATTTTCATTTTGTTAATCAAATGGTGTCCTTTGATGAACTCATTTGTTAACCTTATGTAAATATAACTTACCAACATTTTTCTGTACATTTAATGCTTCTTATATCCTTTAAATCATAAGGGATTTGATTTAGATCATACCTGAATGGTCTAGTGGTTTTCCTTACTTTCTTCAATTTGAGACTGAATTTGGTAATAAGGAAATTGAACCCATGTCCCTTACATTGGCAGGTGGATTCTTAACCACTGCACCACCAGGGAAGTCCTCAGCCCTTAATTCTTTTCTCCTTACTTCTTCTGCTCTGACTCCAGTCCATACATTGTTTCTCTTTATGGTGTCCACTGGTTTTCTATATTCCTTTCATTCTCTTTTGGCTCCTCGATTTGGATGCTTTCAACTAAACCTTCTTCTAACACATTGATTCATCTTTCTTTTCTTTCCCTTGGTCAAGTCTGTTGTTGAATCTCTGTGTTGAATTCTTCAGTTTACTCATTGTATTGTGCATGTTAAGTCACTTCAGTCATGCCTGACTCTTTGTGACCCTATGGACTATAGCCCACCAGGCTCCTCTGTCCATAGGATTCTCCAGGCAAGCATACTGAAGTGGGTTGCCATACACTCCTCCAGGGTGTCTTCCGGACCCAGGGATCAAACCGGAGTGTCTTACATTTCCTGCACTTGCAGACAGGTTCTTTACCTCTAGCGCCACCTGGGAAGCCCATTCATTTATTATTCAGCTTCAAATATCTGGTTGAAGAATCGAAGAAGTGAAAGTCACTCAGTCACGTTTGACTCTTTGTGACCCCATGGGTACACAGTCCATGGAATTCTCCAGGCCTTACTGGAGTGTGTAGTCTTTCCCTTCTCCAGGGGGTCTTCCCAACCCAAGCATCAAACCCAGGTCCTCAGCATTGCAGACTGATTCTTTACCAGCTGAGCCACAAGAGAAGACCAAGAGAAGACTGGAGTGGGTAGCCTATTCCTTCTCCAGCAGATATTCCTGACCCAGGAATTGAACCGGGGTCTCCTGCAATGCAGGTGGATATTTACCAACTGAGCCATCAGAGAATCGCAAAATATTTGGTTAGTCCTTTTTTTTTTTTTTTTTTTAATAGTCTTCTGATGCTGGGAAAGATTGAAGGTGGGAAGAGAAGGGGATGACAGAGGATGAGATGCTTGCATGGCATCACTGATGAATGGATATGAGTCTGAGTAAACTCTGGGAGTTGATGATGGACAGGGAGGCCTGGCGTACTGTAGTCCACGGGGTCTCAAAGAATCAGACACGACCTAGCGACTGAACTGAACTGAACTGAACACTGGTAATGTCTCCATCTATGATGTTCCTACTAATGAGCTCCTTTTTATATGCAGAAACCAGAGTCATCTTATGACTTAATCGCTAAAGTGACATCTGATCACTTTCGTCAAATTCCATTTGTTAGATGTGTGTTACAGGTACATTGGAGTGTGGAATTACACAAAGACATGAACACCAGATGGCAGGAATAACCAGGACATTTTAAAGCCTGTTACCCAGCCCTCTGTTCCTAGGCTGGATGAGATGCTCCCTATGGACAGCGAAGGAGAAGGATTCCTCCCTGGATCCCAGGCCATGAGCTGTAACTGAGATGGGGAAGCTGGGCCCTAGGAGACTTGGGTGCATCTACAGGGAGGGCAGCATCCAGAGTCTCTGAAGGCCTGTCCTCGGTGGTGTCCCTGGAGCTGGTTCTACAGGCTCCTAAGAAATACCTGGTGCCTCCCTTCCTGCTCTGTGTTCAGTGATGGCACATTAGGGGCTTAGAGTTGGCCATGGTGGGAATGCTTATACTACAGAGGTCAGGAAATACTATATCCCATGCACTGTTTTGCTCCTCAGACGGCTAATGTTTTAAATATTATACCATTCTAAGTCTCCTAAAATCTTTTCTGTGTCATGTGTCTCTTTTGCAGTACTAGAGCTGAGGCTGAAGGATGGAGCCCACCGCTGTGAGGGGAGAGTGGAAGTGAAGCACCAAGGAGAATGGGGAACAGTGACTGATGGCAGCTGGAGCTTGAAGGATGCATCTGTAGTGTGCAGGCAGCTAGGGTGTGGAGCTGCTGCTGGTATTCCTAAACAGGCTTATTTTGGACCAGGAGTTGGCCCCATTTGGCTTTCGTATACTTCATGTGAAGGGGTGGAGTCAACTGTCAGTGACTGTAAGCATTCTAATATTAAAGACTATCGTAACGATAGATATATCCACAACTGGGATGCTGGAGTAGTCTGCTCAGGTAAGTCCTGTCTGGTCTGTGTGGGGATCTCTAGCAGGAAAAGCCTCTGTCTTTATCACCAGAATGACTCGAGATTATGGATACAGCCTTTAGAACATGCTTGGGTGAAGGGTCTTTGTGATGTGTCGCAGGAGGCAGAGGTGAGGTCAAAAGTTTCATACAGATTCAGCTTCTGGATTCAACCTCTGTGACACAGTCTCAGCATGGTAATTATTCTGTATTCTTTGACATAATGGTCAGTAGGGTGTGGCTACATTGATGGTGGGGGTGTCATAGGAGAGTTGTAGGCAACAAGGTTTATTATCCTCATTGGTCCTAAAAGTCAGAGTCACCACGCTCCATCAGGTTGGTATGTGGGTGATGTGCCTATAGAACAGGCTCAACCATGCAATGGTGACCCCAAAAGGGCATGTGAAGGCCCATGGACAAGTGACCATACCCGAAGTCATGGTGCAGTTACTCAAGGAAAAAGTGTAAGAGAAATTCAGTGGTGCATTTAAGTGTCCCTAGGTCACAGTCAGAGGAGGCCAGAAGCGGAACTTGTGGCAGGGAAAATCTCATCACACTGGTGTACCTGATGAATCGAGTGGGGAGCTCACACCACATTTGCAGGGATGTTGAGGGAGCAGGAAAATGCAGTCTTGAAGTTTACAACACAGCAGCTGAAGCGCATCATTATAAGAGGCAGTGAAGCTAAGAGTCCTTGGTGTTCTCAAGGCAAGAATACTGAAGTGGTTTGCCTTTCCTTCTCCATGGACCATGTCTTGTCAGAACTCTCCACTAAGACCTGTCTGTCTTGGGTGGCCCTACATGGCATGGCTCATAGTTTCATTGAGTTAGTCAAGGCCGTGGTCCATGAACTGTGAACTTCCAGATGTTCAAGCTGGATTTAGAAAAGACAGAGGAACCAGAGGTCAAATTGCCAACATCCATTCGATCACTGAAAATGCAAGAGAGTTCCAGAAAAACATCTACTACTTTATTGACTATGCCAACGCCTTTAACTGTGTGGATCACAACAAACTGGAAAATTCTTCAAGAGATGAGAATACCAGACCATCTGACCTGCATCCTGAGAAATCTGTATGTAGGTCAAAAAGCAACAGTTAGAACTGGACATGGAACAAAAGATTGGTTCCAGATCGGGGAAGGAGTACATCAAGGCTGTATATTGTCACCCTGCTTATTTAACTTCTGTGCAGAGTACATCATGAGAAATGTTGGATTGGAAGAAGCACAAGTTGGAATCAAGATTGTCAGGAGAAATATCAATAACCTTAGATGCAGATTACATCACACTTATGGCCGAAGGCAAAGAACTAAAGAGCCTCTTGATGATAGTGAAAGAGGAGAGTGAAAAAGTTGGCTTAAAACTCAACATTCAGAAACTAAGATCATAGCATCTGGTCCCATCACTTCCTGGCAAATAGATGGGGAAACAGTGGAAATAGTAACAGACTGTTTTTTTGTTTTTTGCTCTAACATTACTGCAGATGGAGACTGCAGCCGTGAAATTGAAAGACGCTTGCTCCTTGGAAGAAAAGCTATGACCAACCTAGAGAGCATATTAAAAAGCAGAGACATTTCTTTGCCAACAAAGATCGGTCTAGTCAAAGCTATTGTTTTTCCAGTAGTCCTGTATGGATGTGAGCGTTGGACTATAAAGAAAGCTGAGCACCAAAGAATTGATGCTTTTGAACTGTGGTGTTGGAGAAGACTCTTGAGAGTCCCTTGGACTGCAAGGCGATCCAACCAGTCCCTCCTAAAGGAAATCAGTCCTGAACATTCATTGGAAGGACTGATGCTGAAGCTGAAACTCCAGTACTTTGGCCACCTGATGTGAAGAAGCGACTCATTGGAAAAGACCCTGATGCTGGGAAAGATTGAAGGTGGGAGGAGAAAGGGATGACAGAGGATGAGGTGGTTGGATGGCATCACCAACTGAATGGACACGAGTTAGAGAAAACCCCGGGAGTTGGTGATCGACAGGGAGGCCTGGCATTCTGCAGTCCATGGTGTTGCAAGGAGTCAGACATGACTGAGGAACTGAACTGAACTGAATTGAAGCTAAGAGGACCTGATGTGACTCCTAAGAAGTACTCAGTGCTACCTAAGTGTGTTTGACCTGTGCCAAGGTGGATGCAGGAAAGACAGCAGTGAAACTAGGGTGTGAGTGGGTGCTCACAGTATTTGACAGAGGTGCTTCTAGTTGTTATCACAATTGCAGATTGGATGTCCAGGTTATTAATCACATCAGAACAACTGGACTGGAGGAAGATATTGTCAGTTATCACAGTGAATTCCCTAAGGTAGAAGCCTGGTCTTAGCATAGTATCACCCCATCTAATGGGAATGTGGGACAGGGGAGCCCTGAAGACATCTGCAGTAGGTCCTTAACAGCCACAGCCAATCAGCTCTTGGGTGTTTATGTCCAGGAAGATCATTGGAAAAGTGATCTTTTCTAATCTCATCTTCAGCAGATCTTGGATGATTCTAGCTGATGCCCTTAAGGAAACAATTCTTTTCCTTTTTAAAAAGTACTTTATTGAGATATGTCTGACATACAAAACTGCTTGATAAGTATGCATTTGTGAAACCACCACAGCACTTATGTCATAAATCTATTCATCTCTTCAATATGTTTTCTTCTATTCTCTTTATCATTCTTATTAAAAATAATTATCTTCAAGGTGAATTTGAATTTTAGTTAGAAACTTTGTTTTAAACAAACCTGTTTTCTGGCATCTCAAATAAACTTCCTCCTTGTCACAATGTCATAATCATGGTTCCAACTGAAGATAAATTTGTGGAAATACTACAGGTGTCTCTACCATATTTTGATAAATCATCACCTGAGTGCAAATGGAGTATGTGATGTTCAAACTTTGTGTGAAATTAGAACTCCCAATGTTACCCTAAGAAAACTGATGTCTTGTTATTAATTCCAGTTAAGATATACTTAGAAGTAGAGAATTGGAAGGGCTCTGATATTTAACAAAGTTCTGTCTAGTCAAGGCTATGGTTTTCCAGTGGTCATGTATGGATAAGAGAGTTGGACTGTGAAGAAAGCAGAGTGCTGAAGAATTGATGCTTTTGAACTGTGGTGTTGGAGAAGACTCTTGAGAGTCCCTTGGACTGCAAGGAGATCCAACCAGTCCATTCTAAAGGATATCCGTCCTGGGTGTTCATTGGAAGGACTGATGCTAAAGCTGAAACTCCAATACTTTTGCCACCTCATGTGAAGAGTTGACTCATTGGATAAATAAGACTCTGATGCTGGGAGGGATTGGGGGCAGGAGGAGAAGGGGACGACAGAGGATGAGATGGCTGGATGGCATCACCGACTCGATGGACGTGAGTTTGGGTGAACTCCGGGAGTTGGTGATGGACAGGGAGGCCTGGCGTGCTGTGATTCATGGGGTTGCAAAGAGTCAGACACGACTGAGAGACTGAACTGAACTGAACTAATATTTAAACCTTGATTGTGGTTTTTACACCCTGACTACCATTGCTCTAACTTAGACTCTCACATTTTTATGAACAGTTCCAGGTTCCTTCTATTTCTCTTCTGTTCACTAGTTTCCTCCTCCTGGTCTGTTTTTTTTTCTCTGTATTTTCAGACATATTTTAATGATGTGAAGATAAGTCAAAGTGGTGGTGATGTAGCAGAAATAAGATTAGAATAACATGTGTTTTCATTATCTTAATCAAAACTCTTGGAGTACTTCTGCTCAACTTTAGTCAGGTACAGTAGAGAAATTTCAGCCTCAGTAGTGGATTGCTGGAAGTGAAGTACCGTGTTTAGGAGAAATCTAGAGTGGAAATAATGACCAGAGGAGAATGTAGAGAAGCTTGTTTGAAATAACTAGGAGATTTCATGGAGTTCAGGTGGAAGATCTGGGAGGGAACACACAAATTGTGAAGGACTGTGGTTGAAGTGTTCCAAGTTACTTCAGTCCTGTCCTACTCTTTGTGACTCCCATGGACCAGGCACGAATACTGGAGTGGGTGGCCATTTCTTTCTCTAGGGGATCATCCTCACCCAGGGATAAAAACTGGGTCTCCTGCATTGCAGGCAGAGTCTTGATTATCTTCTGAGCCACCAGGTACTACAGTACTGAAGTGCAAAATGGTGAGGGGATGAAGATGCAAGGATTGCAGGAGGGGAGGGTTGGAAAGATGCAGTCAACTCTTACATTCACCACAGCCTCTGTGTTACACTTCCTTCCTGCCCCCATTCCTTCCCCCCTCTCTCCTTTATCTTGCTGTGGGAGTCATTTCTGAGCTCTGTGGAAGTGCTAGCATTTGTAGCTGGCAGTTTTCTTAGTGGAAAATTTTTATAATATGGATTCTGTTTATTTAACAAATAAGTTTACTCATATTTTTCTCCCTTTTTTTTTGTATCAGATTTTGGTGAGTTGTGTTTCACAAGTAATGTGTTTTTAAGGACCTGGCCCATTTTACAGCAAATTTTCAAATTAGTAACACTGGTTCATATCTCATACCTTTATATGTTGGGAAGATCTACAATGATATTCCCCCTTTTGTTACTGGTGCTGCTAATGTGTTCCCTCTTTTTTTCTTAATTGGTTTGCTAGAAGATTATTCATGTTAATGTTCTTTTTAAGAGAATCACTAATGGACTGTATTGATTTTCTTGATAGTGTATTTGCTTTCTTCTTAATTGATTTCTATGCTCAGTTTTCATTCCTCTTTTTCAGTTATGATTGTGGTTGCTTTTGTAGATTCTTGAGGTGGAGTCTTGGATCATTTCCTTCTGTTTCTATTTTCATTCTAATGTAATCATCAAGGAAGCATCAAGGTTCTAAAATTTCCTCTAAGAATCACTTTATTTTTAACCCACCAGTTTCAATACTATATAATTTCTTTTGTACTTTATTATCATAAAATGTTTCTTTTTCTCTGAATGAATTCTTTGTCTTTTAGTCTGACTTTGTATGATATTAATTTAGATATTATATACAGTTTTCTCTGATTTGTGTTTGCATGGTATGTAATTTTTACCTCTTTAGTATGTTTCTGTGTTTATATTTAAACACATATAAGTTTGTAGATAGTATATTGTTTTGTCTTTTTTATCTTGTCTGATTATCTTTTTTTTTTTAATTTGGAGTACTTAAATTATACACATTTAATGTAATTATTGACATAATTGGGTTTAAGTGTGAAGTGAAGTGAAGTCGCTCAGTCGTGTCCGACTGTTTGCGACCCCATGGACTGTAGCCTACAGGCTTCTCTGTCCGTGGGATTTTCCAGGCAAGAATACTGGAGTGGGTTACTGTTTCCTTCTCCAGGGGATCTTCCCGACCCAGGGATCGAACCCGGGTCTCCCGCATTGGAGGCAGGCACTTTAACCTCTGAGCTACCAGTACTTGCCTGCTATTTGTCAGAGAAGGCAATGGCAACCCACTCCAGTACTCTTGCCTGGAAAATCCCACGGACAGAGGAGCCTGGTAGGCTGCAGTCCACGGGTAGCTAAGAGTCAGACACGACTGAGCAAAGTCACTTTCTCTTTTCACTTTTATGCATTGGAGAAGGAAATGGCAACCCACTCCAGTGTTCTTGCCTTGAGAATTTCAGGGATGGGGGAGCCTGGTGGGCTGCCGTCTATGGGGTCGCACAGAGTCGGACACGTCTGAGGTGACTTAGCAGCAGTAGCAGCATCAGCTGCTATCTGCTATATCTTTGTTCTTATTTTAGTTTTCAAGTATATTTTACCATTTTAATTTAAATACTGTATTGGCTATGTTCTCCTCTAGGAGTTTTATAGTTTCTGGTCTTACATTTAGATCTTTAATCCATTTTGAGTTTATTTTTGTGTGTGGTGTTAGAAAGTGATCTAGTTTCATTCTTCTACAAGTGGCTGACCAGTTTTCCCAAAACCACTGTTAAAGATATTATCTTTACTCCAATGTATATTCTTGCCTCCTTTGTCAAAGATAAGGTGTCCATAGGTGTGTGGATTTATCTCTGGGCTTTCTATTTTGTTCCATTGATCTATATTTCTGTCTTTGTGCCAGTACCATACTGTCTTGATGACTGTGGCTTTGTAGTAGAGCCTGAAGTTGGCAAGTTGATTCCTCCAGTTCCATTCTTCTTTCTCAAGATTGCTTTGGCTATTCAAGGTATTTTGTATTTCCATACAAATAGTGAAATTATTTTTTCTAGTTCTGTGAAAAATACCGCTGGTAGCTTGATAGGGATTGCATTGAATCTGTAGATTGCTTTGGGTAGTATACTCATTTTCACTATATTGATTCTTCCAATCCATGAACATGGTATATTTCTCCATCTATTAGTGTCCTCTTTGATTTCTTTCACCAGTGTTTTATAGTTTTCCATATATAGGTCTTTAGTTTCTTTACGTAGATATATTCCTAAATATTTTATTCTTTTCTTTGCAATGGTGAATGGAATTGCTTCCTTAATTTCTTTTTCTACTTTCTCATTATTAGTGTATAGGAATGCAAGGGATTTCTGTGTGTTGATTTTATATCCTGCAACTTTACTATATTCATTGATTAGCTCTAGTAATTTTCTGGTGGAGTCTTTAGGATTTTCTATGTAGAGGATCATGTCATCTGCAAACAGTGAGAGTTTTACTTCTTCTTTTCCAATTTGGATTCCTTTTATTTCTTTTTCTGCCCTGATTGCTGTGGCCAAAACTTCCAGAACTATGTTGAATAGTAGCGGTGAAAGTGGGCACCCTTGTCTTGTTCCTGACTTTAGGGGAAATGCTTTCAATTTTTCACCATTGAGGATAATGTTTGCTGTGGGTTTGTCATATATAGCTTTTATTATGTTGAGGTATGTTCCTGCTTTCTGGAGAGTTTTTATCATACATGGATGTTGAATTTTGTCAAAGGCCTTCTCCGCATCTATTGAGATAATCATATGGCTTTTATTTTTCAATTTGTTAATGTGGTGAATTACATTGATTGATTTGCAGATATTGAAGAATCCTTGCATCCCTGGGATAAAGCCCACTTGATAATGGTGTATGATCTTTTTAATGTGTTGTTGGATTCTGATTGCCAGAATTTTGTTGAGGATTTTTGCATATATGGTCATCAGTGATATTGGCCTGTAGTTTTCTTTTATTGTGGCATCTTTTTCAGGTTTTGGTATTAGGGTGATGGTGGCCTCATAGAATGAGTTTGGAAGTTTACCTTCCTCTGCAATTTTCTGGAAGAGTTTGAGTAGGATAGGTGTTAGCTCTTCTCAAAATTTTTGGTAGAATTCAGCTGTGAAGCCGTCTGGACCTGGGCTTTTGTTTGTTGGAAGATTTCTGATTACAGTTTCAATTTCCGTGCTTGAAGTGAAAGAGACACGTGTACCCCAATGTTCATTGCAGCACTGTTTATAATAGCCAGGACATGGAAACAACCTAGATGTCCATCAGCAGATGAATGGATAAGAAAGCTGTGGTACATATACACAATGGAGTATTACTCAGCCATTAAAAAGAATACATTTGAATCAGTTCTAATGAGATGGATGAAACTGGAACTGATTATACAGAGTGAAGTAAGCCAGAAAGAAAAACACCAATACAATATACTAACACATATATATGGAATTTAGAAAGATGGTAATGATAACCCTGTATGTGAGACAGCAAAAGAGACACAGATGTGTAGAATGGACTTTTGGACTCTGAGGGAGAAGGAGGGGGTGGGATGATTTGGGAGAATGGCATTGAAACATGTATACTATCATGTAAGAAACGAATCGCCAGTCTATGTTCGATACAGAATACAGGATGCTTGGGGCTGGTGCACAGGGATGATCCAGAGAGATGATATGGGGAGGGAAGTGAGAGGGGGGTTCAGGCTTGGGAACTCATGTACACCCGTGGCAGATTCATGTCAATGTATGGCAAAACCACTACAGTATTAAAAAGTAAAAAAAGGTAAAAATAAAAATTATATAAAAAAAAACACCCCCCCCCCCAAAAATAAATAAATACTGTATTGGTTTATTAATCGTATCAGATTTTTAGGTGATTATAATGTTTAATTATTTTTAGTTTATAGTAATTTTTATATTTTGCTGGCTGGGTCTTCATTGCTGTATGGACTTTTCTCTAGTTGTGGAGGTAAGAGGCTACTCTCTAGTTGCAGGCATGAGGCTCTCATTGCGGTGGCCTCTCTTGCTGTGGTGCACAGGCTCTATGGGGCACAAGCTTCAGTAGTCATGGGCCCTGGGCTCTGGAGCACAGGCTCACTAGTTGTGGTGCACAGGTATGTGGGATTTTCCTAGACCACGGATTGAACCCACGTCTCCTGCATTGTCAGGTGGAGTCTTCACCACTGAACCACCAGGAAAGCCCAGTGTTGAATTATTAATCTTAAATTACATTTTACCTTGAAATGGTATTATGTCACAACATGCAATGTCAGTCACTATACATTTTTTCCACTTTCATATTCTTGTCATTGATGCTATCATTGTCATAATTCTATTTATAAATTTATTATGAATCTTATAGTTTTTGCTAATATTTTTGCCTTAAATCTTCTAATAGAGAATCAACATTTAGCACAGTCTCTATAGCTTTGAGAGGATCCATGTTTTCATCTGCTGTCATCTCCCTTTAGCTTGAAGAACTTCCTGAGGCAGTTTTGTGTAGTGTGTGTCTGGTGGCCTCCAATTCTATCATCTCTCATTTACCTGAAATCATTTTATTTTTTGAATATAAATTTATGTATTTTAATTGGAGGTTAATTACTTTGCAATATTGTATTGGTTTGGCCATACATCAACATGAGTCTGCCACGGGTATATCATTTTAATTTTCATTCAGTTTTGAAAAGTATTTTCATAGCTGATTCAATTTTAGGGTGACAAATGCCCAATCCCAATACTTTAAATATGTTCTTACATTGTCATCTGACTTTCATTGCCTCCAACAAAAAGTCAGTAAATAATACTTATCCTTTTGTTCCCTGTATATAATGTGTCAAACTTCCCTGGCTGCTCTTATTTTTGTTTGTTTGTTTACCAATGAATTTCAGTAATTACATTGTCAAGTTTTCTGAGAATGGTTTCATTATCTTGTTTGAGGTTTGTTTAGCTTTTTGGATCAGTGGGTTTACAGTTTTCAATAACTTTGGGAAAATTTCATTTATCTTTTCTTAATATTTTTCTGTACATCCCTTAATCTGAATCTCCAAATACACATACTTTATATATTTTTATATTATCCTACATGCCACTGTATTTCCATTCATATTTCTCTGCCTTTTTATTCTCTTTGGTTCAATTTAGATAGTCTCTACTGCTGTGTTTTACTTTCCAGTTCTTTTATTCTGCAATGTCTAGTCCTTTGTGTAATTAATCCAAATAATTGTTCATTCCAGTACTATATTTTTCAGTTTCAGACGTCTCATTTGTTTATTTTTCCTAGTTTTTCTCCCTGTTTATTTTTATGCTTCATTAAGCATATTGGTGTTATGGTTTTAAGGAGCTCTTCAGCCAATTCAATCATTTCTGTAATTTCTGAAGCTGCTTTAAATGATTGTTTTTTAATATAAATTTATTTATTTTAATTGGAGGTCGATTACTTTACAATATTGTATTGGTTTTGCCATACATCAACATGAATCCACCATGGGTATACACGTGTTCCCCATCCTGAACCCCCTTCCTCCCCATACCATCCCTCTGGGTTGTCCCAGTGCACCAGCCCTGAGGATCCAGTGTCATGCATCGAACTTGGACTGACGATTCATTTCTTATATGAGATTATACATGTTTCAATGCCATTCTCCCAAATCATCCCACCCTCTCCCTTTCCCACAGAGTCCAAAAGACTGTTCTATACATGGCTGTCTCTTTTGCTGTCTGATTGTTTTTAAAAAATGTGTTATGGGTTACATTTCTCTCTTTTGGAAATTCTAATAATTTTTTGGTTGGATGTTGGGCATCACTAAGCAGTCCTTTACCAGGAAGAACTTCAGAAGTAAATAATCAGAGCACACCCAGAAATCAGGGAATTGTCCTTGATGAATTAAATAAAGTTTTTTCATTTTGTTATCTTCATTCAGTTCAAAATGTGTTCCTTTGATGACCAAATGATGAACTCTTATTTTGGTTTTCCTCCTTTAGTTTCAAAACTTTCTTGATCCCATCTTGCATGCCATATACCCCACCTACACCCTACTTCTTCAGCAGTAGCTATCCTTTCTGATTTTCTTTTCCATCCATCTGTATCTTTTAAAATGGTGTTTGCTTGTCTGAAGTCAGAGAAATGAGAAAGGATAGCAGTTTAGGTGGTAGATGGGAGGAGCAGAGGGTGATGTAGTATGCTAACAACCTATTCAGTGAGTGTTTCCCACAAATATTTGCATATTTATCCATACTGAGGCTTTTTCAAATTGGTACTCTCCAAATTATGGCTTGTTTGTTCATTTCCTCCTCCTTCTTCTTCTTCTTCCTTCTTTTTGGCAACATGCCATCTTCTTTTAGAATTGCAAACATTCATGAAAGAAATTAAAAACAATATGATCAATGGAAAGTCATTCTGTGTTTCTGGCCTGAAAGAATCAGTATTGTTAAAATGTCTGTACTTCTCAAAGTGATCTATAGATTTAATGCAATTCCAATCTAAATAGCATTCTTTATAGAAATAGGAAAACAATCTTAAAATCTGAGTGTGTGGTTGAATTTTTATATATTCATGAATTCCTGTTTTCTGATCATTATTGAATTTTAGTTCCATTCCATTATGGTCATGTAAGATACTTGGAATTATTTTAATATTTTTGAATTTGTTAAGGCTTATTTGTAACCTACCCTGAAGACTATTCCATGTGTGCTTGAGAAGAATGCATATTTTTCTGTGGTTAGAATTAGTACAATGATAGTATTAAAATCAATTATTATCAGCCCTTAGCATTTTCTATGAGTCCTGTTTGAGAAAAAAAAAAAAAACTTTACTAGGAGACGATGTGGAAACTCAGCTATCTGGTGAACTCCCACTGAGAGCACACTCTCTCCCAGATTCTTTGACAAATCCTAGGATTTCAAGAGAGATGACTGGGACTCTCTCTCTATGACTCTCTGAGTTTTCTTAACTCATTTCCCTTCCCACTGAGGTCACTGAAGGAATTCATGGAATTTTTTGGCATCAAAAAGTATCAGAAAGACAAGATGTGATGACATAAATGTGAATTAATGATAGCGTCCATATTTCTTCTCTGGAGCTGTCACCCATCTACAGATTGGCATCCCCTCATGGATTCAGCCTGAGGACTTTCCTTAACCTAAGTCACTTGAGGACTAGCTTCTGGGACAGAAAACTGGTCAAAATATTAGCCCCACAAGTCCCATGAAAACTTTCTAAGCTTGTCTGGATGCTAGGTCTCTCATCTCATAGCCCACGTCCCTCTGGGTGGCTTCTGGTCTGCATATCTCTATGTTCATGTTTAAGTGCCTAAATATTATACAGTGTCCTTGGATCTGTATGTAGGTCCTAGGCTGCTAAGTGAGAAATTCACTTCTCCAACCAATGCTAAAACACGTGTTTCCAGTATTCAGCCATTCCAATGATCTGAATTGGGCTCTGTACTTTCCAGTCTCCTAGACCGAGGAATTCACATTTCTAACCAGCTTCAAAGTGTATGTTCTTTGAATTCAACCATTCCAAACTGACCTTGTAATCCTCATGGATTTCTCTTTAGAAACCTGCTCATGAAACCTCAATTACGACACTAACTGTCAAAGACTCTCTACATGCTCCACTCCTAAAAAGAAAAACTTTCACTCCATTGCCTGTGACGTGCGGTTTCCAGTTGCCAAGTCAGTACCCTGAACACTCACTGGTTTTGTTGTTGTTTCCTCTTAGGATTTGTGCGTCTAAGCCACAAGAGAAGACCAAGAGAAGACTGGAGTGGGTAGCCTATTCCTTCTCCAGCAGATATTCCTGACCCAGGAATTGAACCGGGGTCTCCTGCATTGCAGGTGGATTCTTTACCAACTGAGCCATTAGAGAATTGCAAAATATTTGGTTAGTTCTTTTCTTTTTTTTAAATAGTCTTCTGATTCTGGGAAAGATTGAAGGTGGGAAGAGAAGGGGATGACAGAGGATGAGATGCTTGTATGGCATCACTGATGAATGGATATGAGTCTGAGTAAACCGCAGGAGTTGGTGATGGATAGGGAGGCCGGGCTATTGTAGTCCATGGGGTCTCAAAGAATCAGACACGACTGAGCGACTGAACTGAACCAAACACTGGTAATGTCTCTATCTATGATGTTCCTACAAATGAACTCCTTTTTATATGCAGAAACCAGAGTCATCTTATGACTTAATTGCTAAAGTGACATCTGATCACTTTCGTCAAATTCCATTTGTTAGATGTGTGTTACAGGTACATTGGAGTGTGGAACTACACAAAGACATGAACACCAGATGGCAGGAATAACCAGGACATTTTAAAGCCTGTTACCCAGCCCTCTGTTCCTACGCTGGATGAGATGCTCCCTATGGACAGGGAAGGAGAAGGATTCCTCCCTGGATCCCGGGCCATGAGCTGTAACTGAGATGGGAAAGCTGGGCCCTAGGAGCCTTGGGCGCATCTACAGGGAGGGCAGCATCCAGAGTCTCTGAAGGCCTGTCCTCGGTGGTGTCCCTGGAGCTGGTTCTACAGGCTCCTAAGAAATACCTGGTGCCTCCCTTCCTGCTCTGTGTTCAGTGATGGCACATTAGGGGCTTAGAGTTGGCCATGGTGGGAATGCTTATACTACAGAGGTCAGGAAATACTATATCCCATGCACTGTTTTGCTCCTCAGACGGCTAATGTTTTAAATATTATACCATTCTAAGTCTCCTAAAATCTTTTCTGTGTCATGTGTCTCTTTTGCAGTACTACGGTGGTGTCCCTGGAGCTGGTTCTACAGGCTCCTAAGAAATACCTGGTGCCTCCCTTCCTGCTCTGTGTTCAGTGATGGCACATTAGGGGCTTAGAGTTGGCCATGGTGGGAATGCTTATACTACAGAGGTCAGGAAATACTATATCCCATGCACTGTTTTGCTCCTCAGACGGCTAATGTTTTAAATATTATACCACTCTAAGTCTCCTAAAATCTTTTCTGTGTCGTGTGTCTCTTTTGCAGTACTGGAGCTGAGGCTGAAGGATGGAGCCCACCGCTGTGAGGGGAGAGTGGAAGTGAAGCACCAAGAAGAATGGGGCACAGTGGATGATCTGGACTGGAGCTTGAAGGATGCATCTGTAGTGTGCAGGCAGCTGGGGTGTGGAGCTGCCGCTGGTATTCCTAAACAGGCTTATTTTGGACCAGGACTTGGCCCCATTTGGCTTTTGTATACTTCATGTGAAGGGGTGGAGTCAACTGTCAGTGACTGTAGGCATTCTAATATTAAAGACTATCGTAATGATAGCTATATCCACGACTGGGATGCTGGAGTAGTCTGCTCAGGTAAGTCCTGTCTGGTCCGTGTGGGGATCTCTAGCAGGAAAAGTCTCTGTCTTTATCGGCAGAATGACTCGAGAATATGGATACAGCCTTTAGAACATGCTTGGGTGAAGGGTCTTTGTGATGTGTCGCAGGAGGCAGAGGTGAGGTCAAAAGCTTCATACAGATTCAGCTTCTGGGTTCGACCTCTGTGACACAGTCTCAGCATGGTAATTATTCTGTATTCTTTGACATAATGGTCGTAGGGTATGGCTACATTGATGGGGGGTGTGTCATAGGAGAGTTGTAGGCAACAAGGTTTATTATCCTCATTGGTCTTAAAAGTCAGAGTCACCACACTCCATCAGGTTGGTATGTGGGTGATGTGCCAATAGAACAGGCTCAACCTAGCAATGGTGACCCCAAAAGGGCATGTGAAGACCCATGGACAAGTGCCCATACCCGAAGTCATGGTGTAGTTACACAAGGAAAAGGTGTGAGAGACATTCAGTGGTGCATTTAAATGTCCCTAGGTCACAGTCAGAGGAGGCCAGAAGCGGGACTTGTGGCAAGGAAAATCTCATCACACAGGTGTACCTGATGAATCGAGTGGGGAGCTCACACCACATTTGCAGGGATGTTGAGGGAGCAGGAAAATGAAGTCTTGAAATTTACAACACAGCAGCTGAAGCGCATCATTATAAGAGGCAGTGAAGCTAGGAGTTCATGGGGTTCTCAAGGCAAGAATACTGAAGTGGTTTGCCTTTCCTTCTCCAGTGGGCCATGTCTTGTCAGAACTCTCCACTAAGGCCCGTCTGTCTTGGGTGGCCCTACATGGCATGGCTCATAGTTTCATTGAGTTAGACAAGGCTGTGGTCCATGAACTGTGAACTTCCAGATGTTCAAGCTGGATTTAGAAAAGACAGAGGAACCAGAGGTCAAATTGCCAACATCCATTCGATCACTGAAAATGCAAAAGAGTTCCAGAAAAACATCTACTTCTACTTTATTGACTATGCCGGCGCCTTTATCTGTGTGGATCACAACTAACTGGAAAATTCTTCAAGAGATGAGAATACCAGACCATCTGACCTGCATCCTGAGAAATCTGTATGTAGGTCAAAAAGCAACAGTTAGAACTGGACATGGAACAAAAGATTGGTTCCAGATCGGGGAAGGAGTACATCAAGGCTGTATATTGTCACCCTGCTTATTTAACTTCTATGCAGAGTACATCATGAGAAATGTTGGATTGGAAGAAGCACAAGTTGGAATCAAGATTGTCAGGAGAAATATCAATAACCTTAGATGCAGATTACATCACACTTATGGCCGAAGGCAAAGAACTAAAGAGCCTCTTGATGACAGTGAAAGAGGAGAGTGAAAAAGTTGGCTTAAAACTCAACATTCAGAAACTAAGATCATAGCATCTGGTCCCATCACTTAGATGGGGAAATAGATGGGGAAACAGGGGGAATAGTAATGGGCTGTTTTTTTTTTTTTGGCTCCAACATTACTGCAGATGGTGACTGCAGCCGTGAAATTGAAAGACGCTTGCTCCTTGGAAGAAAAACTATGACCAACCTAGACAGCATATTAAAAAGCAGAGACATTTCTTTGCCAACAAAGACCAGTCTAGTCAAAGCTATTGTTTTTCCCGTAGTCCTGTATGGATGTGAGCGTTGGACTATAAAGAAAGCTGAGCACTGAAGAATTGATGCTTTTGAACTGCGGTGTTGGAGAAGACTCTTGAGAGTCCCTTGGACTGCAAGGCGATCCAACCAGTCCCTCCTAAAGGAAATCAGTCCTGAACATTCATTGGAAGGACTGATGCTGAAGCTGAAACTCCAGTACTTTGGCCACCTGATGTGAAGAACCGACTCATTGGAAAAGACCCTGATGCTGGGAAAGATTGAAGGTGGGAGGAGAAAGGGATGACAGAGGATGAGGTGGTTGGATGGTATCACCGACTGAATGGACATGAGTTAGAGAAAACCCCGGGAGTTGGTGATGGACAGGGAGGCCTGGCATGCTGCAGTCCATGGTGTTGCAAAGAGTCAGACATGACTGAGGAACTGAACTGAACTGAATTGAAGCTAAGAGGACCTGATGTGACTCCTAAGAAGTACTCAGTGCTACCTAAGTGTGTTTGACCTGTGCCAAGGTGGATGCAGGAAAGACAGCAGTGAAACTAGGGTGTGAGTGGGTGCTCAGATGCTTCTAGTTGTTATCACAATTGCAGATTGGATGTCCAGGTTATTAATCACATCAGAACAACTGGCCTGGAGGCAGATATTGTCAGTTATCACAGTGAATTCCCTAAGGTAGAAGGCTGGTCTTAGTATAGTATCACCCCATCTAATGGGAATGTGGGACAGGGGAGCCCTGAAGACATCTGCAGTAGGTCCTGAACAGCCACAGCCAATCAGCTCTTGGGTGTTTATGTCCAGGAAGATCATTGGAAAAGTGATCTTTCTCTTCAGCAGATCTTGGATGATTCTAGTTGATGCCCTTAAGGAAACAATTCTTTTCCTTTTTAAAAAGTACTTTATTGAGGTATGTCTGACATACAAAACTCCTTGATAAGTCTGCATTTGTGAAACCACCACAGCATTTATGTCATAAATCTATTCATCTCTTCAAAATGTTTTCTTCCATTCTCTTTATCATTCTTATTAAAAATGATTATTTTCAAGGTGAATTTGAATTTTAGTTAGAAACTTTGTTTTAAACAAACCTGTTTTCTAGCATCTCAAATAACCTTCCTCCTTGTCACAATGTCATAATCATGGTTCCAACTGAAGATAAATTTGTGGAAATACTACAGGTGTCTCTACCATATTTTGATAAATCATCACCTGTGTGAAAATGGAGTGTGTGATGTTGAAACTTTGTGTGAAATTAGAACTCCCAATGTTACCCTAAGAAAACTGATGTCTTGTTATTAATTCCAGTTAAGATATACTTAGAAGTAGAGAATTGGAAGGGCTCTGATATTTAACAAAGTTCTGTCTAGTCAAGGCTATGGTTTTCCAGTGGTCATGTATGGATAAGAGAGTTGGACTGTGAAGAAAGCAGAGTGCTGAAGAATTGATGCTTTTGAACTGCGGTGTTGGAGAAGACTCTTGAGAGTCCCTTGGACTGAAAGGAGATCCAACCAGTCCATTCTAAAGGATATCCGTCCTGGGTGTTCATTGGAAGGACTGATGCTAAAGCTGAAACTCCAATACTTTGACCACCTCATGTGAAGAGTTGACTCATTGGAAAAGACTCTGATGCTGGGAGGGATTGGGGGCAGGAGGAGAAGGGGACGACAGAGGATGAGATGGCTGGATGGCATCACCGACTCGATGGACGTGAGTTTGGGTGAACTCCGGGAGTTGGTGATGGACAGGGAGGCCTGGCGTGCTGTGATTCATGGGGTTGCAAAGAGTCAGACACGACTGAGAGACTGAACTGAACTGAACTGAACTAATATTTAAACCTTGATTGTGGTTAATACACCCTGACTACCATTGCTCTAACTTAGACTTTCACATTTTTATGAACGGTTCCAGGTTCCTTCTATTTCTCTTTTGGTCACTAGTTTCCTCCTCCTGGTCTGTTTTTTTCTGTATTTTCAGACATATTTTCATGATGTGAAGATAAGTCAAAGTGGTGGTGATGTAGCAGAAATAAGATTAGAATAGCACGTGTTTTCACTATCTTAATCAAAACTCTTGGAGTACTTCTGCTCAACCTTAGGAGTCAGATACAGTAGAGAAATTAAAGCCTCAGTAGTGGATTGCTGGAAGTGAAGTACCGTGTTTAGGAGAAATCTAGAGTGGAAACAATGGCCAGAGGAGAATGTAGAGAGCTTGTTTGAAATAACTAGGAGATTTCATGGAGTTCATGTGGAAGATCTGGGAGGGAACACACAAATTGTGAAGGACTGTGGTGCAAGCGCTCCAAGTTGCTTCAGTCCTGTCCTACTCTTTGTGACCCCATGGACCAGGCACAAATACTGGAGTGGGTGGCCATTTCTTTTTCTAGGGGATTGTCTTCACCCAGGGATCAAACCTGGGTCTCCCGTGTTGCAGGCAGAGTCTTGATTATCTTCTGAGCTACCAGTGACTACAGTACTGAAGTTCAAAATGGTGAGGGGATGAAGATGCAAGGACTGCAGGAGGGGAGGGTTGGAAAGATGCAGTCAACTCGTGCATTCACCACAGCCTCTGTGTTACACTTCCTTCCTGCCCCCATTCCTCCCCCCGCTCTCTTCCTTTATCTTGTGGGAGTCATTTCTGAGCTCTGTGGAAGTGCTAGCATTTGTAGCTGGCAGTTTTCTTAGTGGAAAATTTTTATAATATAGATTCTGTTTATTTAACAAATAAGTTTACTCATATTTTTCTCTCTTTTTTTTTGTATCAGATTTTGGTGAGTTGTGTTTCACAAGTAATGTGTTTTTAAGGACCTGGCCCATTTTACAACAAATTTTCAAATTTGTAACACTGGTTCATATCTCATATCTTTATATGTTGGGAAGATCTACAGTGATATTCCTCCTTTTGTTACTGGTGCTGTTAATGTGATCAATGGAAAGTCATTCTGTGTTTCTGGCCTGAAAGAATTAGTATTGTTAAAATGCCTGTACTTCTCAAAGTGATCTATAGATTTAATGCAATTCCAATGTAAATAGCATTTTTTTATAGAAATAGGAAAACAATCTTAAAATATGAGTGTGTGGTTGAATTTTTATGTATTCATGAATTCCTGTTTTCTGCTCATTATTGAATTTTAGTTCCATTCCATTACGGTCATGTAAGATACTTGGAATAATTTTAATATTTTTGAATTTGTTAAGGCATATTTGTAACCTAGCCTGGAGACTATTCCATGTGTGCTTGAGAAGAATGCATATTTTTCTGTGGTTAGAATTAGTACAATGATAGTATTAAAATCAGTTATTATCAGCCCTTAGCATTTTTTATGTGTCCTGTTTGAGAAAAAAAAAAAAAAACCTTTACTAGGAGATGATGTGGAAACTCAGCTATCTGGTAAACTCCCACTGAGAGCACACTCTCCCCCAGATTCTTTGACAAATCCTAGGATTTCAAGAGAGATGGCTGGGACTCTCTCTCTATGCCTCTCTGAGTTTTCTTAACTCATTTTCCTTCCCACTGAGGTCACTGAAGGAATTCAGGGAATTTTTTGGCATCAAAAAGTATCAGAAAGACAAGATGTGATGACATAAATGTGAATTAATGATAGTGTCCATATTTCTTCCCTGGAGCTGTCACCCATCTACAGGTTGGCATCCCCTCATGGATCCAGCCTGAGGACTTTCCTTAACCTAAGTCACTTGAAGACTAGCTTCTGGGAGAGAAAACCAGTCAGAATATTAGCCCCACAAGTCCCATGAAAGCTTTCTAAGCTTGTCTGGATGCTAGGTCTCTCTCTCATAGCCCACGTCCCTCTGGGTGGCTTCTGGTCTGCATATCTCTATGTTCAAGTTTACTACTACTACTACTACTACTAAGTCGCTTCAGTCGTGTCCGACTCTGTGCAACCCCATAGACAGCAGCCCACCAGGCTCCGCTGTCCCTGGGATTCTCCAGGCAAGAACACTGGAGTGGGTTGCCATTTCCTTCTCCAATGTTCAAGTTTAAGTGCCTAAATATTATACAGTGTCCTTGGATCTGTATATAGGTCCTAGGCTGCTAAATGAGAAATTCACTCCTCCAACCAATGCTAAAACACATGTTTCCAGTATTCAGCCATTCCAGTGATCTGAATTGGGCTCTGTAGTTTCCAGGCTCCTAGACCAAGGAATTCACATTTCTAACCAGTCTCAAAGTGTATGTTCTTGGGATTCAGCCATTCCAAACTGACCTTGTAATCCTCCTGGATTTCTCCTTAGAAACCTGCTCATGAAAATTCAATTGGGACACTAACTGTCAAAGACTCTCTACATGCTCCACTCCTAAAAAGAAAAACTTTCACACCATGGCCTGTAATGTGCGGTTTCCAGTTGCCAAGTCAGTACCATGAACATTCACTGGTTTTGCTGTTGTTTCCTCTTAGGATTTGTGCATCTGGCTGGAGGGGATGGACCCTGCTCAGGGCGAGTAGAAGTGCATTCTGGAGAAGCCTGGATCCCAGTGTCTGATGGGAACTTCACACTCCCCACTGCCCAGGTCATCTGTGCAGAGCTGGGTTGTGGCAAGGCTGTGTCTGTCCAGGAACAGGAGCTCTTCAGAGAGTCCAGTGCCCGGGTCTGGGCTGAAGAGTTCCGGTGTGAGGGGGAGGAGCCTGAGCTCCGGGTCTGCCCCAGAGTGCCCTGTCCAGGGGGCACTTGTCACCACAGTGGAGCTGCTCAGGTTGTCTGTTCAGGTGAGATGCAGGTCAAGTCTTTCACCTCTGTGAACACCCTGCTCAGGTGAGAAAGTCATGTGATTTTGCTGAAACTGTCTTCTTCTACCAGCATATTCAGAAGTCCGGCTCATGACAAACGGCTCCTCTCAGTGTGAGGGGCAGGTGGAGATGGACATTTCTGGACGATGGAGAGTGCTCTGTGCCTCCCACTGGAGTCTGGCCAATGCCAATGTTGTCTGTCGTCAGCTCGGCTGTGGAGTCGCCATCTCCACCCCCGGAGGACCACACTTGGTGGAAGATGGTGATCAGATCTTAACAGCCCGATTTCACTGCTCGGGGGCAGAGTCCTTCCTGTGGAGTTGTCCTGTGACTGCCCTGGGTGGGCCTGACTGTTCCCATGGCAACACGGCCTCTGTGATCTGCTCAGGTAAGAGAGAGGAAAGGGCTGCTGGTACTCAGGATGCTCCTGGAGTGAAATGTCTCCAAGAGCAGAGAGTGAGGTTAAACGGGCTTCAAAGTCAGAGATTTTGTGGTGAAATATGGATCCTCTTATTGTTCATTCATTTTTCAGGTCAGGGCAAGAAGTGTGAAGGGGAATAATATATTTTTAAACAGCATTGTTGCTTACATGTAATCATAGAAAACAATGTAGGAGCAGTAAGTATAGACCTCAGTATGAACCCCAGCCCAGAGCAGCCAAGAGAATGTCCCCAGCACCACAGTCACTGTCGTCCCCAGGATCTGTGTCTTCCCTCCTCGACAGGGAAAAAAGCGCTTACCTAGCTTCTATTAACATAGAGAGTTTCATCAATGTTTGAACTTTATGTAAAATGATGCCATATGTTTCATCTTTTGTATCTAATTTCGTAGACTCAAAATTATGTTTGGGATTCACACATGATGTTGCATATTGAAGCACTTTATTATTTTTTTTTATTACTGTAGAGTATGCCTTTGAATGATCACATGGCCATGTACTGATCTATTCTACTGACAGTATAGATCTGAGTTATTTTCAGTTCTTGACTATTACAAATATGATATTACAACTTACCATGACAATGTCTTTGGATGCAAATATGTGTTACTTATTTTCCATGTTTAACCCTTGGTCTTTTATTTTCATTTTCTTAATCAAATGGTGTCTTTTGATGAACTCATTTCTTATGTAAATATAACTTACCAACATTTTTCTGTACATTTAATGCTTCTTATATTCTTTAAAGGAGAAGGAAATGGCAACCCACTGCAGGTAGGCTGCAGTCCATGGGGTGGTTAAGAGTCGGAGACGACTGAGCGACTTCACTTTCACTTTTCACTTTCATGCATTGGAGAAGGAAATGGCAACCCGCTGCAATGTTCTTGCCTGGAGAATCCCAGGGACGGTGCAGCCTGATGGGCTGCCATCTACTCGAAGATTGTAAAAACATTCTCTAAGACTATCTTGTGGAAATTTTATCATTTTTCTCTTGCATATTATTGTGCATTCCTTCTGGGATGGATATCTGTGTAAGATAAGGGTCAGGGTTCATATGGACATCCAACTGACTCAGAATCTTTTTCTGAAAAGACTCTTCCCCACTGCAGTGCTGCCTTCGTCATAAGCAGAGGGGCAAGTATGTCTGTCTTATTTGAGACACTCTATCCTGTTCCATGTTATCATTTGTCTATCCTTGCACAAATACTGCATTTTCTTAATTATCATAACTTCGTAGTTGTTGTTGTTTAATCTCTATGTCATGTCTGATTCTTTGTGACCCCATGGACTACAGGACACCAGGTTTCCCTGTCCTTCACTAGCTCCCTGAATTTCAAACTTTGTAGTTAGTCTGAATAATTTTAATTTACAGAGTTACTTTATATTAACTCCTCTAGTATAGTTGCTTTTCTTACCAACTGTGCTGTTCATTCTTGGTTGCTTGTATTTTGCATGAATTTAGAAGTCAGCTTGTCATTTTCACCAAAAGAAAAGCTTAAGGGTATCATTGAGATTAGATTTAAAAACTTGAGAGTAGACATAGAAATTTGAGGATGATTGACATTGACAATGTTGAGTTTTCCAAATCACTGACATAATACATCCCTCCATTCGGTTAGATCCTGAATTTCAGAAAATTTCCCCATCTTCTGCTAGGACTTCTCCTAGGTATTTTATTTTTGATGTGATGAGTATTTTTGTGAAAGTGTCCTGGCAATGAATTCTCTTTGACTTGTTTTCATCTTTTAATTCTTTCAGTTTTGATGTATGTTGAGACATAAAAATGTTGGGAAAACAATATAAAAATTCCTTTATGACCTTTACCCGGGTTTCTAATTGTTAGTATCAATATTTTGCTTTAATCTGCCTGTGTGTGTGTCCTTCCTTCTCTGTTCCCCTTCTGCCCCATTTCTTCCTGAATATGTAAATTCTTTCTGAATTCAGTTGAAGACATGATGTTCCTTTATCCTTAGAACAGTTCTGGGAATTTCCTTACAGAACCAGAGTTCAGTCAAGTCTTTAAATAACTTCAGCTCCAGCTGACATCTAATTGCAGCACTGAAAGACCCCACTGAAAGACCGCCAAACTGAGTTTTTTCCTGATTAATGACCCAAAGTCATAAGCAAAATTAAGTACATATTTTTTTCTTCAGCTACTAAGTTTTACCTTTTCGTATTGATCAAATTGCCAACATCTGTCGGATCACAGAAAAAGCAAAAGAGTTCCAGAAAAACCTCTACTTCTGCTTCATTGACTATGCCAAAGGCTTTGACTTTGTGGATCACAGCAATATGTGGAAAATTCTTAAAGAAATGGAAATACTAGACCACCTCCCTGCCTCCTGATAAATCTGTGTGCAGGTCAAGAAGCAACAGTTAGAATTGGACATGGAACAACAGACTGTTTCCAAATTGGGAAAGGAGTACGTCAAGACTGTATATAGTCATCCTGCTTATTTAACTTATATGTAGAGTACATCAGGTGAAATGCTGGGTTGGATGAAGCACAAGCTGGAATCAAGATTGTCAGGAAAAATATCAATAATCTCAGATATGCTGATGACATCACCCTTATGGCAGAAAGTGAACAGGAACTGAAGAGCCTCTTGATGAAAGTGAAAGAGGAGAATGAAAACACTGGCTTAAAACTCAACATTCAAAAAACAAAGATCATGGTATCTGGTCCCATCATTTCATGGCAAATAGATGAGGAAACAATGGGTTCCTCAGACTATTTTCTTGGGTTCCAAAATCACTGCAGATGGTGACTGCAGCCATGAAATTAAATAATGCTTGCTCCTTGGAAGAAAAGCTATGACCAACCTAGACAGCATATTCAAAAGCAGACACATTACTTTGGTGACAAAGGTCCATCTAGTCAAAGCTGTGATTTTTCCAGTAGTTATCTATGGATGTAAGAGTTGGACCATAAAGAAAGTTGAGCACCAAAGAACTGATGCTTTTGAACTGTGGTGTTGGAGGAGACTCTTAAGAGTCCCCTCGACTGCAAGAAGATCAAAGCAGTGGATCCTAATGGAAATTAGTCCTGAATATTCATTGGAAGGACTGATACTGAAGCTGAATCTTCACTACTTTGGCCACCTGATGAGAAGAGCTGACTCTTTGGAAAAGACCCTGATGCTGTAAAAGTTTGAGGGCAGGAGGAAAAGAGGATGACAGAGGATGAGATGGTTGGATGGCATCACCGACTTGATGGGCATGAGTTTGAGCAAGCTCCAGAAGTTGGTGAAGAACAGGGAAGCCAGGCAAGCTGCAGTTAATTGGGTCACAAAGAGCTGGACATGACTGAGGGACTGAATTGAAGTGAACCAAGTTTTTTGGAAAAACTGCCATACAACAATATAACCAGAACTCTTGCTATGTGACCTGAATTAATTGAAGAATATCCTCTGATTTTGCATTTTGATGTTTTTATTTTGTGCTGAGCTAATGTGTGGCTACACTTATTCTTTAGTTCTTAACTGCAGCTAACAAGTTTTTCAGCTCTAGAAGCATTTGGTTTTTGTTATCATTTCTCTGCAAGGATGCGCATTTTGTCAATTAATTCCATAAGCACTTTAACCGTGGCTACATATATTCTCGTCAGTTAACTCTAGCAGCTGAACACCCTGGGAAATTCTTTCTAATGTCTCCTTTTTCCTTTCCGTTTTTCATGAGATCTATTTTATATAAGTGTTTGTTCTAAAGATACACATTGAAGAAATTGTAGAGATCCTTCAGAAAGAATATTGTTTTGCTTTTCCTTAGGGATAGATTTGGGATTCCCTGGTGGCTCAGATGGTAAAAAATCTGCCTGCAGTGCGGAAGACCTGGGTTTGATCCCTGGGTTGGGAAGCTCCCCTGGAGGAGGGCTTGGCAACCCACTCCAATAGTCTTGCCTGAAAAATCCTATGGGCAGAGGATACTGGTGGGCTATAGTCCAAGGGGTTACAAAGAGTCGGACATGACTGAGCGACTAAGCACAGCACAGGGATAAATTTAGGGATACAACTTACTTAACTCATTCCTACAGCAAAACTCGGGTTAAAACAGAAACTGTGGTACTGTCAGAAGCAGAACTCTCCAGGGAGAAGGTGAACACTGAGAGTATGATAACTTTACTGCTGGGTCAGAGCTCTCATCTCAGCCTCCATCAGTAGGTCATTGTTTTCCTTAATTCAGTTTTCTGTTCATCAACCCTTCCAGACTTCTGATCATTGTTGTTTCTTCAGGAAACCAGACCCAGGTGCTGCCCCAGTGCAATGACGCCGTGTCTGAACTAGTAGGCTCTGCGGCCTCAGAGGAGAGCGCCCCCTAATGCTCAGGTGAGGGTCCCACAGGACAGAAGACCCTTCTCAACCCCTGGGGTCACCGCTCCATTGTCCCATTTCTCTCTCCTCAGACAGCAGGCAGCTCCGCCTGGTGGACGGGGGCGGTCCCTGCGCCGGGAGAGTGGAGATCCTTGACCAGGGCTCCTGGGGCACCATCTGTGATGACAGCTGGGACCTGGACGATGCCCGCGTGGTGTGCAGGCAGCTGGGCTGTGGACAAGCCCTCAATGCCACGGGGTCTGCTCACTTCGGGGCAGGATCAGGGCCCATCTGGCTGGACAACTTGAACTGCACAGGAAAGGAGTCCCACGTGTGGAGGTGCCCTTCCCGGGGCTGGGGGCGGCACGACTGCAGACACAAGCAGGACGCGGGGGTCATCTGCTCAGGTCCGTGCTGCACACTGTCCACAGGCTGGAGGAGGGTGTGGGGCCCTGGAGGACGCGGGTCTGAGCCCTGAGGGAGAGATGCTGAAAGAACCAGAGAAGGAGGCTTCCTCCCATGGAGCCTGTCTTTCCAGCAGACGTGAAGACAAGGTGCTTTCACTGCCTCCTGCAGCAGCTGAGGTTCTGGTCCTTTCTTCTCAGCAGTGTTTCCTGGCAGAGCCGTTTCTTACAGTTTTTCTTGAAAGCAAGGCTTTCTCTCCAGTTACATACAAAAAATTTAAATCCATGGTACTAGTTTCTGTTTGCTTCCTTAACAATTTACCAATTAGTGGTTTAAAACAGCATATATTTATTTCCTTACTCCTCTCTAGCTTAGATGTCCAGCAGGGATCTCACTGGGCTGGGATCAGGGCTTCAGCAGGGCCGCATCACTTTGCGGCTCTAGGGGAGAATCTGTTTCTTGCCTTTTCAAGCTTCTTGAAACCACCTACATTCCTTCCTTCACAGCACGCTTCATCCATTATCAGACCAGCAATGCTGCAGGCCTCCAACCATGATCCAGGGTCACATCTCTCTTTATAGCTGGAGCTAAGAAAAGTATTCCACGTTTAAGGATAGTGGGTCTAAGGATGTGATGAGACTGGGCTCATATTGTTAATACATCATCTCACCATCCGAGGTCCTTACCTTAATCACATCTGTAAATCCCTCTTGTCAGGTATGGTAACATATTCACAGGTTGCAGAGATTGGGATGTGGACATTTTTGGGTTAATTATTATCCCTATCTCCCTAATATCCACATCACATCCCTTTGACATACTCTTTAAAGATTTCATCAGGAAGCAAGATTCAGCTGCCCCTCCCTGACTAGCGGCCATGCAGTTTGGTCTTCCTCTCAGTTCATATCCACTACACCATTGTGGCAGAAATAGAAAGACAGACACAAATGGACAAAGTCAGTTAAAGGGAGGCAATGTCAGTCTTGTCATCTAGTGGGTATCTCTTGAACAAGGTCAGAGATGACCATTATTTCTAGAAGAAAGGAAACCTAGAACATCCAGCAAAGTTTTTACTGTGTCCTGTCTCCTCCCCTTTCAACCTTAGAGTTCCTGGCCCTCAGGATGGTCAGCGAGGACCAGCAGTGTGCTGGGTGGCTGGAAGTTTTCTACAACGGGACCTGGGGCAGTGTCTGCCGCAGCCCTATGGAAGACATCACTGTGTCTGTGATCTGCGGACAGCTTGGCTGTGGGGAGAGTGGAACCCACAACTCTTCTGTTGGTCTCAGGGAAGGTTCTAGACCCCGGTGGGTGGATGGAATCCGCTGTCGGAAAACTGACACCTCTCTCTGGCAGTGTCCCTCTGACCCTTGGAATTACACGTCCTGCTCTCCAAAGGAGGAAGCCTATATCTCGTGTGCAGGTGACTTACTGTCTGTTTCTGTGTGTCTGTCCCAACCCTGTAGGATGCAGTGAGATTTGATATTTTAAAATCTAAGTGATGAGTTTAATTTGGGTTCACAAAATGATATAAAGTGAAAATGTTAGTTGCTCAGTTGTGCTCTTTGTGACCACAAGGACTGTAGCCTGCCAGGCTCCTCTGTCCGTGGGATACTCCAGGCAAAAATGCTGGAATGGGTTACCATTCCCTTCTCCAGGGGGTCATCCTGACCCAGGTATGAAAATCGGGTCTCCTATACTGCAGTTAGATTCTTTACTGTCTGAGCCACCAGAGAAGCTTAAATGAGGTAAGAATGAAACTAATTTAATCCACATATTCCAACCTTGCTTGTTAAAATTTTTAATTGAGACGTAGTTCTTGTAACATTAGTTCTAAGTGTAAAACATAGTGTTTATGTATTTGTACATATTGGTAAATCACCACACATACAGTAATATCCATCACCACATGCAGTTACAATTTTTTTCTCTTATGACCCCACAAGTAAGAATTTGCATGCTGAAAATAAAACCCAGCACAACCAAATAAATACTTAATTTTAAAAGAGAGTATAATTTTCTTCATAACATCATGATTTTTTATCCCCATAAGGGCTTCCCTGGTAGGTCAACTGGTAAAGAATCCATCTGCCATGCACGAGACCCTGGTTGATTCCTGAGTCTGGAAAATCCGCTGGAGAAGGATAGGCTGCTCACTGCAGTATTCTTGGGCTTCCCTTGTGACTCAGCTGGTAAAGAATCTGCCTGCAGTGTGGAAGACCTGGGTTTGATCCCTAGGTTGGGAAGACTCCCAGGAGAAGAGAATGCTACCCACTCCAATATTCTCGCCTGGAGAATTCCATGGACTCTGTACTCCATGGGGTTGCAAAGAGTTGGACATGACTGAGTGACTTTCACAAACACTGTATACAAAAATATTATCTTCTTTCCCATATTACTGTCTTTTGATACTTTTTATGACAATATTTTTTTCTCTAGAATGTTTTAAAATTTCTTATTTATTCATAGGAACTCTTTATAAACAAACATCACTTACTGTTTTTCTTAAATATTTTTGTAAGGTTTCCCCATATTTTGCATATGGTTTTAGGGTTGTGTGTGTCTGGGTGGGTATGTGGTCACATCTGTGATGTTTTACTTTTTCGACTTCTGCCTTCAGTGCAATGTTTCAAATGCCATTTTTTATCTCAAAATAACATTGAATCAAGTTTTGTTTTCTGCAAACAATTTTATAGTTCCACTAAAGAATATTCAAAACCTAATTTCAAATTATTTATTTATCTGAATTTATTTTATTATGTGTGATGTAGTAACACCATCACCAGGCAAAAATTGCATTTTAGATATGTGATATCTTAGCTCCATCACAAAATAAAAGCACATGGTTTCATGAGTTCATGGATATGACATCAAAAGTACAGGCAACAAAGCAAAAATAGACAAGTGGGAATATATCAAACTAAAAAACTTCCACAAACCAAATGAAAGATCAACAGAGTGAAAAAGCAAGCTAGCACAAATTATATAAGGTATTAATTTCCAAAAATAATAAGGAACTCCTATAACTTAAAAGAAAAAAAAAAAAAACAAACTGAAAACCTAATAACTCAATTAAACAATTGGCCCAGGGCTTGAGTAGACATTTCTCTAAAGAAGACATACAAATGGCAATAGGTATATGAAAAAGTGCTTGACATTGTCAATCTCAGGGAAATGTAAATTAAAACCACAAAGAGATATCATCTCACACATTTCAGAATGACTGTTTTTTTTTTTTTTTTTTAAGGACACTTAGTGTTGGCAAGGCTATGGAGAAATTGACACTTTATGTGTACTTTTCCACATTAAATGTGTAAATTGTACTAATAAAACTATGTAATCCAGGGGTTAAATCTCTGGGCTTTCACTGTCATGGGTCCAGGTTCAATCCCTGACCTGGGAATTATGATCCCATGAGCAACACCACAGCCAAAAAACAAACAAACAACAGCACAAAAAGCATGACCAAAATATCTGTATGATTTATACTGATGTCCCTTTTCATTCTTGGTGTTGTTAACTTCATTGTCTCTCTGCTCTGCATTAGTATTGCTCAGTGTTCATCAGTTTTCAATGAGCCACGTTTAAAGGGTTTTCTTCTATATTTTCTATCTTATGCTTGCCTTCTTTTCCATTAATTTTTGTTCCTTTTTAAATTAATCCCAACATTCTACATTCTTTAGACTTTCTCATCTAGTTTCTTAATTGGAAGCTTACTTTTTTTCACTTTCAGTCTTTCCTCTTCTCTAAATCTAGGGTATAAACTTTCCTTGGGCACTACTTGAGTTTCATTAGAAGAATTTATCATACCATTATTTTGTGTTTATTATCATTATTTCACAGTATTTTGTAACTTTTAAATTTATTCCTGGACTCAGGTGGTGTTTGGAAGGATCTTGCTGAATTTCCCCAAATAGAGGTGGCTATAAATATTTCCTTATAAGTTCTTAATTTTATTCCACTGTGGTCAGAGTAAATATTCTGTATGAATTCAAATATTCAAAGTATGAATCCAAAGAGTGAAAGATTTTGTCCTATTATATGGTCATTTTGATAAAAGTTCCTAGTGCATTTACAGTAATGTGAACTCTTGCATTGTTGGGTGCATTGCTCTATGTGTTACTTGTGAAATGTGCTGATTATGTTGTTGTACATCTACTGTATTCTTCTTTGTTTTTTGTATGTTTGGTCTGCATGCTATTGAAAAAGTTATGGTAATAATCCCCCATTTTGAATGCGATTTTGTCTATTTCTTCTTTTTACTCTGTCAAGTATGTTTCAAAGTTATGTTCTGTTACCTTGAATTTTGTTGTCTAAAATATCTTTATTAAGGGTGCGTCTCATTATAATCATGAAAATTCCCTCTTTAATTCAGTGTATCTTGGCTTAAAGTCTACTTTCTGGGACGTTGATATAGCTACTCCAGTTTTGTTACAGTTAGTACATTTTTCCATCATTTTACTTTCAACCATTCTTTGCTTTCATAATATAAGGTGGGCATTTTGCAAGTAACATTTGTGTCAATTTTGTTTTATCTTAATCCATTCACTGTAAATGCAATTACTGATATTGATGTGTTTTTATCTGCCATTTGCTTTTAATTGATCCACATGCTTTATGTTCCTTTTTGTCTCCTTTTTCCCCCCTCCTTTTGTATTAAATAAATCTGTTATTATTCCAGATTTTCCTTTTTCCTTTTGATTTTCAGCAGCTTTACTAGGAGTGGGAGTATTCATACTCCTCCATTTACTTTTTAAAAAAATTCTCTATTGTTATATCTTCAGATATTGCTTCTGCAGTTCTGTCTGTCTGTCTCTGTATCTCTTCTCCCCCCGCTCCTCCTCTTTCTTCTCTTTCTCATCTCTCATCTTTCAGTTCAGTTCAGTTCAGTTCAGTCACTCAGTTGAATCTGCCTCTTTGCGACTCCATGAATTGCAGCATGCCAGGGCTCCCTGTCCATCACCAACTCCCAGAGGTCACTCAGATTCACGTCCATCGAGTCAGTGATGCCATCCAGCTATCTCATCCTCTGTCATCCCCTTCTCCTCCTGCCCCCAATCCCTCCCAGCATCAAAGTTTTTTCCAGTGAGCCAACTTTTCACATAAGGTGGCCAAAGTACTGGAGTTTCAGCTTTAGCATCATTCCTTCCAAAGAAATCCCAGGGCTGATCTCCTTCAGAATGGACTGGTTGGATCTCCTTGCAGTCCAAGGGACTCTCAAGAGTCTTCTCCAACACCACAGTTCAAAAGCATCAATTCTTCGGCACTCAGCCTTCTTCAGAGTCCAGCTCTCACATCCATACATGACCACAGGAAAAACCATATCCTTGACTAGACGGACCTTAGTTGGCAAAGTAATGTCTGTGCTTTTGAATATGCTATCTAGGTTGGACATAACTTTTCTGCCAAGGAGTAAGCTTCTTTTAATTTCATGGCTGCAGTCACTGGACTCCTCTAAATCACTATATTCTAAGTTCTATATAAAATTCCTTTAACTTATTCATTCACTTTTAAAACCTAGATATTTTATTTTTGGTTGGCAATAGTTCCTTAGACATTTTTATTTATTTATGATTATTTTTTATTTTTTCATCTTTTTACCTGTTTATTCTCTTCTTCTCTCTTTTCCCCTAAATACATTGATTGTAGTTGAAATCCTTATCTGCTAAGTCCAGCATTTCTATCATGTGTGTCTCTGCATTCTCTTATCTTTTCTCACTTAGGTCATTTGTCATGTTATCCTAGCTTGTCAAATGTCATGTCATTTTTTACTGAGTGCTATACATTATGTATGAAAAAGTAAGATACTCCTGATACATTTTCTAACACCTGAAAGGATTTATCCTTTGTTTTCCTAGGCAGGTAGAGGGAAGGGGTGTGTATCACCCAAACATCTAAATATAACCTAAAGCTGAGCTGTAACAAGTATGGGTTGCAGTTTTGGTAGCGCTCAGTCCACCTCTGATTTCTCTGTCCCTATGATATAGGCTTTCAGAGATTTCAGTTCAGAGCCTATATTCTTTGGTAGCTAAGTACCCAAAATAATGAAAAAGACTCTGCTTTCCAAGTCTTTTTATATAGTTCTCTAGCTTCCTGTCCTTCACAGCTTATATACTGGGCAAATGTTTGAGGAGAAAACCTGCTGTGTGAGAGAGGCTCTCAAGACTCTAGTTTTGTCTCTCCAGCACCAGGCAGCTCCCAGACTATGCCGGCTTCCTGTCACAGCAGTAGTCCTCTGCTTGTTTGAGCCCAGATTCTGAATCATTAAATTATGCAATGAATTGGCAGATTCCCACAGAGAAAAAGAAGCTATAGATCCTGGACTAACACTGAAATAATCTCCACTCTAGAATTTTAGCATATTTAGTCCATGTTGTGTTAACAAATGTCGAATACATTTACTGTTTCTTAAAAAACATTTTCCAACTTTTAAAGTTGTATCTAGAAAGACCCAGCAAGACACATTGGCCTGCTGTGAACTCCATTCTCTCTGCTGCTGCTGCTAAGTCGCTTCAGTCGTGTCCGACTCTGTGCGACCCCACAGATGGCAGCCCACTGGGTTCCACCATCCCTGGGATTCTCCAGGCAAGAATACTGGAGTGGGTTGCCATTTCCTTCTCCAATGCATGAAAGTGAAAAGTCAAAGTGAAGTCGCTCAGTCGTGTCTGACTCAGCGACCCCATGGACTGCAGCCCACCAGGCTCCTCCATCCATGGGATTTTCCAGGCAAGAGTGCTGGAGTGGGGTGCCATTGCCTTGTGCAAGAGTGCAAAGACTCCATATCAGAACCAGCAGAGTCTGCAGCCTCAGAGGAGAGCGCCTCCTACTGCTCAGGTGAGGGTCCCACAGGACAGACGACCCTTCTCATTCTCCAGGTCAACGCCCCGTGTCCCATTTCTCTCTCCTCAGACAGCAGACAGCTCCGCCTGGTGGATGGAGGAGGTCCCTGCTCCGGGAGAGTGGAGATCCTTGACCAGGGCTCCTGGGGCACCATCTGTGATTACAGCTGGGACCTGGACGATGCCCGCGTGGTGTGCAGACAACTGGGCTGTGGAAAAGCCCTCAAAGCCACTCTCTCTTCTTACTTTGGGGCGGGATCAGGGCCCATTTGGCTGGGCAACGTGAAGTGCACAGGAAAGGAGTCCCACGTGTGGAGGTGCCCTTCCTGGGGCTGGGGGAAGCACTACTGCGATCATAGCGAGGATGCAGGAGTCATCTGCTCAGGTATGCTCAGTTCATTGCCCACCAGCTGGGAGAATGGAAAGTTCCAAGAAAGCTGGTGCCTGATCAGAGGGACAATAGGGGACGGGTGGGCTAGAGAGGACTGAGACAACTACCCATCCTCCCTGAGTGCCCTGTAGCTGTGAGCAATGAGCTTCATATACTTTCCTCTTACAAGTCTCTGCTGTTCTGTTCTTCTCCAGAGCCCTTACCTGACACTAAAATAGCTTTATTTATTCTCCCAGTTAAAATAAATCCTCATCTTTTTTTTTTCATAATTCACTATTTGTAAGAGTGAAACATTTGCTAACAGCCACATACACACTCCCTTTGCACAGGAAGGCTATGAATGGGAGGGACAAAAATGAGGATGTGCTTTCCTGGGTGGAGTTGTTTCTATACAAACAGTGTGAGGCAGTATTTTGCACTAGGCTAGTGTGAGTGGAGGCTACTCCTACTGTAGGAGGATATCATTTACATGTATAGAGGGTATCCCTACAGGGGTTATCATTTATCAGATCAGAGAGTCTTATGGATTTGTGCCAGATTTCAAGTTTCCTTTGCAAATTTAGACATAAATATTCATAGTTCTTTGATGGTAGAGAACTGTTGATGAAGTGCTCTGAGTCATATATTCTTCCATTGTTACTAGAAAAGTCTCTCTCTCAAATTTTTCCTTTAAAATATCTGTATAAATGCAAACTTTGGAGGAACACTTAGCCATGCACTGACAAGTCAAATGTGGAGGTAATAAAACTTGAATTTCTGTGTTTTATGTTAAGAGTTATATAGTTTATATTTGATGACTTCAATGATATAAGAGAATTGCATTTGGGGGCTTATTTGGAGTAAGTGGGCAAATACAGTTTTTGAAGAAGGTGGAAAAGGTTTTATAGTAGCTGGGAGGAAGGAGAATGGCAATGGGAACTGATGAAGGCAAGTGTGAGGTTCTCTGAGCAGCACTGAGGGGCCAGGTGTGGTGTGAAGGATGCTACGTGTACCTAAGGACACAGGATGTGTACACAGCAAGAGACCAGACAAGGATATGTCTTTACTATATTTAATATATTTACACACATCGGCCTTCTATTTAATAATTCTCTTGGAATTATCACACACTTATTCTTCCATGCAAATTTTAAAATCAAGTAGAAAATAAAAATGATATACTTTATCTCAGAAGTCTCTATCCTGATATGCATAAGACTTTATTGATTATTCAGCATATACTTGAATATTTCACATGTATCAGGGTATAGAATACAAGAAATACCTTTTTCTTGTTCTTTCTAAATTTTTAATTTCATAGAATTAATATAGCAATATCAATAACCTCAGATATGCAGATGACACCACCCTAATGGCAGAAAGTAAAGAGGAACAGAGGAGAGCCTCTTGATGAAAGTGGAAGAGAAGAGTGAAAAAGCTGGCTTGAAACTCCACATTCAAAAAGCTAATATCATGGTATCCAGTCCCATCACTTCATGGCAAAGAGATGAGGAAAAAATGGAAACAGCAACAGACTTTATTTTCTTGGGCTCCAAAATCACTGCAGACTGTGACTGCAGCCATGAAATTAAAAGACGCTTGCTCCTTGGAAGAAAAGCTATGACAAACCTAGACAGCATGTTAAGAAGCAGAGACATTACTTTGTGACAAATGTCTGTAGAAGTCAAAGCTATGTTTTTTTTTTTTCTTTTTTTCCAGTAGTTATGTATGGACGTGAGAGTTGGATCATAAAGAGAGCTGAGCACTGAAGAATGGATGCTTTTGAACTGTGGTGCTGGAAGACTCTGGAGAGTCCCTTGGACAGCAAGGAGATAAAATTAGTCAATCCTAAAGGAAATCAACCCTGAATAACTCATTGGAAAGATGTATGCTGGAGCTGAAGCTCCAATTCTTTGGCCACATGATAAGAAGAAATGACTCATTGGAAACGACCCTGAGGCTGGGAAAGATTGAAGACCAGAGAAGGGGACGGCAGAGGATGAGATGGTTGGATGGCATCATTGACTCAATGGACATGAGTTTGAGTAAACTCAGGGAGATAGTGAAGGACAGGGAAGCCTGGAGTGCTGCAGTCCATGGGGTCACAAAGAGTCGGACACGACAGAGTGACTGAGCAACAAAAACAACCAGTTAAACAAAAATGCTTTAATTAGAATGTGTAACCTGTGACCAAACTCCCAGCCAGAGGAGGCTACGGGTCCTGACCTGGGCCTCTCTGGTGAGATGAAAGTGGATAAATAATAAAAGGCAGGCAGATCATCCTCTCCCTCATCATTCATTCTTATATCAGTGGTCAAGCTAATCCTTCAATGTTTTACTTTCTGTGGTGTCTTTTCTGTTCTCTCCTGCTCTCTATAGTAGATTTTTATTCTGTTACATCATTCTTTTTGAGACTTCAAAGTTCACGTACTTATGCAATCAGAGTCCTTTACCAGGACAAATTCCACCATTACATACATAACCATGAGCACACTCAGAAACCAGGCAAATTATTTTAAAAATTATTCTTTATGATGTGCAGGGTTTTTTCCCCCATTGGATTACCTTTTCTCTGTCCAAATAGGATCCCTGAAGGTTGAAATCATGATCATGAGTCTTTTCCTTGGTCTCTCTCTCATACTCCATCCACTCCCCGTTTAACCTACCACTCACCCCACCTCACTCCCTACAGAAGTTCTTCCCTTTTGGAGTGTCCTTTCCATCTCTTTGTAGCTCTCAAGATCATTTCTTCTTTTCTCCATTGGGGGAATTGGGAAAGGGTAGCAGTGTTAGGTGGCAAATGGGAGAAGCACAGGGGATAAAAGGTATTAAAATCTTGTTGAACAAGTATTTGGTTTCCAAATCTATGTTTCATCACTATTGAGGCTTTTGCTATTTAGAAATCTAAAATACATACGGCTTGTTTGCACTCTGCTATCTTCCTTTCACTCTCCTTTTTCGTAGCTTGCTGGCTTCTTATCTCAGAAATCCAAATAGGAAAGGAATATGCAGTTGGCATATAGATAGGGTTCAGTTCGGTTCAGTTCAGTTCAGTTCAGTCGCTCAGCTGTGTCCGACTCTTTGTGACCCCATGAATCGTAGCACGCCAGGCCTCCTTGTCCATCACCAGCTCCCGGAATTCACCCAAACTCACGTTCATCGAGTCGGTGATGCCATCCAGCCATCTCATCCTCTATCATCCCCTTCTCCTCCTGCCCCCAATCCCTCCCAGCATCAGAGTCTTTTCCAATGAATCAACTCTTCACATGAGGTGACCAAAATACTGGAGTTTCAGCTTTAGCATCATTCTTTCCAAAGAACACCCAGGGCTGATCTCGTTTAGGATGTACTGGTTGGGTCTCCTTGCAGTCCAAGGGACTCTCAAGAGTCTTCTCCAACACCACAGCTCAAAAGCCTCAGTTCTTCTGTGTATTCTTGCCACCTCTCCTGCTTCTGTTAGGTCCATACCATTTCTGTCCTTTATCGAGCCCATCTTTGCATGAAATGTTCCCTTGGTATCTCTAATTTTCTTGAAGAGATCTCTAGTCTTTCTCATTCTGTTGTTTTCCTCTGAATACATTAAATTATCATCACTCCTTCACATTTCCTAAGAATCTCATGTCTAGGATGAAGTAATCAACTAACTCAGTTGTCTTGCATAATCCCATTGAGACTTCACTTCCTCTCAGGTGTGTTCATAAATCCTAGATTTTTAAGAAAGATGGCTAGGATCATTCCCTCCCTCTCCTATGACTCTCTGAGTTTTCATCATTTCCAAACTTAACTGTGAACAACTTCTTTCACAATTAGGTTACCTAATTGTGACCTAATGCCTGCACTCAGATCCAGCCCGCATGATGTTCCCATCCCCAGTGACTTGAATATTGGCTCAGAGAAACCTGCCCAAAATTCTAGCCCCAGAAATTTCAGGATGACCTTCTAAATGTCTCTGGCTCTTAGGCCTCTAACCTCTCGAATCCCAGAATCTTTTTTCACCCTCAGTTAGTTCAGCTCTGCACTCAAGTTTGAATGTTTACCACTGGGCAGTTTCTTTGGGCCTTGAAGTTTCCAGGCCCCCAGATAAGAATTAACATTCCTAACCAATATATATTCTTGGGATTCAGCCATTCCAAACTGACCCTGCAATCCTTCTGGATATCTCTTCAGAAACTTGCTCATGAAAATGCAATTTGACAATGACAGTCAAATTCTCTCTTCTTATCCCCTCTTATTCCACTGCTGGAAAGAAAAACTTTCCCACCATTGCCGGTGAGATGTTGTTTCCAATTGTCAAGCCAGGTTCATGAATACTCACTGAGTTTGTTGTTCTTTGTTTCTCTTAGGATTTGTGCGTCTGGCTGGAGGGGATGGACCCTGCTCAGGGCGAGTAGAAGTGCATTCTGGAGAAGCCTGGATCCCAGTAACTGATGGAAACTTCACACTCCCCACTGCCCAGGTCATCTGTGCAGAGCTGGGGTGTGGCAAGGCTGTGTCTGTCCTGGGACAAGTATCCTTCGGAGAGTCTGATGACCAGGTCTGGGCTGAAGAGTTCAGGTGTGAGGGGAAGGAGCCTGAGCTCCGGGTCTGCCCCAGAGTGCCCTGTCCAGGGGGCACTTGTCACCACAGTGGAGCTGCTCAGGTTGTCTGTTCAGGTGAGATGTCTGTTCAGGATTTAGCCTCTGTGTACACTCACTTCAAGCTAAAAAAGAAATAAGATTTTTCTGAAATCCTGTCTGTTTCTATTAGTGTACACAGATGTCCGGCTCGTGACAAGTGGCTCCTCTCAGTGTGAGGGGCAGGTGGAGATGAACATTTCTGGACAATGGAGAGCGCTCTGTGCCTCCCACTGGAGTCTGGCCAATGCCAATGTTGTCTGTCGTCAGCTCAGCTGTGGAGTCGCCATCTCCACCCCAAACGGAGCAGAAGGAGGTGATCAACTCTGGAAAGCCCGATTTCACTGCTCAGGGACTGAGCCCTTCCTGTGGAAATGCCCTGTGACCACCCTGGGTGTTCCTGACTGTTCGCATGGCAACACAGCCTCTGTGATCTGCTCAGGTAAGAGAGGGAAGGACTACTATACTTAGGATGCTCCTGGAGTGAAATTTCCCCAGAGCAGAGAGTAAGGGAAAACAGGCTTAAAAAGAAAGATATTCTGTAGTGAAATGTTTAATCTTGTTCCTGAACTCGGGTTTCAGCTGCTCATTACTCAAGAATCCAACACTGAGAGACAAGTGTGGGGTAAAATTAAAGACAGCTTTGTTGAGGAAACCAGCAGTTCTGGGGAGACAGAGGACTAATATACTAAAGATCCAACTCCTCCTTGCTGATCAGGGGTGAATGTTTTTAAATGGGAATCTCAGGAGTGCACAGGGGGAAGTCGGGGACAGGTTACCTGCAGAACAGCACAGCAAGCTCCGACAGTCATCTTGGAATAGGTCTGATCAGTGTCACCTTTATTGTTTGAATTACAGTTAATCATCAGTTCTAGTGTTGGTCTGTTCCCATTTTCTTGAGGCCAATCTTGGAATGGTGTAAGATGAAGATTATGAACTTCCCTGTTGGCTCAGATGGTAAAGAACCCGCCTGCAATGCAAGAGTCTCGGGTTTGATGCCTGGGTTGGAAAGATCCCCTGGAGAAGGAAATGGCACCCCACTAGTCTGGTCATCATGTAATTTATTGCTACCACCTGTTTGGGATTTCAACATCCGCCAAAGAGCTCAAAAGATATGGCTCAGAATGCTATCTATAGCCCATGAGAAGGAACTAAAGGTCCTTGAATTAGTTTAGGGCTAAACTATTATTATTTTGTCCTATTTGACTGTTTTCCTTTGTTTCTGATTTTTTTTTTTCATTTCTGCGATCAAATTTATTCTTTAGCTAGGTTTTTCTACAAACAGAGGCAGGTGGAGGACATGAGGGTGGTCTGTCCTGAGAAGGCTCCGTAAGGTCCTGCTCCATAGCATTCTCATGGTTCACTCATTTTTTCAGGGGAGAGAAGTGCTAAGAAATGCTAAGAAGTGCTATGTCAGGGAAGGAAACACCTAGATGAATACTATTTTTTAATGAAACATTGCTATTTAAGGATAATAATAGAGAACAAAGTACAAACAATAAGTGTATACCTGGGTCATGTTCCCCAACCCAGATCTACAAAGAGAACATTCACAGCACCACAGAATCACTATTGCCTCCCAAGAGCCGTGTCCTCCTCTCCAGGGAAGACTGCTTACCTACGACTTGTACTGCCATAGAATATTTTCTCAGTTTTTGAACTTTATGTAAAAGCATACAGTGTGTTTTCTTTTGTGTCTAATTTCTTTGACTCCAAACTGTGTTTGAGAGTCACTCAAGATGTTGTTTATGGCAACATTTCATTCATTTTTATTATTATAGAGTATTCCTTTGAATGATCACATGACCCTGTGCTGAACCATTCAACTAATGGCAGAGATTTGAGTTTATTTCCAGTTCTTGACTATTACAAATACAATGGTGCAAATTCTCATGATGATGACTTTTGGCAAAAGTATTTATTATGATCTTTGTGTGTTTAATTGTTGGCCTTATATTTTTATTTTCTTAATGGTATGCTGTACTTCAGTGAGCCAAGTTACTCATCTCAGGTTTGAATTATCAACTTTCTTTCTGTCCATGTAGTGCTCTTTCAGTCAGTCAGTTCCGTTCAATCGCTCAATCATGTCTGACTCTTTACTACCCCATGGACTGCAGCATGCCAAGCTTTCCTGTCCTTCACCATCTCCTGGATCTTGGTCAAACTCATAGCCATTGAGTCAGTGAAACCATCCAGTCATCTTATTCTCTGTCATCTCCCTCTCCTCCTGCCTTCAATCTTTCTCAGCTTCAGGGTCTTTTCCAATGAGTCAGTTCTTCCCATCATGTAGCCAAAGTATTGGAGCTTCAGCTTCAGCATCAGTTATTCCAATGAATATTCAGGACTGATTTCCTTTAGGATTGACTGGTTGGACCTTCTTGCCATCCAAGGGACTGTCAAGAGTCTTCTCCAACACCACAGTTCAAAAGCATCAATTATTTAGCATTCAGCTTTCTTTATGGTCCAACTCTCACATCCATACATGATTACTGGAAAAATCATACCTTTGACTAGATGGGCCTTTGTCAGTAATGTCTCTGCTTTTTAATGTGTTGACTGGGTTGGTCATAGCTTTTCTTCCAAGCAGCAAGTAATCTTTTAACTTCATGGCTGTAGACATAATCTGCAGTGGTTTTGGAGCCCCAGAAAATAAAGTCTTTCCCTTTTCCCCATCTTTTTGCCATAAAGTGATGGGACCAGATGGCATGATATTACTTCTTTGAATGTTGAGTTTTAAGCCAACATTTCCACTCTCCTCTTTCAGTTTCATCAAGAGGCTCTTGAGTTTCTCCTCACTTTCTGCCATAAGGGTGGTGTCATCTGCATATCTGAGGTTACTGAGATTTCTCCCAGCAATCTTGACTCCAGTTTGTGCTTCATCCAGCCCAGCATTTCGCATGATGTACTCTGCATATAAGTTAAATAAGCAGAGTGACAATATACAGCCTTGAGGTACTTCTGTCTCAGTTTTGAACTAGTCTACTGATCCAGTCCCTAGAACTCCTTATATTCTTCTAAAATAAACTTTGTCTACTCCAAAATTACAAAAATATTCTCTGACAGTATCTCACAGAAGTGTAACTACTTTTTTTTTTGGCATATAATTGTACATTGCTTCTAGGATCAACATCTGTGTAGGATAAGGGTCAAGTGTCCTGTTTTCATATGGGTATCCAGTTGACTCAAAATCTTTTTCTGAAAAGACTATTCCCCACTGCAGTGCCACCTTTGTGATAAGCGAAAGGGCACATATGTCTGAATACATTTTTTATACTCTATTCTGTTCCACTGTATCCTTTGTCTCTCCTTGCACCTGTACCACATTTTCTGAATTATTGTAATTTTATAGTAAGTCTTGAACCTGCCCTGGTGTCTCAGAGAGTAAAGAATTTGCCTGCAAGGCGGGAGACCTGGGTTTGATCCCTGGGTTGGGAAGATGTCCTGGAGAAGGGCATGGCAACCCACTCCAGTATTCTTGCCTGGAGAATCCACGTGGACAGAGGAGCCTGGTGGGCTACAGTCTATGGGATCACAAAGAGTTGGACACAACTGAGTGACTAAGCACACTTAGTAAGTCTGGGTAACTTTAATTTAAAGAAGTTATGTTGTTGCTTTTCTTGCCAACTGCTTTGGTCAGTCTTGGTTTCTGTATTTTGTATACATTTTGAACTGAAGCTCCAATACTTTGGCCACCTGATGCGAAGAGCTGACTCACTAGAAAAGACCCTGATGCTAGGAAAGACTGAAGGCAGGAGGAGAAGGGGATGACAGAGGATGAGATGGTTGGATGGCATCACTGACTCAAAGGAAATGTGTTTGAACAAGCTCCAGGAGTTGGTGATGGATAGGGAGCCTGGTGTGCTGCAGTCCTTGGGGTCACAAAGAGTCAGACATGACTAACTGACTGAACAGCAACGTAAATTTTGAATCAGCGTGTCATGTTTCAGACATACAAAAGCACAAGAGAATTTGATTGAGGTAAGATTTAATCTGTATATAAATTTGAGAATGACTGACTTTGACAACACTGAGTTTCCCAATTCACTGACAAAATATATCCCTTCATTCAGTTAGGTCTTGACTTTCTCTAAGATGTTTTGCATATCTTTAACTAGGTTTTCTCCTAGGCATTTTATGGGTTTGATGTTATTAGTATTTCCTTTAGTGAAGGTTTTCTAGGAATGAATTCTCTCTGAACTTTACTTGGATTCCCCAAATGTTAGATTAGTATTTTGCTTTAATCCTTCTTTCTTTCTTTCTTTCTTTTCTCTCTCTCTCTTGCTCAAGCTTTCGCTTTCTCTCCTTATTAGTCCCTCTCCTGCCCTGTTTTTCCCTGAGTATGTAAAATCTTTCTGGATTACGTTGCAGACATGATGCTCCTTTATCCCTCCCTCCCAACAGCAACAAAAGTACTTCTGGGAATTTCCTTACATAACCACAGTTCAGTTAAACCTTTAGAAATGTCAGTCCCAGATGACAGCTAAATGCAACCACATGAGAAACCCCAAAGATAGAACTGCCAAGTTGAGGCTTTCCCAACTTACTGACTCAGGAAATCATGAGCAAAATTCAAAACTAAATTCCTTCAACTACTTAAGTTTAGGGGGAAATTTTGTTATATAGCATTATTAACCAGGTACTTACCATAGGACAAGCATTTCTAAATAGAGGAATATTTATCCTCTGGTTTTCCATTTTACTATTTCTACTTTATGTTGATCTAATGTACTGATTTCGGTGTTGACCATCTGGTGATGTCCATGTGTAGAGTCTTCTCTTGTGTTATTGAAAGAGGGTGTTTGCTATGACCAGTGCATTTTCTTGTCAGAACTCTATTAGTCTTTGCCCTGCTTCATTCCACATTCCAAGGCCAAATTTGCCTGTTACTCCAGGTGTTTCTTGACTTCCTACTTTTGCATTCCAGTCCCCTCTAATGAAAAGGACATCTTTTTTGGGTGTTAGTTCTAAAAGATCTTGTAGGTCTTCATAGAACCATTCAACTTCAGCTTCTTCTGCGTTACTGGTTGGGGCATAGACTTGGATAACTGTGATACTGAATGGTTTGCCTTGGAGACGAACAGAGATCATTCTGTCATTTTTGAGATTGCATCCAAGTACTGCATTTCAGACTCTTTTGTTGACCATGATGGCTATTCCATTTCTTCTGAGGGATTCCTGCCCGCAGTAGCAGATATAATGGTCATCTGAGTTAAATTCACCCATTCCAGTCCATTTTAGTTCCCTGATTCCTAGAATGTCAATGTTCACTCTTGCCATCTCTTGTTTGATCACATCCAATTTGCCTTGATTCATGGACTTGACATTCCAGGTTCCTATGCAATATTGCTCTTTACGGCATCGGACCTTGCTTCTATCACCAGTCACATCCACAGCTGGGTATTGTTTTTGCTTTGGCTCTATCCCTTCATTCTTTCTGGAGTTATTTCTCCACTGATCTCCAGTAGCATATTGGGCACCTACTGACCTGGGGAGTTCCTCTTTCAGTATCCTATCATTTTGCCTTTTCATACTGTTCATGGGGTTCTCAAGGCACGAATACTGAAGTGGTTTACCATTCCCTTCTCCAGTGGACCACATTCTATCAGACCTCTCCACCATAACCTGCCCATCTTGGGTTGCCCCGTGGGCATGGCTTGGTTTCATTGAGTTAGACAAGGCTGTGGTCCTAGTGTGATTAGATTGACTACTTTTCTGTGAGTATGGTTTCAGTGTGTCTGCCCTCTGATGCCCTCTTGCAACACCTACCATCTTACTTGGGTTTCTCTTACCTTGGGCGTGGGGTATCTCTTCACAGCTGCTCCAGCAAAGCGCAGCCACTGCTCCTTACCTTGGACGAGGGGTATCTCCTCACCACCGCCTTCCTGACCTTCAACATGGGATAGCTCCTGTAGGCCCTCCTGCACCCGTGAAGCCACCGCTCCTCAGGTTGCTCCTCCCGGCCGCTGCCCCTGACCTCGGGCGCGGGGTGGCTCTTCCTGGCTGCTGTCCCTGGCCTCCAGTGCAGGTGGCTCCTCCTGGCTGCTGCCCCTGGCCTCGAGCATGGGGTGGCTACTCAAGGCCACTGCCCCTGGCCTCGGGCGTGAGGTGGCTTCCCTTGGCTGCCCCCGACCTTGGACTTGGGCAGGTCCTCTTGGCTGTTCCTGCGCTGTCGCAGCTTGGCACTCTCAGCTGCTGCCCCTGACCTCAGATGTGGGGTAACTCCTCTCGGCCGCACTAGTGTGCTGTGTCGCAGCCACTCTGCGCTTAGTGCGCCGGGTCGCAGGGTCTCCGCTTGGTGCGGCTCTACACATGGACATCACCAGATGGTCAACACCATCAGATTGATTATATTCTTTGCAGCCAAAGATGGAAAACTCTATACAGTCAACAAAAACAAGACCAAGAGCTGACTGTGGCTCAGATCATGAACTCCTTATTACCAAATTCAGACTCAAATTGAAGAAAGTAGGGAAAACTGCTAGATCGTTCAGGTATGACCTAAATCAAATCCCTTATGATTATACAGTGGAAGTGAGGAATAGATTTAAGGGCCTAGATCTGATAGATAGAGTGCCTGATGAACTATGGAATGAGGTTTGTGACATTGTACAGTAGACAGGGATCAAGACCATCCCCATGGAAAAGAAATGCAAAAAAGCAAAATGGCTGTCTGGGGAGGCCTTACAAATAGCTGTGAAAAGAAGAGAGGTGAAAAGCAAAGGAGAAAAGGAAACATATAAGCATCTGAATGCAGAGTTCCAAAGAATAGCAAGAAGAGATAAGAAAGCCTTCTTCAGTGATCAGTGCAAAGAAATAGAGGAAAAGGACAGAATGGAAAAGACTAGAGATCTCTTCAAGAAAATTAGAGATACCAAGGGAACATTTCATGCAAAGATGGGCTCGATAAAGGACAGAAATGGTAGGGACCTAACAGAAGCAGAAGATATTAAGAAGAGGTGGCAAGAATACACAGAAGAAATGTACAAAAAAGATCTTCACGACCCAGATAATCATGATGGTGTGATCACTAATCTAGAGCCAGACATCCTGGAATGTGAAGTCAAGTGGGCCTTAGAAAACATCACTACGAACAAAGCTAGTGGAGGTGATGGAATTCCAGTTGAACTGTTTCAAATCCTGAAAGATGATGCTGTGAAAGTGCTGCACTCAATCTGCCAGCAAATATGGAAAACTTGGCAGTGGCCACAGGACTGGAAAAGGTCAGTTTTCATTCCAATCCCAAAGAAAGACAATGCCAAAGAATGTTCCAACTACTGCACAATTGCACTCATCTCACACGCTAGTAAAGTAATGCTCAAAATCCTCCAAGCCAGGCTTCAGCAATACGTGAACCGTGAACTCCCTGATGTTCAAGCTGGCTTTAGAAAAGGCAGAGGAACCAGAGATCAAATTGCCAACATCCGCTGGATCATGGAAAAAGCAAGAGAGTTCCAGAAAAACATCTACTTCTGCTTTATTGACTATGCCAAAGCCTTTGACTGTGTGGATCACAATAAACTGTGGAAAATTCTGAAAGAGATGGGAATACCAGACCACCTAACCTGCCTCTTGAGAAATCTGTATGCAGGTCAGGAAGCAACAGTTAGGACTGGACATGGAACAACAGACTGGTTCCAAATAGGAAAAGGAGTCCGTCAAGGCTGTATATTGTCACCCTGCTTATTTAACTTATATGCAGAGTACATCATGAGAAACGCTGGAGTTTGTCTCTATTTTTCAAAATTTAATCCTATGCATACCCCACTATTATTAGAGAAAAATAATAAACACTATTTTTATTTGTTTTTGTTATCTTTTCTCTGCCAAGATGCACATCTTGTTAATCAATTCTTTGTGCACTTTAATCATGGCTATTTAAATTCGCTGTCAGACTACAAAACTCTTAGAGGAAAACATAGGCAGAACATTCTTTGACATAAGTTGCAACAAGATCTTTTTTGATCAAATTCCTAAAGAAAATAAAAACAAAACAAAACAAAAAAAGGATCTAATGAAACTTAAATGCTTTCACAATCAAAAGAAACCATAAACAGAACAAAAAGACAGCTCTCAGAATGGGAGAAAATATTTGCAAATGAAGTAATTAACAAGGGTCAATCTTCAAAATACACAAACAACTCAATCAACAAACCAAACAATCCAATGAAAAAATGGGAAAAAGACATAAATAGATATTTTTTTCCAGACATACAGATGGTTAACAAATACATCACTAATAATTATAGAGATGCAAGTAAAAACTTCAGGCAGGTACTATTTCACACCAGTTAGAATGTCTTTAATCAAAAAATCCACAAATAAATGCTGGAGAGGATGTCCAGAAAAGGGAATCCTCCTACATATGAGTATGTAAATTGGTACAACTACTGTGGGTTGCCATGCCCTCCAGCAGGGGACATTGCAATCAAAGGATCAAAGCCAGGTCTCCCACATTGCAGGCGGATACTTTGCTGTCTGAGCCACCAGACTCAGAAGCCCTACACTATTGATACTAAGTATAAAATAGATTTTGCTTGGAGAATCCCATAGACATGGAGCCTGATGGGCTACAATCCATAGTGTTACAGAGTCAGACACCACTGAATTGTCTTAGCATGCATGCACACATAAATAGATAAATAATAACTTTTTTTAATAGCACAGGGAACTCTACTCAGTGTTCTATGGTGACCTAAATAGGAAGTAAATCCAAGAAAAAGGGGAGATATGTGTGTGTGTATTTATAAATATAAATAAATAGATAGATATAGTTGTTGTTGTTTAGTCACTGAGTTGTGTCTGACTCTTTTGTAACCTCATGGACTGCCATGCTCCTTTGTCCATAGGAATTCTTAGGCAAGAATACTGGAGTGGATTGCCATTTTTTTCTCCAAAGGCTCTTCCCAACCCAGGGATGGAACCCCAGTCCCCTGTTTAGCAGGCAGGTTCTTTACTACTGAGTCACCTGGGAAGCCCATATGCATATGTATAACTTACTAAATTTGCTGTACAGCAGAAGCTACCATAACATTGTAAAGCAATTATACTCAAATAAAAATTAATACAATTGAATAAAATAAATTCTCTGTCAGGTAATTTTAAGAGCCAAATACCCTGGGAAATTTTTTAATGTTTCTTTTTGCTCTGGTGTTCCATGAGATCTCTTTTATATCAGTATTTTTTATTTTTATTATTATTTTTTAATTTTTACTTGATTTTACTTTACAATACCGTATTGGTTTTGCCATACATTGACATGAATCCACCACGGGTGTATACGAGCTCCCAATCCTGAATCCCCCTCCCACATCCCACCCCATATCCTCTTTCTGGATCATCCCCGTGCACCAGCCCCAAGCATCCTGTATCCTGTATCGAACATAGGCTGGTGCTTCGTTCTTACATGATAGTATACATGTATATCAGTATTTTTAAAACCACAAAGATTGTAGATAAATAATTGTACAACTCCTTCAGAAAGGCTTTTGTTTTGCTTCTTCTATTTAGGGGTGGATTAAGGATAGAGAAACTTGTTTAACTCATTCTTAGGGCAAAGCTTGGCTTAAAACAGGAATTGTGCCATTGTCAGGACCAGGGCTCTTCATGGAGAAAGGGAACACTAGATTATGGTAACTTTACCAGTATGTTCCAGCTTTCATCTCAGCTCCATCACTAGGTCATTATTATTTTCTTTTTCTTTTGAACTTTCTACTTTGTATTGGGGTATAGCTGATTAACAATGTTCTTATAGTTTCAGGTGAATAGCCAGGGATTCGGCCATACATATACATGGATCCATTTTCCCCCAAACTTCCCTCCCCTCCTAAAAATTATTTAATTTAACTAACTTTCCTGTTCTTTAACCCTCCCAACCCTCTAATCATCGCTGTTTCTTCAGGAAACCAGATCCAGGTGCTGCCCCAGTGCGACCACTTTGTGTCTGAACCAGCAGGATCTGCGGCCTCAGAGGAGAGCGCCCCCTACTGCTCAGGTGAGGGTCCCACGGGACAGAAGACCCTTCTCATTCCCCAGGTCACCGCCCCATTGTCCCATTTCTCTCTCCTCAGACAGCAGGCAGCTCCGCCTGGTGGACGGGGGCGGTCCCTGCGCCGGGAGAGTGGAGATCCTTGACCAGGGCTCCTGGGGCACCATCTGTGATGACAGCTGGGACCTGGACGATGCCCGCGTGGTGTGCAGGCAGCTGGGCTGTGGAGAAGCCCTCAATGCCACGGGGTCTGCTCACTTCGGGGCAGGATCAGGGCCCATCTGGCTGGACGACCTGAACTGCGCTGGAAATGAGTCCCACGTGTGGAGGTGCCCTTCCCGGGGCTGGGGGCTGCACGACTGCAGACACAAGGAGGACGCGGGGGTCATTTGCTCAGGTCTGTGCTGCACGCTGTGCACAGGCTGGGGCAGGGGTGGGGTCCTGGAGGACGGGGTTCTGGACCCCGAGGGAGAGATGCTGAAAGGACCAGAGGAGGAGGCTTCCTCCCCTGGAGCCTGTCTTTCCAGGAGACGTGAAGACGAGGTGCTTTCACTGCCTCTTGCAGCAGCTGAGATTCTGGTCCTTTCTTCTCAGCAGTGTTTCCTGGCAGAGCCTTTTCTCACATTTTTTCTTGAAATCGGGGCTCACCCTTCTGGTACATAGTGTAGAGAAGTCTTAAAGCCACTGTGCTAGCTTTTGTTTGTTCTATAACAAATTGCTACATTGTTAATGGTTTAAAACAACATATTTATTTCCTTAGACTTCTCTAGCTTAGATGTCCAGCAGGAATCTCACTGGACTGGGATCAAGGTTTCATCAGGGCCATGTCACTTCTGAGCCTCTGGGAAAGAATCTGTTTCCTGTCTTTTCAAGCTTCTAGAAGCCGCCTGCCTTCCTTCACTCATAACCCCTTTCTGTTCATCATCAGACCAGCAATGCTCCACCTCTCTGACCATTATCCATATTCACATCTCCCTCTAACCAGAATGAGGAAGAGGATTCCACTTTAAAGGGTAGTGAGTCTAAGAATGTGATTAGTCTGTGCTCAGGTGGTTAATCCGCCATATTTCAGGTGACTCTTATCATCCCAAGGACATACCTTAATCACATATGTAAAGTCCCTTTTGCCAGATAAGGAAACAGACACAGCCTTCATGTAGACATTTGTGGGTCCATTATTTTATCTGCCTCCACACTCTCCACATCACATCCCTTTCATACACTCTTTTAGATGTTTTGTCTGGAAGCAGGAGTCAGCTCCCTCTCCCTGCAGGTGTCCAGGTTGGTATTCCTCTGAGTTCACATCCACTGCATCATGATGGTAGAAATATTTAGAAAGATAGACACAAATGGACAAAGTCAGGTGAAAAGGAGACAAGTTTCACTCTGGTCATCTAATGGATTTGCTTCCTCAGCCTGGTCACAGATGAATGTTCACAATTTTGGGGAGAGAGGAAAACCCAGAGCACTGAGTGGGGTGCTCACTTTGTCCTGTCTCCTCCTTTTCGATCTTAGAGTTCCTGGCCCTCAGGATGGTCAGCGAGGACCAGCAGTGTGCTGGGTGGCTGGAAGTTTTCTACAATGGGACCTGGGGCAGTGTCTGCCGCAACCCCATGGATGAGGTCACCGTGTCCATCATCTGCAGTCAGCTTGGCTGTGGGGACAGTGGAAGTCTCAACACCTCTGTTGGTCTCAGGGAAGGTTCTAGACCCCGGTGGGTAGATTTAATTCAGTGTCAGAAAACTGACACCTCTCTCTGGCAGTGTCCTTCTGGCCCATGGAAATACAGTTCATGCTCTCCAAAGGAGGAAGCCTACATCTCATGTGCAGGTGACTTATGTCTGTTTCTGTGTCTTTCCCAACTCTGTAGGATGTTATTAGTGAGATTTGATATTTTAAAATCTAAGTGATGGGTTTAAATTGAGTTTATAAAATGAAGTTTGGATGGAGCTAATTTAATCTGCATGTTCGAAACTTGCTTTATTAAAATTTTTAATTGATATAACTGATACATTATATTTTTTGCTGTGTACAACATAATGCTTATATGTTTGTGTGTACTGATAAATGATCACTACAGTAAGTCTAGTTATATCTCTATATATGGATCCATATATTTAGATATATATATACAGATCCATATATATAATTAAATATTTTTCTTACATGATGATAATTTTTAAGATGTATTTTCTTGCCATCTTTCAAACAGACAGTACAGTATTCACTATAACCACCATGCTGTGTGTTATATCTCTTCACCTATTCATTTTATAATTCAAATTTATACCTTTTGATTACCTTTGCCTGCACCAAATCCCCCACTTATGGCAGCCACCAACTACTCAGCATCTCTGAACTTGCTTTTTGTTTTAATATTACACATATAAATGAGATTATATGGTATTTTTCTTTCTCCGTCTGATTTGTTTCACTTAGCATAATGCTGTCGAGGTCCATCCATCTTGTTGAAACTGGCAAGATTTTCTTCTTTTTTATGGGTGGATATAAGTCTATATTACATTTTCTTTATCCATTCATCAGTGAAGACTTACATGTTTTGACTCATATATATTGCTATAAAATACTAAAAGGTAATAACTGTTAAAGTGTTGCAGTCAATATGTCAGCAAATTTGGAAGATTCATCAGTGGCCATGGGACTGGAGAAGGTCAGTTTTCATTTCAATCTCAAAGAAGGGCAATGCCAATGAATGGTCAAACTGCCTCACAATTGTGCTCATTTCACATGCTAGCAAGGATATGCTCAAAGTCTTTCAAGCTAGGCTTCAGCCGTAAGTGAACTGAGAACTTCTGAGATGTACAAGCTGGGTTTAGAAAAGGCAGAGAAACCAGAGATCAAATTGCCAACATTTGTTGGATCATAGAGTAAGCCAGAGCATTCCAGAAAAACATCTGCTTCATTGACTACATAAAGCCTTTGACCATGTGGATCACAATGAACTGTGGAAAATTCTTAAAGAGATGAGAATACCAGAGCACCTTACCTGCCTCCTGAGAAACCTGTATGCACATCCAAAAGCAGCAGTTGGAACTGGACATGAAACAACCGACTGGTTCTACACTGGGGAAAAGAGTTCATCAAGGCTGTATATTGTCACCCTGTTTATTTAACTTATATGCAGAAAACATCATAGGAAATGCCAGGCTGGATAAATCACAAGCTGGAATCAAGATTGCTGTGAGAAATATCAACAACCACAGATACACAGATGATACCACTCTAATGGCAGAAAGCGAAGAGGAACTAGAGAGCCTCTCATTGAGGGTGAAAGAGGAGAGTGAAAAAGCTGGCTTACAGCTCAACATTCTAAAAACTAAGATCATCAGCACTTCATGGCAAATAAAAAGGGAGAAAGTAGAAACAGTGACAGATCTTCTTTTCTTGGACTCCCAAATCACTGCTGATGGTGACTGCAGCCATGAGATTAAAGGAGGCTTGCTCCTCTGTGACAAACCTAGACAGGGTATTAAAAAGAGACATCGCTTTGCTGACAGAGGCCCATATGGTCACAGCTATATAGAACCGGGTTACAGAAGAAGCTAAAAAGAGTTGATTCTTTTGAATTGTGGTGCTTGGATGCCACAGTTGCATTGAGAGTCCTTTGGGCAGAAAGGAGATCAAACCAATCAATCCTAAAGGAAATCAACCCTGAATATTCACTGGAAGGACTGATGCTGAAGCTGAAGCTCCAGTACTTTGGCCACCTGATGAGAAGAGCTGACTCACTGGAAAAGACCCTGATGCTGGGAAATATTGAAGGGAAAAGAAGAAGGGGGCCACAGAGGATGAGATAGATAGCATCACCAGTTCAGTGGACATGAATTTGAGCAAACTTTGGGAGTTAGTGAAGGACAGAGGAGCCTGGCATGCTGCAGTCCATGGGGTTGCAAAGGGTCAGACACAACCTAGCAACTGAACATATGCTGCTGCAGTGAACATTGGGTTTTCAAGTTCGTGTTTCCGTTTTCTTCAGATAAATACTCCAAAGTGAAATTCTTAAATCATATAGCAGTTGTATTTTTAATTTTTGATGCACCTTAATACTGTTTCCATAGGGGCTGCATCAACTTACATTCCCTCTAACTGTGCAAAAGCTTTCCTGTCTCTTCACATTCTCCTCAACTCCTGTTATTTCTTCTTTTGGGTAAAAGCCTTTCCAGAGGATATGAGGTGATATCTCATTGTGGTTTTGATTTGTATTTTCTGATGATTAATAGTGTTGAGCACGTTTTCATGTACCTATTGGCAGGTTGCATGTATTCTTTTAAAAAAATGTCTATTCAGGTTCTCTGCCCATTAAAAAAAAATCAGATTGTTTGTTTTTTGCTACTGAGTTGTATGAGTTCCTTGTGTAGTTTGGATAATAATTCTTACCAGAAATATGATATGCAAGTATTTTCTCCAATTCCATAGGTTGCTTTTTCACTTTGCTGATGGTTTCCTTAATTGGGCAGAAGCTTTTTAGCCTTATGTCATCACAACTGCTGGTCTTTACTCTTGTTCCCTTTGCTTTTGGTGCCAAATCGAAAAAATCATCACAAAGACTGGTGTCAAGGATTTTATTTTCAGTTTTTTCATGTAGAAATTTTATGGCTTCAGGACTTGTGATCAAGTCTTTAATTTATTTTGAGTTAATTTTTGTGAATGGTGTAAGATAGTGGTCCAGTTTCATTTTTTGCATGTGGCCGTCCAGTTTCCCCAATGCCATTTACTGAAAAAACTGTCCTTTCCCCCCTGTATATTCTTGGCTTCTTTGTCAAAAGTTAATTGACCATAGAAATGTTGGTTTATTTATGGACTCTCTATTCTGTTCCATTGATCTCTGTGTTCATTTTTATACCAATGACACACTGTTTTGATTAATATTGCTTTGTAATATAGCTTGAAATCAGGAAGCAGGACACCTCTAGCTTTGTTATTCTTTCTCAAGATTGCTTTGGTATTGAGCATCTTTTGTGGTGCCATGCAAATTTTAGGATTGTTTCTTCTGTATCTGTGAAAATTTCCAATGGAATTTTGATAAGGATTGCAGTGAATCTGTAGATTGCTTTGGGTAGCATGGGCATGTTAATAATATTAGACCTTCCAATCCATGAGCACAGAATATCTTTCCATTTCTTTGAGTCATCTTCAGTATCTTTCATCAATGTGTTTATAGTTTTCAGTGTACATGTCTTTCACCTCCTTGGTTAAATTTATTCCTAGGTATTTTATTCATTTTCATGCAAATGTAAATAGAATGTTTTCTCAGTTTCTCTTATAACAGTTTGTTGTTAGTGTAAAGAAATGCATATGATTTTTGTATACAGATTTTTCTTCTACAACTTTACTGAGTGTATTGGTTCTCATATTTTTGCTGAAGTCTTTAGTGTTTTCTACATATAATATCATGTAAGGGGGTTTCTTTCCTCATGACTCTGATGGTAGAGAATCTGTCTGCAATGCAAGAGACCTGGGTTCAGTCCCTGGGTCAGGAAGATCCCCTGGAGGAAGGAATGGCAACCCAGTCCAGTATTCTTGCCTGGAGAATCCCAATGGACAGAGCAGCCTGGCAGGCTGCAGTCCTTGGGGTTGTAAAGAGTCAGACACGACTGAGTGACTAACACTTTCACTTTCCAATCTGCAGATAGTTTCAATTTTGCCTCTTCCTTTCAGATTTGGATATCTTGATTTTCTTTTTATTGCCTGATGGATCTGGATAGGACTACCAAAGCTAAGTTGAATAAAAGTGGTGAGAGTAGACATTTTTGTCTTGTGTCTGATTTCAGAGGAAAAGCTTTTGTTTTTTTACAGTTAAGTATGATGTTAGCTGTGTACTTTTCATATGGCCTTAATTATGTTGAGATGCAATCCTTCTATACCTACTTTGTAAAAGAGTTTTTACTCTTTTACAGATGTTGGATGTTGTAAGTGGATGTTGAGTTTGTCAAACACTTTTTCTGCATCCTTTGATGATATGATTTTTACCTTCATTTTGTTTACTTGGTGTATCACATTGATTAATTTGTGAATGTTGAACTATCCTTGTATCTTTGGAACAAATATCACTTGATCATGGTATATGATTCTTTCAGTGTATTGTCAAATTCAGTTTTCTAATATTTTGTTGACTATTTTTGCACCTGTATTTATTAGAGTATTAGCCCATAATTTTCTTTTCTCATGGTGTCCTTATCTGGCTTTGGTATCAGACTAATGTTGGCTTCAGAAAATGAATTTGGAAGTGCTCTTTTCTTCTGTTTTTGGAAGAGTTTGAGAAGGCTCCACCACTAAATACTGTTATATTGGGAATTGAGATTTCAGCAATAAATTTTAATGAAATAAATAAATGTTGGCGAGGGTGACAAATAGTCAAACTATAGCACCTTATTCCTTCAACATTTCTCTCTCTGTTTCTCTTTCTCCTTCTCTCCCCCTCCACATACACACACACACACACACACACACACACACACGCCGTTCAGGTACACCTTGAATGGTATGCTGGATGTTGCCTGAAACCCATAGCTAAGAGAATGTGGAATCAGATACTTCAAAAGCAGAAGCTCACTCCCTTCCTTGTCTCTCTTTGCTCATCTCTTTGTCTTTTTCATTTGGAGGCCAAAGAGGCATTAAACTATGAGACCTTTTATTGATGATGTTTTTCCTACAATTAAACCCTGTGAATTGAGAGGTGGTAAAGTCTTTGACCATGAAAATGAGCAACTTGCTCACAGAGGTCCTGCCATCGTTTTCTCAGAGGTTCTCTGCATAGAGTGGGTAGGAGTTTTGACAGGATGATCTGGAAAGAATATATAAATGTTGATACTTTATGACAGGTACTATTTACCCTTCTGTTTTTTTTTTTTTTTTTAGTTTATATTTATTTCTGTCAGCTTCAATTCTTTTATATATATTTTCAGTCTTTTGTTTATTATTTCTTCATCTTCTCAATACAAATTTTTCTCAGTAGGCTTTTTAGCTATTGCAAAAATTTCTGGCTTACTCAGTGTGTACATATATGTGTCCATATATCTTCTCAGAATTCTGCTAATTCTTTCCTGTATACTTCCTTTTTAAGAGATTCCTAACCCACACTATGGGCTTTTCTGGTGGCTCAGACAGCAAAGAGACTGCCTGCAGTGTGGGAGACCTGGGTTTGATCCCTGGATAGGGAGGATCCGGGGGAGAAGTGAATAGCAATCCACTCCAGTATGTTTGTCTGGAAAATCCTATGGACAGAGGAGCCTGGTGGGCTGCAGTCCATAGGGTCACAAAGAGTTGGACATGACTGAGCGACTAACACACGCACACACATAACCAACACTACATTGTGGAGCAATTATCTCCCAATTAAAAATAAATTTAGAAAAGAGGGTTTCCTTTTACAACAGTAGTCCTCACTTGCCCACTTGTCACACTGAATAATAGGTAAGAGTAGTTTATAATCTATCTAATAATTTTCCATTAAAATAAGTACATGAGATTTTGAATATAAATTGACTCTGTGCTTCTGGGCTGATTATTTAAAATATGAACTATTATCGTAGACTGTTACCATTAATTTATATTTGGTTTACTATTTCACTTATTAGTATGAATTTTAAAAAAGAAATTTTATTTGACTGTATTTTGTTTGTCTATTCATTCATTTAATAAATATTTATCAAGCCTCTATCTAGATATTTAGAAATGGTTTTCCATAGATATTTGTTGAATGAGTGCATACAATGTGCAGGCACTGTCCTAATAGAAGAAACATGGCACATATAAGATATTCAAGGTCCTTCTTCTAATGGACCTTTCATTCAGAGGAGAGTGTGTACCTTCATAGATGTCTGTGTTTATATTTGCTGTGGGGTGTAAAACTGATAAACTGATAAACAAGTAAATATTTAAAGTAATTTCAGCTGGTGATCAGATGCAGTGAATGTTTCAGCCTAGGAGATAATGAACCTGTGTTTTCACATGTCATTTGCACTGATCCAATGACCTTAGATAATCTTATGTGGGGACAGGAACACCCTCAGCTGTTCCTGAGCCAGTGTTTCCCCATTGTTTGCAGAAAGAAGACCCAAGAGCTGCCCAGCCGCTGCCCCCTGCACAGGTACGCCAGCCCCGCCCCCTCCCCGTGGCTCCCGGGGGCTCCTTCCTCTCACCAGGGCAGTCACAGGAGGGGCTGCTGCCTTTTCAGACAGAGAGAAGCTCAGGCTCAGGGGAGGAGACAGCGCGTGCTCAGGGCGGGTGGAGGTCTGGCACAGCGGCTCCTGGGGCACCGTGTGCGATGACTCCTGGAGCCTGGCAGAGGCCGAGGTGGTGTGTCAGCAGCTGGGCTGTGGCCGGGCCCTGGAAGCCATGCGGGCCGCGGCCTTCGGCCCTGGAAATGGGAGCATCTGGCTGGACGAGGTGCGGTGCGGGGGCCGGGAGTCCTCCCTGTGGGACTGCGCCGCGGAGCCCTGGGGGCAGAGCGACTGCAAGCACGAGGAGGACGCTGGCGTGAGGTGCTCTGGTGAGCGAGGGGCTCGGGGTCCACTCGGGGCATTATGGGGTGGCACGCTAAGCTGGGCATGGTGGGGAGTTTGTATCCAGACAATGTTCCGGTGCTGGGGCTCTGATCTAGGACGGGGCAGCCAGGAGGACTGGACACTGATGTTGTGGAGACTGAGGGGTGATTTCAGGCTCAGGAGGGAAAAGGTTTGCCTGCGTTCTGGCCAATTCCTCTTCCCCACACTGTTGTTTTTCTCTTTAGGTTTAAGGACAACATTGCCCACGACTCCAGCAGGTACTGTGGTCCATTCACGGCAGGGGAGAATACTCAGATACTGGGACCTGTTCTGCGGGCTCTCTGACAGCTCAGAAGAGGAAAGAGTCTGAGGAGCCGTGGCTGTTGGGGAGCAGCCAGGGCGTTTCACTGGGGCAATCCTCTGCCTTGATGTCCAGGGTCAAATGTTCTCATGCCCGGGGTCCAAGGAAGTCTGGTTCCCATGTTGGAGAATCTGAGGAACCCCCACCTGCCCTTGAGTGCTGCTCCTCATCAGTGAGGTGCAGGTCCCTGGATGTTTGATGCTCTGTCTCCTGTAGCCCAAGGAGAGGGGATGAGCTGGGTCCTCAGAGGCTGTCCTGGCAGGGCAGCTCCTGAAAATCCCCATCTTTGCCTTGGGCCACACTGGCCAGGGTGGAGTTGACTTGTCTCAGGACAAGACCCGGGGGAGCCCCGACACTGTCTGAGGCTGAGACAGCATTGCCCAGAGCTCCTGAATCCTCAGAGGCTGTCTTGGCAGGGCAGCTCCTGACAAACCCCAGCTCTGCCTCAGGGCCACACTGGCCAGGGTGGAGTTGACTTGTCTCAGGACGAGACCCGGGGGAACCCCGACACTGTCTGAGGCTGAGACAGCATTGCCTGGAGCTCCTGAAAATGCTGACACGGAAGATTTTTCTGTGTCCAAGACTATCTCCAGCCCTTTTCCCTGTTCTCCTAGGGACCAGAACAACCTCAAATCCTCTCCCTGGCATCTTCTCTCTGCCTGGGGTCCTCTGCCTCATCCAGGGGTCCCTTCTCTTCCTGGTCCTCGTCATCCTGGTGACTCAGCTGCTCAGATGGAGAGCAGAGCGCAGAGGTGGGCTGCAGGGGAACTGGGGACCAGGGAGAGTGTGTGGAGGCAGGAGATGGGGCAGGTGTGAGGAGGGGAACCTGGGCCAGGTACTGTTCTGAATCTGCAGACTCCATGTGTTCCATGCTGAGCTCTAAGGGCTGAGTAGACAGAGGTTCTTAGGACTGGGGCATGAACTCTCATGAGTCATGGCCTCTCCTATGAGACCAGACAGAGTTGGTGCTGAGCTGTAATCAGGGTCAGACGAGGGAGAGAAGGTGCTGACATGGTGCATGGGGTAGGAGATGATGCTGAGGTCCTGGCAGCCCCCATGTGAGCACCAGGGAGATGAAGGTGGGCTGGCTGGATCGGGGTATCTGGGGAAGCTTCTCTGACCTGCTGGGTGATCTCTCAGCCTTATCTAGCTATGAAGATGCTCTTGCTGAAGCTGTGTACGAGGACCTCGATTACCTTCTGACACAGAAGGAAGGTCTGGGCAGCCCAGGTGAGTGTCTCTGTCTGCCCTCCTGGGATCTCTGGTTGTCACCACCCACTGGCTGTGCACATCTTCTCAGCATCTGCAGACCCCATGTGTGCCCCAGGCTCACAGAGACAGCTCCTCCAGAGAGGCAGGATGGCCTCTCAGAGCCCCGTGAGTCCCCAGCCTCTGTCTACACTGCAGGAGCCAGGCCTGTCCCTTCTCAGCCTTCACACAGGTCTCGTGGGTGTGGGGCAGGGCATTCTGTGTGTTGTGTGTTTGTCTCCACATGAGGCTTCCCGTCAGATTTCTCACTGACTAAACTGCCGTATTACACCAGAGATGGTGAGGACAACCATGACTACAGGTCTGCTCCAGGAAATAGAGGTGGACCTGCCTCGGCTGGGCTTTGGGGAGGAGAGTTTCCCTCAGAGGAGATTTAAGGGGAATGATTTTCCTCTGAGGGACCAGAGGCATCCCTTGTGTCCAGATGGGGCTCGTCCTTCTCCTTCTCTGGCTGTTCTGTTATGTCTCACGTCGGGGCTGGTCTCTCTGTGTCCGGAATCACCACAGGCCCACAATGTTTTTAAAAAAATAACATCTGTAAAACACAATTTGTCAAAGTCCTTTAGCAATGCTCAAGGGTGGAAGAGTTGCTTTGATATATGTAGTTTCCATCAGAAAATATTAAGATATGTAAAATCATGTTTTGGCTTATGGACACATCAAAATGAAACATGGTCTTAGAGAAAAAAGTCTTTTGAAACAAGAAGTGACTGGTGTCTCTATTCAGAAACTCAGAAACTCTGGGTCAGAAGGTATCTTAGGTATTCCCCAGAACAACCCACTTACTGTGGTTTCATACACTCCCTTGTCTGCTCTTGGAACCCCCAGATCAGAGGACTGATGTCCCTGCTGAAAATTATGATGATGCTGAAGAAGTACCAGTGCCTGGAAATCCTCCTGCCTCTCAGGGGAGCGAAGAGGAAGTGGCCCCAGAGAAGGAGGATGGGGTGAGGTCCTCTCAGGCCGGTGAGTGGGGTCAGTTGATCTCCTGCAATCTTTCTATCTGGAAAGAGTGGATTTGTGCTCCTCAATGCCCAGCCTCCCTAGAGATTCAAAATATAGGTCATCTCATACATTTGGTAGCATCATCTTGACCATATGCCATATTTAATGCTGTCAAGCTCCTTGCAAGGAGTGAGGAATCGCTCTGCTTTTGGCATTTATGTCTCCATAATGTGACATAAGCTTATCACTTTATATGTGATATACTTGCATGAAGATTTATAGATTAGGGAATTTCCTGGTGGTCCAGAGGTTAGGATTCTGCACTTTCACTGCTAGGGCCTAGCTTCAACCCTGGTCAAGGAACTAAGATCCCGCAAGCATTGTGTCATGGCCGAAAGAGAAACTTATCGATTAATTGAGCATACTTAAAAGAAAGTTAAGTGCTGAAGAATTGATGCTTTTGAACTGTAGTGTTGGAGAAGACTCTTCAGAGACCCTTGGATGGCAAGGAGATCAACCCAGTCAATTTAAAGGAAATCAATCTTTAATATTCATTGGTAGGGCTGAGCTGAAATAGAAGCTCCAATACCTTGGCCAACTGATGTGAAGAACTGACTCCTTAGAAAAGACCCTGATGCTGGGCACGATTGAGGGCAGGAGGAGAAGGAGATGACAGAGGATGAGATGGTTGGATGGCCTCACCGACTCGATGGATATGAGTGTGAGCAAGCTCTGGGAGCTGTTGATAGACAGGGAAGCCTGGTGTGCGGCAGTCCATGGAGTCACAGAGAGTCAGGCATGACTGAGTGATTGAACTGAACTGAACCAAATTCAAAGGTGGAACAATTGTTTTAATATCTTTGCACTGTCACATACATGAAGGCAAACCACTCAATATCACAGTAATCCAGGTCTATGCCGAATCAGTAATGCTGAAGAAGCTGAAGTTGCCATTCTATGAAGACTCTCATGACCTTTTACGACTATCACCTAAAAAAGATATCCTTTTCATTATGAGGGACTGGAATGCAAAAGTAGGAAGTCAAGAGATACCTGGAGTAACAGCCAAATTTGGCCATGGAGTACAAAATGAGGCAAAGCAAAGGCTAATAGAGTTTTGCCAAGAGAACGCACTGGTCATAACAAACACCCTCTTCCAAGAACACAAGAGAGGACTCTACATGTGGACATAATCAGATGGTCAGTACCAAAATCAGATTGATTATATTCTTTGCAGCCAAAGATGGAGACGCTCTATACAGTCAGCAAAAATAAGACCGAGAGCTGACTGTGGCTCAGATCATGAGCTCCTTATTGCCAAATTCAGACTTAAACTGAAGAAAGTAGAGAAACCCACTAGACCATTCAGGTATGACCTATATCAAATTCCTTATGATTATACAGTAGAAGTGACAAATAGATTCAAGGCATTTGGTCTGATGGGCAGAGTGCCTGATGAATTATGGACGGAGGTTCGTGACATTGTACAGGAGGCAGGGATCAAGACCATCCCCAAGAAAAAGGCAAAATGGTCTCCTCAGAGGCCTCCTCAAACATGAGGAGGCCTTACAAATAGCTAAGAAAAGACGAGAAGTGAAACCAAAGGAGAAAAGGAAAGATATATTCATTTGAATATAGAGTTCCAAAGAATAGGAAGGAGAGGTAAGAAAGCCTTCCTCACTGATCAATGCAAAGAAACAGAGGAAAACAATGGAATGGGAAAGACTAGAGATCTCATCAAGCAAATTACAGATACCAAGGAAATATTTCATGCAAAGATGGGTAAAATAAAGGACAGAAATATTGTGGACCTAACAGAAGCAGAAGATATTAAGAAGAGGTGGCAAGAATACACAGAAGAACTAGACAAAAAAATCTTCATGACCCAGATAATCACGAAGGTGTGTGTGATCACTAACATAGAGCCAGGTATCCTGGAATGTGAAGTGGGCCTTAGGAAGCATCACTACGAACAAAGCTAGTGGAGGTGATGGAATACGAGTTGAGTTCTTTCAAATCCTAAAAGATGATGCTGTGAACGTGCCACACTCAATATGCCAGCAAATTTGGAAAACTTAGCAGTGGATATGGGACTGAAAAGGTCAGTTTTCATTCCAATCCCAAAGAAAGGCAATGCCAAAGAATGTTCAAACTACTGCACAATTGCACTCATCTTAAAGTGTCTGCCTGCAATGTCGGAGACCTGGGTTCGATCCCTGGGCCGGGAAGATTCCCTGGAGAAGGAAATGGCAACCCAATCCAGTATTCTTGTCTGGAGAATCCCATGGACGGAGGAGATTGGTGGGCTAGTCCATGGGTCACAAAGAGTCGGACACGTTTGAGCGACTTCACTTTCACTTTCCCACGCTAGCAAAGTAATGCTCTAAATTCTCCAAGCCAGGCTTCAGCAATATATGAACCGTGAACTTCCAGATGTTCAAGCTGGCTTTAGAAAAGGCAGAGGAACCAGAGATCAAATTGCCAACATCTGCTGGATCATCGAAAAAGCAAGAGTTCCAGAAAAACATCTATTTCTGCTTTATTAACTAAGCCAAAGCCTTTGACTGTGTGTATCACAAACTGTTATTTCAGTAGCTGCGAGAAGACACTCATTGTCTAGAAAAGAGTATTTCTCCATCTGAGGGCCTGCATAGTTTCTGGGGAGGAGATATCTGTGGCTGCACCTGTGATACTATTTGTGGACATTTGGGAACAGGAGTCAAGTCAACTAAGAGCAGACTTGGGTTGTGAGTGAGGAGTTCAGATTTTTCGTGTTTCCAGTCTCCCTCTTATTGTGAATTTGCATCTATCACCTGTGAAAGGAGAACAATTTACATTCCTTTTTATGATTGCTACCATTGCTGGGCATCTTCTTGGTATTGTGCTGCCTGGAAGCAGGTCTCCCAGAGCTCCTGAGCACAGGTCCCCTGTGATGCAGGATTTCCACATGCACTGAGGCCCAGGAGACCACGTGAACTGGATCTGAGAGGACAGCTGGGATCCATCCTCACTGGAACTCATGTGAAATAGCCTGAGCCTCCCTCCCCACACCTGGGTCCCAGGGATGCTTTGTCATAAACACTTGCTTGACTCCCTTCCACCGGAGGGTTCTGTCCCATCCTCGTGTCTCAGTTCTAACTGAACTTCTCTTTCCTGTTTCAGGCTCTTGTCTGAACTTCTCCAGAGAGGCTGCTGATCCTGGGGAAGGAGAAGAGAGCCTCTGGCTGCTCCAGGGGAAGAAAGGGGACGCTGGGTACGATGATGTTGAACTCAGTGCCCTGGGAGCAACCCCAGTGACTTTCCCATGATGCTGTATTAAATATGAGCCTCAGATATTCTAATTGCCTGTATTTCAATAGAGTAGTGGTGACCTGTAATTGTGTCATATGAAAATTGCTCAAAATGAAATATTCTGAATGAATTAACTTTTTGCTGTGCTGTTAATTTAGCAAGTTCCATGTCAAATGCTTTTAGAGGATTTGTCCTCAAATGCCATCTTCCTCAAAGGAAATGCAAGATGAGTGAGCTGACCTGCTTTCTCACCTGTCTTAGAGGCTAAAGAGGGCATGCTCACAAGTGCTCCAGGTCACTCTTATTTAGAAAAGGATGTAAACTTGGTCTAAATTCACACACCCCTTCCTAACAAGATGAACTCATGGAAAAAAAAAAAAAA